>JAPSES010000219.1:17892409-17902675 GCA_029822895.1 Maxillicosta whitleyi
ATCATCTGTTCCTTGTCTCAGAGCGAACATTTCCTGAAAATTTCATTAGGTTTGGTCAATAATTAACCGAGATACTGTGAAACAAAATTTTTGGCCCCATTGACCCCAATGTTAACGGAAATTTCAAAGTGATCCAGAATCCAGAATTTCTTCCGGATCACCCCCAAAAGTTAATAATTTCTTCATTGTGCCATTGCCAACAAATCCCGAAAATTTCATTAAAATCTGTCCATAACTTTTTGAGTTATGTTGCTAACAGTCAAACAGACAGACAAACAAATGCCGTCAAAAACATAACCTCCTTGGCAGAGGTAAAAAAGATGAATTGAAAAATGAATGACAGAAGTGCCAGTGAGATAATGTTTCCAATGTATATGATAGAGTGCTATTATATATTTATTGGTTTATGTACATTTATACAATATATTTATAATTCTTCCACTAGATCAGGGCTGTCGAACTCCGGTCCTCGAGGCCCGGTATCATACATGGTTTGGTTTAGATATTTTTCCCTTTTCTATCACACCTGGAAGCATTACATCATTATCAGGCTTTTGCAGAGATGGTTGATGAACTAATCATTAATTGAACCAGGTGTGATGGAAGAGGGAATTATCTAAAACATGCAGAATACTGACCCTCGAGGACTGGACTTTGACACTTATGTACTAGATAGAACCTGAAAAGCAAATGTATCTGAGATGAACAATCCTTTCAACTAAAGTCTATTCTCTCATTAATTGGCACTTTTCTCATTTTGATCCAAGACTATCTTGGAAACTACAGCCAACTAGCATTTTTGACTTAATTTTTTACTTTATTCGCCTCTCAAAATTAGTAAAGTTTCACTACTTTTATTCTGGAGGTATTGCACTTGTAGGCCAATAGAGCCACATTGATGTCACTCATGTTTCAGCAGTAAATTACCAACTTATTTAATCACACAACAGAGTCCACCTCTCACAGTTATTGTAGCTTATTTTGCCATTGATCCAGCTGATGTCTACACATGTGCTGATGTCAGCTTACACATAGACAGCATAGATGAATTTTGGCCATTATAATTAATGATAAATCTAAATCTAAATCAAATTTAGTACATTACAGACCCATTTTGCCCATTATAAGTAAATGGGGGGGGGGGTGAACTTCAACCTGCTGATGTATATGATGTATATTCTGGGTCACTGGCAATCTATAAACCCAATTTGGTATGAATTCAACAGATAGTTTTGCTGCAAGAGTGTTAAAAAGACAAACAAACAAATAAACCAAACTAGAAACAACAAAAAAATATACATTTACTGTTACCACAGACATAAATAACACATATTAGCGTGTTAAAAACACCTCTATATCTGCATAAAGTGGGTGATACAGTTACAGTTTTCAGTAAATGTGACAACCCTCTTTGAGTTAATGCTTAGACTTAGGGATCCTGTCAAACATTCCTCAATAACTCAGACTGACCTTGCTTTTAAACTCCTGTTGTGTTAAACCCAGATTTCCATTCCTCAAGTTAACAATGTGAGACAAAGCCACCTCTAATCTCAAGATCACCTCGTCTTAAATCTGTGCAGGAGAGACCCGTCTGCACTGACCAATGGAAAGAAAGAGAAGAAAGAGACGGCTTCAGAAGACCCCACCTCTGAGCAAGACAATAGCAAACCCAAAGCTACACGCAACATACTCCTTATCAGACACTCCCAATACAATCTGAGCGGCGCTGGCGACAAGGAGAGGATCCTCACTTCTTTAGGTACAAACAGTGGCTCAGTTTTCCTAACACTGTTTTCTTGTGTTAAGTAGTGATGGAACCAGTATTCAGATTCCTTACGTAAATACCAATACTCTGAGTACACTCTACTGCAAACAAACCGAGCCTTATTTGATAATGCATTGTATTTATGGCTGCCTTTCTTAATACTCAAGGTCACTGCACCGATAAAAGCAGAAATACAAAAACATAAAACAAACCACAGAGAAATTAAATAAACAACTATTAAAGACAAATAAACACGGGCTGTTGTTGTAACATTACCCGCCCATAGGGTAATGTATTTAGGCTCGTACATGTATGTAAAAATAAAAGTGAAACTGTCCTTCTTGTTGTTTTACTATTGTATTTGGTATTTTTGGGTTTATTTTACTGCTTTTTCCTCAGTTCTGGAAAAACAGCCCTGTGTTCAGCTATGGCGTTGCATTTTTCAGCTAATCCAAGAGGGTTTTACGCAGCGAGTTTATTTTACAGAGTAGGATAATTGTCTCAACACATAAAAAAACTCTTAATCCCTTAGTTTATCACAACAAAATACAAAATAAACACTGAACATCCACTGAAGAGGAAGGGTACAAAAAATGCAATCTGAAAAATAACAAAGGAAATCATTAAAAAGTAGAGAAGAGCTAATGATATTAAAGTGACAACATTCATTTAAGTTATAATTTTACAGACTTATTATGACAGATGTGTTGTGACTTACAGGTCGCGAACAGGCGGAGCTGACAGGCCTCCGGTTGGCGGCACTGGGACTCAAGTATGATGTTCTGATCCACTCCAGCATGACGAGGGCCACAGAGACGGCACATATCATCAGCAAACATCTCCCAGGTCAGTAGAATGATGTCATGTGGAGTTTTAGACATCAGTCATTTTTGGGTCTGTTATATTTATGTCAATCCAATAAATATATTCATTACATCACATCATTGAATACTGGATTCAGTCAATGACAGCGTTTGTATGGTCTGTGTTGATTTATTTTCCTTATGATAGACTTACATGATCATCATTAAATCAGTTAAATAATAGTAAATAAATATATTTAAGCTAATTATAAGTAGTACCTATGTGATAATCTTGATATTGTAGAGAAAGTTAGTCCATGCTGTGAAATACACTCCTTCAGGAACCTGTTTATTTGTAGTAATAACTAACCTGTTGACTGTCTACTTTAGTTTGTATACCAGTGTTTTCCAACCTTTTTTGTGCCACGACACATATTTGACATTAGAAAAATCACAAGGCACACCACCAACCAAAAATGTCACAAAAAGTATATTTATTGAATTGGAACATAAAGACAGAGGAGTGCACCAGCGACCCCTCAAACTGAGCCCCCAGATTTAAGTCTGTTGTATATTATGGGATGTATATCCCTCCTGCCCCAGCTCGACACCTGGGGTTCATGGGTAACTCACTAATCCATGAATCAGTACTGAGGGGGTTTTACCAACAGAACCACCACATCAGAACCAGTTCACTTTTATTTTATTCTCAAACAGAAGCAGCAGACTGTTGTTACAGACTGGATCATTGGTGTGTGCAGTTTATGGATCTGATCACACTGTGGGCTTACAGAACCAATCAGGTGACATTAGGACATTTTCCACGGCACACCTGGTGACTTCTCACGGCACACTAATGTGCCACGGCACACTGGTTGGGAAACACCACTTTATACCATATAGACTCTAGTTATGGTATTACCGGTCGGTGCTACAATTCATACCATTACATGACACGATATATGTAAGATATTAAATTATACTGGCATCAGGGTTATCAACAAGGTATTATCGGCATAATTTGTATATTTTTTAAGTCGAAACTGTTACAAACTAAAACATCAGACCAATATTAATAAAGCTCTTCTGTACAATCTCTACATTACACTCCTGCTCTGTTCTGACCTTTTTTGGAGAATACAGTGTATTAACACAAGACCCTGTGCTATTTTCATTTCTCTTCCCCCAAATGTCTGAACATTGGCCCAGGAGTGGAGCTGATGAGCTGTGATTTGTTGAGAGAAGGCGCTCCTATTGAGCCCGTTCCACCCGTCACCCACTGGAAACCTGACGCTGTGGTGAGAGTTGTCATACCCACTCTACGTCTAAAACAGGCCCTGGACCTGAATGTCTGTTATTTGAATATCTTTGTATTTATTTTTTTCCCCAGATAACTTTACACTTCCAAACATGTGTGTACAAATGCCATATCATTTGCATATTTAGGCTTAAAGCTGATGGCTAAGTCTGTTTTCACCACCGCATTAGTGCAATGACTCAGGAATGTACTATAGGAAGAGGAAACATCCAAAATGCCAACATTAGTAAAAAAAATCAATCTAAGCTGACACATTTGTACTTTTTATAACTTTAGCTGTAAGTAATATTTAGTTGTATAATTATTTTATTGAAGTGGGTCGTGTGCCACAAAAGGTGTCCCACTTACTGCTACTGATGCTGATGCTGTGTAGTTAACATTTTTTTCCAAAAAAAATTCTCATTATGAATAATCTAGCAATATTACCACTTGGAAGAGAATAATTTTCAGAGTTGTGAAGTATCTGACAGTATAATTGTTTTCATTTCACCTTAAACCAGTGGTTCTCAAATCCAGTTTTCAACTACCACTATCCTGATTCCTGCATGTTTTAGATGTTCCCCTCTTCCATCACACCTGATTCAATTAATGATCAGCTCATCATCAGCTCAGAAGCCTGATAATGATGCAAAGGTTTTCAGGTGTGATGTAAGAGGGAAATGTCTAAAACATGCAGGATAGTGGTACTCGAGGACCAGATTTCAGAACCACTGCCTTAAACGATGTAGAGTATTGTACTGTATTGTACTGTACTTTCGAACAAATATGTATTTTTGTTCCATGTAACTCTATAGCTGGACTCCATTACAGCTCAACATTACAAACGTATCTGATCTTACAGAAAATGATACATCGTTATAGATCAGTGGTTCTCAAATCCAGTCCTCGAGGGCCGGTATCCTGCATGTTTTAGATATTTCCCTCTTCCATCACACCTGGTTCAGTTAATGATCAGCTCATCACCAAGTACTGCAGAAGCCTGATAACGATGTAACGGTTTCCAGGTGTGAAGAAAGAGGGAAATGTCTAAAACATGTAGGACTCGAGGACTGGATTTGAGAACCACTGCTATAGATTGAAGTACCTGAAGGTGTATGAAGTAGTTTAAATGAGCTCCTCCTTAACCATCTACAGCAGTAAAATACAATGTACATGTGACTCGTGCAGTGCTTTTATTATTACTTTTTGTGTTTAATCTTTATTTAACCATATAAAGTCCTACTGAGATCGACATTTCTATTACAATGGAGACCTGGCCAAAAGGTCAGGAGGACACACCATACCGTAATGAAAAGCATGTTGAAAGATCAGTTATAAAAATAAATGAAAACACGTAGTAATAATAAAAATATCATATGTCATAGTAAAAACTCTGAGGAGAACCACCTTATGTAAAATGACTTCTTTTACTAAGTCTAGTAATATAATTTTTTTTGTGACTAATTCTTTTACCAAAGTATAATTTTAAATAAAGTGAATTTTAATAGCATTACATTGGTTTGTTTACTTAAATAAACACTATGATTATTTCTTTGGCCAATGTTCATAACAGTCCTTAACTACCTAAAAGAACACATTTTAATGCAACAATTAAAACCCTGTGTACAGAAGCGTCAGTGCAGCCTTCAGTAGATGGAACTTTTCATATTTGGTTGGCCTCATTTTGGATTTAAACTGTCCATACATTCCCCACAATGCACAGCAGCGTCATGTTTTGCCTCTGCGGTGACTTGGGAGGTGGGGGTGGGTGGGGTCCTCAGAGAACCCCTTTGTTTGACAAGGTGGCTTTCAACCTCTGTACCGTCCTCCAGCAGTACCACGAAGATGGAGCTCGCATTGAGGCAGCCTTCCGCCGATACATCCACCGGGCTGACCCCAAGCAGAAAGAGGACAGCTATGAGATCATTGTGTGTCATGCCAATGTCATCCGTTATTTTGTGTGCAGGTTTGTGTTGCCGGCGTACACAGCGGCCGCAGCTTGGCTGAGGCCAGAATGTGTCTTTGTTGCTGCAAAGTCTTCTTGCTTTGCTAATCATTTTGTTTGGACTATTGAATGACCCAAATGTTTTCCATGAAGAGTTCTACTGGAATATGTGCTTTGCATTTGTCCTATTGTTCGTTAGGGAAGAGAGGACAGTCTTGTTTAGTGTAAACGCTCTGCTTCGTACATCTCTTTGCACTTTTTGGACATATTGCATTTTTCCAAACATCATTTAAGAATGATTTAGTTTTCATGTTTCTTGGGTAGTATAGAATTAGACTAGAAAGCTAAAAAAAAGTCTACTTTATTTATTTTATTTTTTTTCATTGACCCTCAATGTAAGTGTGCTGGTTCCACCAGTTGGTTGACACTTCTGATCTAAGAGGGTTTTGAACCTTAGATCAATTCCCCCTATTGGTTGGATTTAATTATTTTATTACTGTACAGATATTACCTGATGTAGGGTGCTTGTGTAGGTCTTAAGTCTTAAAAATAATGGGATTTTGAAATGTTTTCTAGATTCTGAAAAGTCTAGAATTTTGTATAAAAGTCTTCATAAATAATAAAGTATAGAAAAATGTTTCTATAATTTTAGGGAATGCTTAAAGGCACATCTTGTAAGATAAGAAATACACGATGAAAGCAAATAGAAATTATGTGTAATTTACATGGTAACATTACTTTAATATTCATACATCCATCTATACATTCCTGCTTTTATACTTCTACTCTAGTGTGGTATCCATGTAGTTATATTACTTATGTTTTGAAAACATTTCTGTGAGTAAGACATCATTTACTGTGAATTATGCATGAAGTGCATAAAGTCAAGGTCTTGGAGAAAAAAATAGCGGTTTTGAAAATGTCTGGAATTTTTATTTGGATAAAGAGCAAGCACCCTGCTGATGGGAGAACAGGACAGAGGTTATACACAAACAAACACTGATGCAGACCCTGAAACAGAAACAAACCAGTAACATCAACAATGGAAGAACATCAGTTAATCTGAAGGACATAAAGTTCACAGAAATGGAATATTTGATATTATTTGATATAAAAAACACAAGTATTTTAGGAAGATGACCATGTGTTTTTTCATGTTTGAATTTCAGCCATTTTTGAAACATCTGAAAATCAGGGGGAAAAAATTGAATTTTGGCAGAAAATGTGCAAGAACCTTTGATTTAATTCCCACTAAAAATCATCTGATTGAGCTGTAGTTCCAACACAGGCTAGCATTCTGAAGCAGGACTGTCACACACACACACACACACACACACACACACTGCATTTGTATAGTGTTTCTGTAGATGGGATGTCGAGGCTCCAGAATACTCAGATGCTCATGTTTTTCCTTTCCTCGTCTCAGGGCTCTGCAGTTCCCACCAGAGGGCTGGTTACGAATGGGCCTGAACAACGGCAGCATCACGTGGCTCACCATTCGCCCCAGTGGCAGGGTGGCCCTCAGGACTCTGGGCGACTCTGGATTCATGCCACCAGACAAATTAACACGGACCTGATGTAACACAAACGCACAATCAAAGCTCAGTGTTTCTCCTTAAGTGTCTTGAAAATGACTTTTGATGTTGTTTTGTAATTTAATGACCGCCATGACAGACTGGTGGTGTTGTGATTACTTTGGTGCCATAGGAACGCCAGCAGAAACCATAACAGCTGCTTAGCATCTCCTCGGTTTTGAATGTAGGATTTTTACACAACTGAGTGATTTTTAACCCCCCCCCCCCCTCCTCCCTCCCCTTCCATAAAAAGATGTGTAGGTGTTGTGATTTCAAACAATGCCCTTAGGTTTACATGTGTCATTGAAGTACACTGGTGTGAGAATTGTGTTACAACATTTCAATGTTACTAAATAAACAAATAAATTATGGCCTGATTGTGACATTTTTAAAAACACACAAAAACACTTGGGCAGTACAGTAGGAGTGATGTTTTATTGATTAGTTGAAAGCAAATGAGGTCTAGACATACAGAAAGAATTCACCATGAAAGTTTACCTTTTTTTTTTTTTTTTTTAATAAAGCACAGAATGCTAAAAGCACAAGAAGCATGTTTTAAGTTTTTAGGTGCATTTTTGCAAAGTTCCACATTCATAAACATTCAGAAACCAGAATTAGATCTGTTGTCACGTGAGAGCACAAGGTAGACAATACAATCATCTCAGTGGAGTAGTTTGTGCTCTCAGATAAAGGTTTAGTTCACAACTAATTTACATTCAGAACACCAGTCCTCTCATTCTAACTAGAGTGGCAATCTGAATATTTAAAGTGATTGGCTTCTTTGTCCTAGTACACGTAGCTGGTAAGCTCTCATACAGTATTGAGCTGAGTGTAAATAATTTGGGCAGGTTTTTGCATACATTCCACTGTTTATAACTGTTTTGAATCTGACAAGCAGAGATGAGCCAATTTCATACAACCAATAGATGCAAAAAAAAACCTAATGTTGGGCATTAAAGCTCTAATGCACGATGAGCAACTGAATCATGTGACTCACTGTAATGTGAAAGGGGTTCGAGTTCCGCTGATCCCACATGGAATCAACACCTAGCTCTACACAGGTCTTAGCTGTTACCACCTCATGGATTGTGTTCTCTGGTACATTTAAGGCAGTTTTTCTTAACAAGATAGTAATAACAACTTGGCAAGAATACTTTTTAAATCAGGGTTATTTTACTGTCAATGCTTTCTTCCCCTAGTGGTTAAAAATAGCTAAACGCAGCTGTAATGCGATTTTAGACTGGGAGGTTTTAAGGTTTCACCCAGACAAGACAAATCTGATAATACCCTTTTTTTTTTTTTTTTTACTGATGGGTGGTTAGAGAAAAAAGTTGAACTAAAAATTGCACAGTCTAAGGCCACCATTAGTGGCAGAAAGGAAAAGTCAAGACATGTCCAGGAACCACTGAGAAGATTAAAAATGTATGCATTTATTGAAGAATAAAATAAAAACATGGAAGGTCTCGGTCTGTCAGTTTTTCCCATGTTTGCCGTCATCATCTGTTACCAACGCAACCAGTGAAGCTGTCATTTCCAAATATTTTACGTGTAAGCGAACTGGTCCATCACTTCAGAAAATTAAGGCAATTCCTGAACTGAGGAAAACATAGGAAATGGCAGTCGGTTTTAACACCATTCATAAAAACATTTAATTTTTGTGCTACTGACCAACATACAAAAAATAATTTTTAAAATATTGACATTTTTACTTCTTTTTTTTTTTTTTAAAGAACATCCTCTGTGACAGAATCCTGTTGAGGATTCCACACTGAGGTTTTTAGTGATGAACTAACTTTGGGGAGTGCGGTTTGTATTCACGATATTCAAAAAAGTTGACTCAGGCTATGATACAGGTGCTTCACACTTGCCACAAATAACATTACTGTCAATTGAACATGGTCCACACCCATACAGTACATACATTACCAAGATTTCTTTTTTTTCCTTTTTAAAGTCTTGAGTGTACATCACAACCCAGTGTGATGAGAATTCCTGTATTACATAGGAGTAGTACCATACATCATTAATACAAATCTTCCAGACACTTGTGCATATTTCTGTTAGGTATGTGGGTTCTGAGCTCTGGTGTAGCCACCTTGGTGCAGCTGGATTTGGGAGTGGGAAGAGGAAAGGCGGGGTATGGCCGCGGTGGTTTTGGGGGCGAGATGGGCAGGCAGTTAGACTGGCGGGTCGTTCAAGTGCTTGAGGCGGATACGCTGGATGTAGCTAGCATTGGCAGGGCTGTAACGGCTGGGGCTGAAGTCTGGTGAGGCAGCGTGCCGGGCAGGACTGAAGCGACCAGTCGGAGACATCAGGCCGCTGACCGGGGAGCCGGGAGTCTGATGCTGCATCCTGAGTCGTGGTTTTACCACCATGGGGCTGGGCCAGCTGCATGTGAACAGCACACGGGGGTTATTTTTACAATGTTGTGATAATGGCAGACATGACCAAATATACTTATTAAACACAGCAGAAAAGAAACACGGTAAAGTCTAGTTACTTTGAACAGTTACAGTCCATAGTCAGTTGTTTACTATGTCTGTGAAGCACTTTGTAAACCCAGTTTTTAAAAGTGCTATATAAATAAAGGTATTATTATTATTATTATTTAAGGGAGTACAGCAGTGGTTCCCAACTCTTTTTGGTTCAATATCACAAATTTCTGGCGGCCCCAAACATTCAAAATGGACTTTTTTTTTTGTTGCTAAAATTAGTTTTTGGTCATGTAATAGTTTGCTATACTATGTTGCAGTAAACTTTAATTTTAGATGATATTTAAGCTACAGGTCCTTCTCAAAAAATTACCATATTGTGATAAAGTTCATTATTTGCTGTAATGTACTGATAAACATTAGACTTTCATATATTTTAGATTCACTACA
>JAPSES010000219.1:17909901-17956287 GCA_029822895.1 Maxillicosta whitleyi
TGAATAGTGATCCATGAATCCACATGATGACAGAACCAAACTACACCATAGACTGAACGGAGATTCAGTCTGTGGTGACAGTCGGGTCGGGTCGGTACCATGTAGTGGAAATGGGTCATAACAGCACCTGTATAAACCTGTTCCCAGCATGCCGAGCGGCGGGGACAGGGATGATGCTGAGCTCCTGGGCCACCTCCACCATAGAAGAAGTGATGTCTGCAATGACTTCGTCAGCGGGTCCTGGGGGGGCGCTGTGGATGCAGCTTTACATTTACAAAGACAGAGAGCTCACACTCTCATTGGTCCGCCGAGCAGAGGAGGCGGGGTACAAGGCCATATTTGTTACCGTGGATACGCCCTACCTGGGGAGGAGATGGGACGATATGCGCAACCAGTTTAAACTGCCCCCACATCTGAGGTGGGTTCTAATTACAGTAACATCAGCAGCCCCCCCCCCCCCCATTCTTAAGCATGTTTCAATCCATCTGAAGATATATTTTGATTTATTTCTGCTACTGACATTCAAGCTGCTAAAGCTCAAACCTCAACCCCTGAACAATCATGAATGATTGCTGGTGTCTCCGCTCATTCCTATCTCTATTATAATAAAATGATTAACATTACATTTTTATGACCTCTGAGTGACATGTTGAAGGATTAATAACATCATATATTTTAAGGATAATTAAGTTATTAACTCAGGACAATAAAATTTGTGATCCACAGACACCCTGGACATGCTATATTTTAATAATGAACAGACAGAGTAGAAGTGGTAGGTCTTTCTTTGTCTTCAGTTTAGCAACTACAAGGTTAACACAAGCAGCAACTCAAAGGGTGTTAACGTGCAAAAGATGTTTATGTATCAACAAATGGGAAAGCTCCATGCAAGACAAAGCTGAAGAACCTTCAACAGTGATTAAAGTGGTGTAAAAAAAAAAAAAAAAGCATTTTCATTTTAAATTAAGGAAAGTTTGTGTCAGGTTTGAACAGTTAGTTCCAATAATGTAAATAATGTAAATGTGTCTTGTATTTGTCTTTTTTTTCTTTTGCTTAATGCCTACTATTTATATATCTTTATTCTGCACTTTACTGTTGTATTGCTGCTGCTGTGACTGTGAAAATTTTCCCCAAGGTGGGATAAATAAAGTATCTATCTATCTAATACAGAACTGGTCACTTTAAGTATAAAAAAAAAAAAAAAAAAAATTCCATGCTCTCACCTGCACTATAGTGGGATTATCTCCTGAACCAATGAGATAGCGAGGGTTGCTCCAAACCAGCTCAGTGAAGGCTAATTCATCCCCCTTCTCCACAGCTTTCCTCAGTTTGGCTGTGAGGTCCTGGGTACGTGGGCTCTTAAAACTGTTGGCCCGCTCCCGGTTAATGGTATCAACCTCCATATTGTCTGCTGTGGACAAGGACAAAGGAAGAATGGAAATTTAATGTCTGATAATATGCATAACACACTAGATGTATAATACAATATCAAACAACAGCAGAATTCACTTACCCTTACAAATCACCACACCAGGCTTGACAGGAGATACACAGGGTGTGGATTTGTTGGGAGAGGGGTAATAATCACAAATGCCCTTGGCAAATTTTTCAGCATCCTCACGGTTGGGAAATGCTTTGAAGCGGGCTCCCTTCATCATCTTTACAGCTTGAAGTGCTTCTTTCTTATCTGCGTACACGTGTGCTCTCTCTACAGACAAAAAAAACATGCAGAATCAGCATTTTTATTTAGTTCTGTTTGCTACCTGATTTTTACACTTTCACTTTTTAAATAGCTGGTTTTCCTCTGTTATGTTCCTGCCTAGTCAGCCTGTGATATCATATTCTGACATATTGCTGCTGCATTTGCACTTTAACACCAATGACTGTTGGAGTAGCTCAAGAATAATATAGATCAATACTCTGCTCTAGAGGTCAGGCAACCGAAACAGCCCTGCTGCTTATCACCAAAAAGGCATATTCAAAGTTGTCCTTCAGTGTCCTAAAATGCAGGCTACAACAGCTGCAAACAAATACAGAAACTGGACCAGTCTGTCCAAGAAAAAACAAATGATGGGATTGTTTGTTAGCTGGTGCGCCACAGATTCAGATGCATTTCTGAGGCCAAGATAATTTAATATTCTGAGCATTACCATATACTGAAATTACAGTTCATGGCTAGAACAGATACTGTTACTTCAAAGTCTCTATCTTTGTTTATTTATATAGACTGTCTATTAACTTAAAGTTAAATGATGTTTTATTGTTTGAATATTTTCCTACTATTTGACAATTTATTGCCTTGAGGCCACATTGTGATGCAGTGGATTATGACAGATACTTGCTGGTTGTCAGTAACTTTTAAAGACAAACTATATAAGAAGTATATATATTACTATAATAATACTAGAAACTAAAAAGTTCCTAATTTGAAATTTTTTTGGACATGATGTGCAGCAAAGATTATCCAATCACTAAACCCACCAATTAAAAAAAAAAAAATCTATCAGAACCCTATTGAAATATTATAAAGGTCTAAAAGAGTATTAGACTTTACTTTTTTTTTTTTTTAAATACAGATCAAGACACACTTTGTGCAACTTTCTCAGACTGCCAAAGTATAAAACATGCACAATGAAAGACATCAAAATTTTCATTTTAATCTCACTTACCATTTCTAAGCAAAACATCTTCCCACTGCGGACATACTCCATAATAAAAGGTTGGAGACACTTGTGCAGGCTTTGAAGGGGTTTCTGTCTTGGACTGAGAGGTACTGCCTTGAGCAGAGCTGTTTGAGGTTGTCATTATAGAGATCTCATCTTCCTCTGGAGGGTTGAGACCCACACCATAGCCAAAGTCCAATTCTTCACCTGCAGCCTCAGCTGGCTTGCTGCTTGGTGGAGCTGTGGTGGATGCAGCTGCTGAGGTGGCACATGACACAAGTTTGGCATGATTGGCAACACTTCCAGAGACACTTGCTGAGGAGGTGCTGTCTGATTCAGTAGCACTGCTCTCTGGCCCGGCAAGAACTCTGGCCAGCTTCCTCTCAAAGGTGGCCCGGGTTGTAGCAGTGATAGGGCCGCACTTGAGGTCAGCTCGGGCAAACTCCTCCCGCAGTTCATCGGCACTCAGCCCTCTCAACCTGCTCAGAACTGCCTCCATGCTTCAGCTCCCTACAACACAAGATGAAATTCAATAATCTTGAGCACAATCATGATCTCCATGTTAATTGATAAACTGAACAGATATCATTGTGCAAAATATAATTGCATTTATTTAGTAGGCTATTTTGGCAGTATTTCAGCCTTTTTAACTTTTGTCTAAAAAACAAATTACCTTTTACAGAATGTCAAATTAGACAAATGAATAACTGTTTAAGAATAAGGTGCAAAGACTGAGCAGGGACAGAGAAATACAGACATGAATATGTAAACATAGCTGTGTTAATAAGCAGCGAACAGATGAACAGCTCACTCCCAAGGAAAAAAAATAATCAAAACATGTAAATTATAAAATAAAAACCACCAAAATAACAAATCTTGACAAATTACATGCAGTTGTGTTTTAACCCCCCCCCCCCCCAAAAAAAAAAAAACATTTCTTTTAAGTATGGTCATTGGTGTGATTACTAAATATAAGACTATTAGGAGGATATTAAATAAAAATGAGTAAGATTAGTGAACCATTACTAGCATTTCTAGTGAGTATTAATAGTGCCACTCAACACTGCTAAGTGTAGCTCGTTGAATGCCATCCTTCTACTGTAACAAAATTACAGACATAAGCCAACACCTGTGCTTCTGCTCCTAGCATTTCTAAGTAGAGTGAACACAGCTCATATATCTAATGTACCATTCCTTCACTCGTACCACTTCCTGAAAAAGAAATAAGGTCGTGCTATTTAATTTCCATTTCAATCCATTCGAGAAATTATATCTTATCATAAATAACCACATGAATGTAGAAGTAGCATGTGCTAGCTATCCCGCTAACTATTAAGACAGCTTTAGCAGCTTGGGAGTGTGCATGGCAGAGCTAGCTTCAAGAAAATCTAGACTGAGCCAGAGTGAAGCTTGCAATCTGGCCTGCAATAGAAGCGATCAAATCGTGCAAACGATATAAATTAGTACATTGTTAGTCGGTTCATTCGCATGCTGTCACGCCCAAGTGTGTCATTCGAGGTGGGTTTTCGGGCAGTAACGTAACAAATTGATACGTTTTCGTGGTGATGATGCCGACCAAAATCAAAGTGAACGTGATGACATCTAGTAAAATGCGTCCCTATACTTACCACGTAACATTTTTATTTGGTATACGCGGATCTATTGAAAATTGTTGTTACTTTTGCACAGATAAACTGTTGGATAGACACAAAGCTGAAGACGGTCTGGAATAGTCTCATTGTTTACAACATATTACGCGCATGCTCAGTTTTAAGGGAGGGCGCATGCTGCGTTCTCGACCTGTGGGAGAATTTCCTTCCAGGCGACTTTAAAGTTACCGTCACATTTCTACACAGGTTGAACCGCCAGCGATAAGGCAGAGTTAATGATTTGTAACATACGACAAACTACGAATCTGATTGACTTCCTCCACACAGATAAATGTTCAATTTTCAATACAAGAGGGAAAATGACCCGCTTGTCTTTGTGGCTAATAAGTGATGTAGTTTGGGATGATTTTTGTCTAAGTAACGTAATAACGTTAGTTAAAACAGATCATGCCGCATATAAAAAACCCACTAAAAGACCGCGAACATGCTTTCGAACGTTCAGAACTTCATTACGGTGGAATTTATTCACATAAAAACTGTGGTGGAAGTTGTTTTATTTGTTTTGACCAATTTATCTTTGCTAATATACAATTTAACAACGGTCTTTTTCATAGAAAACAGTCATAAATAAAGATATGGCCTCTAGGGTTCTTACTTGAAATCTGACATACATTTACACAGAGTAAGGGTGTGTCTTTTATATTTACGTTCTTTCTCAAAGGTCTGAATGTAGCATGATGTTCTCCAATAGCAGACGTGACTAATTCAAGGAAACGATAACCTAACGCCAACGACTTCCATATATGTCTAATTATCAGTAAATGTTCATATTGAACACCAGTCAAAAGTCCAAATTGATCACGATATGCTACTGATATAATACCATGCTGATGGTTGTTAATTTTAGCACAATCCCATTTATGTAGGCCACCTTGGACAGGCATCTAACAGGAAAACCGACATCAAGACATGGCGATTGTCGAGATATACGTTAAAGAATTACATAGCAATTGACTCTAAACATAACTGGACGTTAGATGGTAACAAAGGTCAGATATCATTTTGTTAATGCTACTTATATGTCCCATTTTAGGAAACAAATTTCAAGCATGCTAATATTAGCTACTCAGCAAGGTAAGAAGCTAATTACTCAAGCCACCGGTTTACGATGGCAAGCGACAGGACGAATGCAAGAATCCGGATTTTTGTTTCATCAAAGAAGCCATGGGAATAAAAAGGTAAATGCCGAACATATCCATCTTATAACGTTGCAATCTTAATTATATCATTCCCACCTCCTCCTCTCCCCGGCTACTGTTGCTAGGTGTCTCACCGCGACGGTTTCAAAATGCAGCGACCGAGGACCCAGTTTTGTCCAACATACTGCCTGTGCAAAAATAAACTTTGAACTCAAGGAGCATACTGAATATTTGCCCAAAACAGTGTGTGTCATGGTAGGTTTCTTATGCAAACAATAAATGAACACAGGCTGTCATGGCAGATGAATAGTGCAATTTTATGATAAATACAATCACATCTCCAAACACAAATGTTAAAACACCGGAATGACTGGATTCCAATCTCATGGGGAAAAGCAGATACAGCAAGGTTTATGGATAGAGCGCAGGTGCCCTAGCAGATGTTATTACATAGTACCAAAGAATACAATGAAAGTACTTTGGAAGATAGACTCCAAAGGGTTTTCAGAACACAGTATATCAATATATTTGTTATAAGCTTCCGTAGACATTCTCCTCAAAATATTATCCCTTTCAAAATACACTTGCATACATCTTTGAAATTTTTTTTTTTTTTACTAGATAACGGGAATGAGCACCAACACATTCTGCAGCACAGTTGCATGCAGAAATTTACTGTACCAATGTCCCTCCTACACTGAATTTCATTGCCACTGTTCCAGAATTACTAACTTTTTTTGATGTATTGTTTGTATTTTACATTTTATCTTCTTTACACTGTTAAATAATATCATGATTCTACAATCATACAAAAAAGGAAGCATATTTATATATTAACCTCTGGAAACAATTATTAATTTATTCCCTTACCCATAAAACAGCCACACAACAAATTCAGTGTAATTCAGGAGTAGCCTTTTTTTGTTAATACAGTATGTACTAAATGATAATGACAGAACAGAACAGAACATAAACACAAATGATTGCACCTGCTTTTAAAAGTAGTAACTTCTCTGCTTCATCTTACAAGTTTTTCTCCCAGTCATTTTGAGATCATTTAGTGTGCAATGTCAGTTCAGACGTCCAATGGATGTCACAATAAACCATTCTCAAGTGTGACAATGCACACAACATACAATTAACATATTACACCTTAACATACATCCTCAGCAGAAATCCGCTCATTTACGCCACCTTAGTCCTTTATCATATCAAAGATTGCTTAAGGCTTTTTTGCGTATGAATTACTGCAGTCCATGCTAGACAAAAACTTCCATAATTAACTGAGATTAATGTTGTTTCTTGGAGTTTAAGAGTCAAACTTAAAAAAACAAAAAGCAATTGTACATGACTGTTAACTTCATGAAAACAAGTGTTTTATAACCAACTGCTCAGAAATCAAGTTGGATGAGTAACCTTGTCAGTAAGTTCATGGAAAGTGACTTCTCTTGTACACAGGCACAAAGAAATGGAAGAACAGTTCGCAGCCAGTGTGGTGGCAGACTCAGTCACCAAAAACACTTTTTCCTTATGATAATGTCAACTATCACTTAGTAACATCAATGCCTCTCAATCGATATTATGAGTAAATACCTTTTTAATAACCAAAACTCAAAGGGGGGATATAGGCTTAACAGAAAAAAACAACTAGGCCATATATTAACATCAACTGTATTGACATCAGGCATTCTCTTGGAGAGGCTGTCAACTAAGAAGTTGTCAGTCTTAACTCTAAATAAATAAATGTGACAATATGATAACAAAAATATAAACAACCATCAAATAAAGAGAAAAGAATAAAGCTATGGTATATAAAGTATTACTTTGTGAGAGCACTTTTGTGCTGATGGGAGAATGCCAAATGTTGGCAGCAATTAGTAAGAGAAGAGCAAGGGGAAAAGGGGCTAAAAAGTGCCTTTGTGGATAAAACTCCACTCTCCCTCTGTTGGCCTGAGAAAAAAAGTTTTTGTGTTATGATTGCTGCGGATCTGCATCATTATTATTTTCCACCATCATGTTGTTGACTGGTGTTGATGATTTGGAAATGTTGTTTTGAAGGCCCAGCTGAGCCAGTCCCTCCTCTGTGTTTGTCCACGAGTTCATTGACTCATGGACGGTTACTGTGTGTTCCTCCATCTGCCTTTGGAGACTGTCCATTTCCTCCCTGAGAATAAAAAGGAATATATAATTAAGAAACACATATTTGACACATGTTCTGGCATTTGTTAAGACCCTAAAAAAAACTCCTATAGGTGCATAAAAGGTTTGCTATTCATGTACTTAGTCTAAACAAGCTGCAAACGTACTTGAGCTGCTTCAGACAGTTGTGCAGGTTGTTGAGGGGCTCCTTATTGACAGAAGTTGATGGTTTCAACAACTCATCCAGTAAAGAAGCAGGTACTGGACAATCTGGGATCTTTACTGGTGTCACAGGGTTAGATGGGTTGCCCTCATTCTTCAACTCCATGCGCTGCTGCTCCAAAAAAAAAAAAAAATTATTACAATATTACATTATTTCATAAATCAGGTTATACGTACATACAAGCAATTTATATACATTGTTTTTTTTTGTTTTGTTTTGTTTTTTACAAAACAATGCAACGCAATGACTAGTATGATATATAATAGAATTTTGTGTATTTTTTGCTATTAGTATGCATAAGAGTCATTGTAACTGTGCATGTGCTGACTTCTGAAGTGCATTTGTGCATTTTATTTTAAGAATATCAAGACTTAGTGACATTCCTGCAATCCATTTTATACCGTTTCAGATAGATACAAATATTATCACATGGCTATAGATCACTAGACAAAACAATGTTGCCTTACCTTCCTTAAGCGGTTCTGTTTAAGATCCTGTTTAAGCTGCTGGTTCTGCAGTAAGACAGTCTTCATGCTATTCCTCAGCTCACCCACTTTGGCCTGCAGCATAAACTTGTCCTTCCTGGTACTGCTCAGCTCCTCCTGCACTGACTCCAGCTCCACCTTTATGTTCTGGTACAGATAGAAATATTTGACAGTTATTGGTCTTACTAAAAAAAAAATAAAAAAAAAGAAAAACAACATGTGGTGGTAATGACATGCATACTTGAAACCTTGTTCTGTGCTTTGTTAAATGTATTTGCTTTCAACATCTATACGCAGCAAATATGCACTTGCTTTTTTCAGTCGAATCACTAACCTGTAGAGCAGTCTGTATGTTGTCCAGTTCTCTGTGGTGACACTGCTCCACCATTTCTGACTGCTGCTTCTGAGCCTCAATCTCCCTCTGCCTCTGCTCCACCTCCCACTTGAGGTCTTCAACCTGAGACAACAGTGAAAAATGTTAAAATGGACTCAAAAGATCTGTGATAATCCACTGCCTATCAAGCATTTCCAATCCAACATGTACACATTAGTCACATTTAGGCATTTATTGCTTGTTGTAAAAGAACAACAAACTCTAAATTCTCTGGTTTAACACTTTTTCAGTGTGTACCTCTTGGTTAGTAAGGGGCTGCTTGGCCAGTTCCTCATCTAGTTGTTTCTGGAGGATCTGGAGTTGGGAATGAGCATCAGACAGTTCTTCTTGGAACCTGGAAACCTCTTGAGCATGCTGCTCATCCTGAGCCCTGCAGAGTACAACTTACTCAGTCACACATTCTGACCCAGATCTACCCCTGTCCATAGTTGAACGTGAATGGCACCAATATTGGCATTAGTGTTGGTACTGAAAATGTGTCTCAGATTGGGCTTCATCACACATGGGAGCCATTTTAGTCAGCTAAACAAAACAAAAAACCAACAACACATACTGTAAACCTTTTAATAGCTCTTTTTTCTGTATGTAAGCTTTAATTACAGAGAAAACCAAAGAGTGGTTCATCTCATGTATACAGAATGACAATCTTCGTGTATGGAATATAGAAGAAAGGCAGAAGCAGTTTCTATGGACACTATTTAGTTCTAATTAGTACTGGGGAAATGCACATACTGTAATTTGTGGGCTTCACTCTGCAGAACTTTGACCAGGTCCTCTTTGGCCTGCAGATCCTTTTTGATCTCTGACAGCTCCAGCATGGCTGCCCTGTAGTGTCTTCTGTTGTGGGCTGCCTCAGCTTTAGCAGCTGCCACCTAAAGGACAGATTGCATCATTACAAGAAACACTGGGGCAGTGGTTATCAGACGTACTGACACTAACTTTTTACACATTCAAGAAACTGTTTCATAATTCTTGTGACAATGATATGATCTCAAAATAAATGTTTAAATATTTTTAACCGCTGAATGGTTACCTGTTCTTTCAGATCATTAACTTTGGTTTTCTCTTTTTCTAAGGCCAGCTGTAGGGTTTGCACCACCTGCTTCATTTGCTGGTCTTCCTCCTCTTTACGTTTTAAAACAGCTTGAACCTGTAAAGGACGGCACATGAGAAACAAATGTTACATTAAAAATATAAAAAAAAACAACAAAAAAAACCCCATAATAAAAACATAATATCTTAATCAAATGTCATTAACCTTGCCTGCAGGTAATAACACAATTACGTGTTCAGTCATATATTACAGACATAATATAAAATCCAAAACAAGTACCTGCAAGTTGAGTTGGACAAGATCTGCTTCTCTTTTAGCCAAGGCAGACTCTAAAATGTTAGAATGCTCCCGTAGTGCACTATGGGACTGTGCTAATCCTGCCAGTTTCCCTTTTTCATGTTCCAACTCCAGAGCTAGCTTCTTGTTGGCGTCTTCCAACTTTCGGATGCGCTTCTTGAAGCACCTTGACTCTTGTAGCTGTGAACACCGTATTTCATCAACATATTAATAGACCCAACAATACATTAATTTACATGCATTAATGGTGTGACTACTTAAGCATAAAACTACTGCCCATGCAGGGTTGTGATCATACTTTTGAAATGAATAAATATGCATACACATTACAACAAACTGATGTGTGAGTGAACATTATTCACCTCATCTTCCAGCTCCAGGACCTTCTCCTGGTACTCCTCCAGCTCTGTGGAGGTGAGGGTGATCACTTCTTGCAGCTCTTTCTCTAACATAGCCTTGCTGTTATTCACAGTCTGCAACTCAGCCTGCAGGGCCTCAATCTTCTCCTGGATGACAAATAAATAATCAAGTTGCATTTCCTCAAAGTGTTATTTATTGTCATGCAAAATGACTTGTATTCAAAACTTTTATCTTAAAAAGCACTCCTAATGAAGTTTTGAAAGCAAAGTTGAAACTACTGCAATGTGAACTCAGGAACCTTTGGAAATGTCCATATGTTCATACCTGTAAGGCCTGGCTGTTTCCCCCATCTGACACCTGGGCCTTGAGCTTGACCAGCTCTGCCTCAGCTGTCTCCTTCTCAGTCAGGGCCTCTTGGAGCCTCCTGCTCAGGATGCCTACAGCATTCTCATAGGCCTTGTGTTTGGCCTTCATTTCCTTCTGTGCACTGGTCAGATCTGTCCCCAGTCGCTTCATGCGAACTTTCTGCTCTGAAATTGCCCTATTTAGAGCAAATATTAAATCAGCCAAAGTAACCATTAAGAACAGATAACCTACATTTCAATAATATTGTCATTTGAAACTTGCAGATACACATAATATAAAATGTATATAATGTATAAAAACTAAGCCTGAGATTTGATCCAGTTGAATAGACATTCCAAAATACATATATTGATTATACACTCCCTTATTGAGATGAACACATGTATAAGCAAGTCTCTTTATGCATATTTATAAATAGGTCTTGACAACATGTATTTGTCATGCTCCAAATAATTCATGCGGGCATCATTCAAGTGCTACAAATCTCTGAGGAGCACATGACTCACTTTTTGGCTTCAGCCTCCATTTGCTCCACCTGTTTTTTCAAGGCCTCATTTTCTTCTGTCACAGCAGCAAGCTGACTCTGATCAAACTGTAGAGACTGAAATGGAAAAAACAAAAACACCCTTAACATGTACTTTTACAGAAAAGTTTTTATGCCATGAGAAGCAAATTCTATACACAAAGTTTTGGACTACTATTAATGGTAATTCAAACACTACAATTAATAATAATAATAATAATAATAATAATAATAATAATAATAATGATGATAATTTAGTACCTGAATCTGATTTTCTAGTCGATCCCGTTCTTTCTGAATGGCCAGCAGATGGGCTTCCATGTTGCTCATCTGCTCCTGGACTCTCACCACCTCCTTCTGTAGCCTGGCCTGTTCCAGCTCTGCCTTCTGCTTCTCCCCCTGAACACCCAGCACCTCTTGCTTGAGATCCTTTACCTCCGCTAACAGACGCTTTTTAGTAGATTTGAGCTCACTGATCAGCTGCTCTTTGGAGCTGGCATCCCTGCGGTAGGCTTCCACCATCACCTGAGAATATAAAAACATGATGTTATTTTGTCTCCTCAAAAGTTTTAGGTGTAATTAAACACAACTTTTGTATTCTCTTCTTCAAAGGAATGCGATCTTCTCTCATCTCTGATAGGGATAGAAAGAAAAAAATAATCATCGTATGCAGAGAGAGAGGGCTGCACCACTTTTCTGGGCCATTTTACATGGTTGTGGGAGTTGTAGCATAAAAACACAAAGGTCTGTGCCAGACTGAAACTGAAGAATGGACATAGCATCGAGAAAACTGACAGGAAATACATCCATTTGGTAGTTTCTTAGAAAATATGCAGTAGCAGACTAAGGCCAGATGAATGACACGATGTAAAAAGTTATATGTGGTCAATAAATGATGTTGCATGAATTTAAAGATGCTCCACTTTTGAAAGAGATAACAGTTGTCATTTCTGTCATTCTGTCAATGAACTCCACCTTCTTTCTGACAGCTTTTCAGTGTAAAATGAGCAGCATCCATCACTGCTCAATCCAATGAGGCATGTCAGCCACTCTGGGCGTTCTTCTGAGATGACAGCCATCTGGCTCTACAATGCATCCTCCCACGGCAGCATCAGCTTTAACCAGCTGGGATATTAGAGACAACATTTTCAAGCCTGTTCTTCTCTATAACTTTTTGGATAATGATTGGAGAAGCCATCTTTTTTTACTGTGCATTTTTGCTGTTATTTCCTTGTTTTGTTTTTTTGTTTTTGTTTTTTAAATCAGTGACTAGCCTACATAAAGTGAAAGTGTAGAAGATGCATCTTACCTTTTGTTGTTGGAACTGCTCTTTCAGTTTCTGAGCTTGTTTCTTCAAGGAGCCATTTTCCTGTTGTAGAGTTTCAATCTAAACACATAAAAAGCCAATAATTATTAAATAGTGACAGAGAAGAAACCCAAAGAAAAAAAAATTCCATATGCAACATACAGTGGAATTCTTGAACAGCAGATCTTAACTGTTTTGGCTGAATGGAAAGTACATAAATCATGTCTGGCCAAATACTAGTTTATGACTAAACCATAACCATGTTAAATGGGAATATAATCATGTCCAAACCCAAAGAAGTCTGAATCATGCTGTACAGTTATGGATAATGGAACGGTTTTCTATATTGTTTCTATTGTTCTTAATATTTCATGTCTCAATTGTCTTGTACCTGATTGGCTTTGACCTGCACTTCCTGTCTGAGCTGATCCAGGACATCTGACGCCACCAAAACATCTTCTCCAAGCCGTTCAGCACCCTCATCAAGCTGACTCTTATCAGCACGGGCTGCCTGCAGTGCTACCTCTAGAACAATCTTCTCATTCTGGAGGTACTGGATGTTGTCATCCTTGGCACTGCTCTCTGTCTGCAGTTCAGCCAGCTGAGTCTCCAGTTCCAAGTATCGTGCTTCCAGTTGGTTGATGGACTGTTCTTTGGTGTGCAGGTGCTCCTGAGTTGTGGTGAGCTGGCGCATCAGCTCCAAATGCTCCTTCTGGAGTGACTGCAGCTGTATGTCCTTCTGGGAAAGAGTCAGCTTCATCTAAGAAAAGAATATAGTGTCATTTTTTTTTCTTTTTAGAGCAACACCTTTTGTTTGCATTATTTTGGTGTTTTTTTATGACATATGGAGTGGATGCACCTAAAACTGGAAATTGTTCTGTTATATTTCATATGATTACCTGCTCTAATTCCCTTTCCAGTGTGCTAGCCATGTTGGCCAATTTTATCAAGCGTTCTCGTTCTTCTTCAAATTCCTCCAATTTGTGTTGCAGGTCATCTTCAACCATGGTCTTAGCATCCTGAATCTGCTTGTAAGCAGCTTCCTGGGTCAGCATGTCAGCCTACATCACACACAATATATAAGAAGTTGAACAAAATTAGTTTCTTAAAAACAAGCCTTTACTGTTGTTTGTGTTGTCTGCAAACACATATTTGGAATATTAAACCTTTATAAAAGTTTTGGAGAATTTTGGAGAACTTACCTCAATGCTCTGCAGCTGGACAGCAATGCGCTCTTTTTCTTTGATGGAGCGGTGTTGTGTCTCAGTCAGTTGGTGGGACAGTGTTACGTTCTCAAGCTTTAAATGCTCAAGAACACCAATCTGAGTCATCTGTCCTGCCTATATAAAGGACATTTTGAAAGGAACAAATATTAACAATGCGTCACTGCATCTTTGAACACCTATGACAGCATCAAAGCCACATGACAATGAACCTTACCTGCATATTAGCCATTTCACCTTGCAGTCGTACTCTTGCCTCTTGCGCCAGTGCTAGCTGTTGTTGGTACCACTGCCTGACCTGCTGCAGGGAGTCTATTTCAGCCTGGGAGGTTTTGAGTCTGCTCTGTAGGGTGCTACGCTCTAGCTGAACCTGTTGAAGCTGACTTTGAAGACCTCCCATCTGCTGACGCAATTCTTGAACTGCAAAATTTAACACAAAAACACTTTTAGGCATGGACATAAATAAGCAATAAAATATAATTTAGAAAAAAACTATAGTTCTTCAAAGGACTCTTGACACTGATAAATGACACAATCTTTTCTCTGACTTACCCGTGCTGTCCCTTGCAGTTACAGTTGTTTGCATTTCTTCCACCTTCCCCATCAGTCTGTTATACTGGTCTTCAGCCACCTTGAGGTCATTGCTTAAGGAAGCCAGACTGGCATTCTTGCTCTCCAAACTTCCCTGGAGCTCCACCATGGCCTTCTCTAACTGGTTGCAGTTCTTTCTCAGAGTGCCAACTTCTGTAGTGAGGGTACTCTGCTTCTCCTGGCTCACCTGAGCCTCCTCCTTCTTGGCCTGCAGTTGAGCATTCACTGTAGCAAGCTGGGCCTGAAGCTCTGTCTTTTCTTTGAGAGCCTGGAGGGTAGGACAGTTTTGTTAACACCCAATTATAGTTACACTATTTACTTTCTGGTAAAGTGGTGGCACATGATACACATGGATGTTGTGACATTTGGAGAGACTTCAAAGCATTTGTGTTATTTTGATCATTTCCCGTGTAGTGTGAATCAAAAGCTAAAATAATGACTAAAGGTATCAGTATGAAATATAACCTGATTGGCCTCCGACGACAAGGTTTCTAGCTGCCCCTCAAGTCTCATTTTCTCTTTTAATACTTGGAGCATGTCATCGTGGCCCATTACAGAACTCTCCAAGGAAACGCTGAAACAAAGGTCAACAACATTAGTACTGCAAATATTCACTGATCAGTTGATGCACAGAAGATTACAACAATTTACATAATTGGTAAACAGCATGATGTAATTTATCAAACAAATATACTTGACATTTGAAGGCTCAGCAGTTTGTTGTAATGAAGCAGTAACTACAACATTAAGCCTCCACTGTAACGTGAGACAATCTCCTAAGGGAATTAAATATCAAATACCTGCTGGAGAAGCTGTCTCTACGACTACGAGGCTCCGCTGTGCCTTCTCTGTCTTGCTCCAGCTCCAGAAGATGCTGCTCTTCAGTCGCTGCCTGCAGAACCTCCTGCAATGACGGAAACTGACCCATGGCCTCGGCAGAAATCTCCCTCCCCTCCACTGTGTATGGCCCCTGCTGCCTGTCCACTGCTGCAGCGAGCATGCCATAGGTCCCTCTGGTAGACACACTGCTGTAGGATGAGCTGTCACTGTCGTTGCCATCATTTCCTGGCCTTGTTCCTGATTCGCTGCCATCAATTTCTGAGACATTGTCTCCGATCTGGGATGAAGCACCAAGCTGTCCCTCTACTTCACAGGTGCTACGTTCTGACATCACACTGACCTCTGACAGAGTGGACACAGAGCTAATGCTGGACTGGAGGGAGCCCATGCTGTTGTCTGCTGTCATAACACCACCTCCACCTCCACCATCATTCTCTGAAGACTTGTAATCAGCCAAGGAGTGGATCTTGCTTGGACGAGGTGACCTGGATTTTCTCTCTTTGGAAGGAGGGATTCCTAAGCTACCTAGTTTTGGACCACGAGGGACACTGGTCCTAAGGAAGGAATACTCCTTGGTCATGGCAACTGTACTGGCCCGAGGTAGAGCCTCAGGATGTAGCATGAGCTCTGGATCCAAAGTACTGAATGGCCTGTTCTTGGGAGTGCTGCGGTGAGACTAGAAAACAGTGGAAAAAATTAATAAAAAGGCACTGGTACCATAACAAAATATGTCAACACAGAGCACTAAATACATGCACATGAGTGACATGTTAAATGTTTTTACTCTAAGTCACATTTCAAAGCATTGCAAATTTGTGTCATACTTTTGACTCATATATTGAAAAATACAAATAGGGAGGAAATAATGAATAACAGAGTGAAAGACTGTTCTCAGAAACATGAAAATCTGAAAGTAGACGTTTCCTCAAAAGAATTTATTCTTAACCTGACGATGACTCCATTTACTTACTCTCTCTTTATGTCTCTGCACTCTGTACTGTTTGAGTTGCTCCTCCAGACGTCGGCGGGCCTCCAGCCGAATCTTCTCCTCATTTTCCATCTCTAATGATGGTTTCTGGTTGGCTAAAGTGAGAGCATGTTAGGCCAAAAATTTAACTTTTCTCCCAGTCCATACTATATCATCATAAAAAAAGATCTTATTTACACCACAACCTAATATTTCATCAAAGATCAATCACAGAAAACCTGTACAAGCATTTGTGTTAATGCTTGTATATTCTTGTTTGCTGAGATTGTACAGTAAAGAATTCTGTCAAAAAGTAATAGCAAACACACTATTCATATTAGAGTACCATATGCTGATCTCCGAGCAGAAGGCAAGCTTTGTGTATGAGGCACAGTGACAAGTAAGTTACAAATTATGCCTACAACTGTTTATATTTTATTGGACAGCCAAAGCCAAATTTTGGATTAGATTCACAAGTGACAATAAGAGTACACAGCATCCATGCTCTATGCTGTGTCATTCCTATTTGCTTGTTCAGTTTGCACACAAATGAAATAGATAGACATCATGCATAACTGCAATAGTAGGCAGCTTGCATTTTAGTAAAATTAATGTGTAAAATTAATTATGTGATGATGCATCAAAACAGATTAATTAATCCTGGTGTTCCCAAATTATTTTAGCTTGTGACCCAAAACAGAACTTTACTAACACAACATTACATTACGAACTACCATAATGTCTAGATTTTTACGATGCCTCAATCATTATGTCAAAATGTCAGTAGAAGCTACTGTCAGTGACTAATGTTACTAGTTAGCACTGTGCATCGTCAACATAAACCAAACCATAGTGAGGTCTTTTCTCTCCATTCTGAATCAATTTGGTATATGAAAATAGAAGGCTTCTAATATTTAAATTGAAAAAAAAAAAAAAAGTGTTCATATATGTAATTATTTTATCAAGTTGTGACAAGAAAAATGAGTCTGAGCCATAAGTTTGGGAAAGGCAGAATTAATCATTTACGTTCATGCACCATTACAAGAGATATAAGACTCATACCTTTGAGTAAAAGAATAGAAATGTAGTTGCATAATTATTAGCAAGTCAACTGTGCATAACATTAAAATTCCACCAAACAACAACAACAACAGAGGGATTAGTTCAAAAATACAACCATGAGTCCAAACACTGTTCCAACAAAAGCACCCACACCAAATTCTAATCAAGCAATCAAATGCCTAAAATACATTCTAACTGAACCATCTGGTCAGGAAATTCACAGACAGGGGAGTTAAAAAGAATGCGTTCATGAGCCAAAAAGCAAAAAAAAACCACAGCAAAATGAGGTTAAAATGCAAGGGTAAAGAGGGGGCACTCATTCCACACGATTATGCTTACACAATTCAGTCTCCTGCATAGGCATACTGAGTCTGAGCGACTGCAATGCATCACCCTTGTGAACCGTGACCTCAGCACTAGCCCCCTCAGACTTCTCTAGCATGATGGGTGGAAAAGCAGCCACACCTGGGGAGGGCTCTTGGGTCTGTAAGTTGACAGGAGAGCTGGTGCTCTGGGGAGGGTCTGTTGGAGGTAGAGACCCATTCATATGGGTGTCCCCTACGGCACCAAAGCCCTCTGCCAGTCCGTCTCCATTTGGCAAGACATCTGAACTAACAGGACCTGAAACAAATGAGACGAGAAGAGGTCCTGAGGAATGTGACAATTAGTCTTAAGAAGCTCTACTGAACAGGATTGCAAAGTTAAACATTATTCAACTTGGCAAACTGGCTGAGCAACTTTATCAAACTACAATAGCTCAAGGGAGAAGAGAACTAGCACTACTCTAGCAGTTCATAAGTACTTAAGCAACTATTTATCTTCACCTGAATTTGGTGTAAGGAGCACAAATACCATATTTATTTTGCAATACAAACATATCTGCAACAAGTTGTTACCATTTGAATTTTGTACAATAAGGGAAGAAAAGAGGAAAGTTGAGGACACATTATACTCACAACCCCATCAGAGGTAATAGGGTTACAAATATGTTCTTAAGGTTTTTGCTCAGTCTTAAATGAAAATGACCCCCCGTGACAAGAAAAACATGGTTTCCGTCACTTTCCTTCATCCTATGAAATTAGTCATAAGATGTCTTCTGATACTTGATAAAGCATTATCAGTCATTATCACCTTAACATCACAATAGATATCTGTCTTGACTGCACTTTTTAATAATCATATATCTCTCATGCGTCTACTACCTTACGAGCACTATAATTAGAAGTGGAGAATATGTTTTAAAATTTTCTGTTTTTACTGCAGCCAGTCAGTTGTGCTATTTAACGCATCAGTTAAAAGAGCTATACAGCATAGAAGAGTAAGAGGACTTCAGCCTTGCAACAACGGAGAAAACAGGTCATGCATTGCAAGATACGAGTGCTAGATAAAGATATCAGCTACAAAAGGAAAAGAGATGTGTCGATAGGAAAATAGAATAGAGAATAACCACATCAACGTGGAAGCACAGTAATTATAATTTAATTACAACAGATACACTGAATGTGTTTTGTCACATCACACAAGAATATCAACACATGCTGCCAAATACAATACATGCAGATTTATTGTATACATTGAAAAGAACATAAGTACTCACCATTTTGTACATCTTTCAGATTTTGTGCATTTTCCAGCCCTTGATGCAGCTGTGTTTCGTGTTCCACAAAACTGGCTTCAGTCTCTTTGGAGTTAATAACTTGGTGTTCTTGATAAGCACTGGCCATCATTTCAGTTGCTTCGGAGTGGGCTGTATCCATTTCCAGCAGGACAATGAACACACAAAATACTGCTGGTGACGCCTTGTAACTGATGTCTCACAAAATCATCTTCTTGGGTGGCAGTCCAGCTATGAGCATGTCAATGTCCAAGAGAACTTATGACAGAAAGCACTAAAAAAAACCCAAAAAACATAAAGTTTAACACCTGGACTATAACTGGCTTATTTTCAACAGCACGTTTACAATTATAACATGGTAAAAACTCGAAGAAGACAGTTTTAGCTCCTCATGTATGACCCATGCTTTTAAAGCAGTGATGTAATACATGGCTTGTTTTAATTTCAACCGTACGCTAGAGTTAAATGCTTACAGGCTGGCTTGGTGGTTAAGCAGATTGTGTCGCGTTAAATATAAACTCACCTGCAACTTACAAACAAGACAAACGTGATTAACAATCATCCCTACTATCGGCAAGTGAAATGTGAACACCTATAGGAATCTACTGATAAGTCAAGAACGCGCCCCATCATTCATTCAACATGCATTTCAAATCAGCCGTTTGCAATAAAGTAATATCGATCCTAAACATTGTGGAAATCATGGTCCGAGCTGAGCTGATGCACTTTGAAGGGAATACATCATTATAGGGTTTTTTGTTTTTTTTAAATAGAAAACAAGGGAGGTACCCAGTTGTCATGTAAGCGTATTGAGCTCAGAAACAGCGTCATTACCGAAACCACTGGCACATTTCCAGTAAGTGTATCGCATGTAATCCTAATATTTAAATTAATTATCTTTTCCCCAAAAAAGGTTTGGTATATATATCGAGTTTGAAATTGGATGAAAGTGGCTGTTAATTGTTAATATTAACCTTTTAATACCATGAGTTCATACGGTTTACTTTAATAAACAGTCGTGAAGGCATTATGAAATACAGACAATCACTGATGACCGTAACTACACAATGCTTTTCTTTTTTACATGTATGTATTACGTTTAGTTGGAATGTACTGGCCATAGAAGACAAGAGACTAGCCCGAGCTGTTAGCTTTACGGCTAGCTTGATGTGTTTACGACGAGAGCTGTCAAGCTAAATTAGCTAACTTGCTAGCTCTAATAGCTAGAGCCGCTGCAGTGGAGTGATTTCTCTAATATTTCATAAAATAAATACATGACCCACTACCACGAAGTTACAATGAAAACATAACGTACGATTTATAGAATGACAAGTTCAGTAAATGTCTAAAAACACAATGAATGCTAACCTTTTGCGAGCTTCGCCTTTTACTACGTGGCTGTTTGGGTTCCGTCCCCTTATCTGTCCGACTAGAAACTGAGGAAGTAGACTGTACAATGAAAACATAAAATAAAATAAGTTACAGAATACTCCATCAGCTAAGTGTACAGACACCCAGCTCAAAAATCATCATGTTAATTATGTGACAAAGCAGGCTTATGTTTTCAATAGCATGCGTTGAGAAAAAAAAAAAATATTACACGAACTTATAAGTGGAACGGACAATGCTACGGGTGTCGGATGCAGTACATTCCTTCACTCTGGTAGCATAAGCTGTGCCCTTTTTTTTTTGTTTTGCCAATCGCTTACAGTCAGTGTGCAATTTCACCTGACATATCATACAAGATGACAACCCCCGTTTTCTTAAGCTTTTGACTTGAACGATTTTAACAATACTTTGGCTGATCATAGCACTGACCAGAATAGCATTTAACCGAAGTCTGGGGAACTGAGGAACTGAAAAGCCGATACATTTCACATATACTGTTAAACAATCCTCCACATTGAAATAATGCTTGATATATGATATATTGATGCTTGCTCTAAATAATGAAACAATGCTTGTTGCGATGATGTTAACTATTTACTGGTGATAAAGTACAATATAGGAAATATAACAGGATATATTTGATTTGGGATTCACAGACGCATGTATGTATGTATGTATGTATAAAGACACACACACACACACACAGAGAGAGAGAGAGAGAGAGAACTAAACAATACATTGTATAAAACCCACGATTCCCACCTAATCATCCTAACACAACATATTGTGTGAGGAATGATATAATTTTAAAGCAATTATAATAAATGACTTGTAAAAATACATGCATGAATCATGTATGACTGATGATAAAAAAAATAATAATAATACATGCATGAAAATATATATCCTACCTTAAATATGGTCGAAATAACAAAAAACTAGACACGATTATATCATTATATATCATGGGTTTATTTTGAACTAAATGCTACAACTTTACAACCTCCTGAAAACTCTGGTGCCATCTACTGGTATTATCAAAAATGACTTTGAGGGGAAGTGCCATTAAAAAAAAATAATAATAATAATAATAACAAAGCCTCACACACTGTTCAGTACATGATTACAAATCTTTTATTTTTCTTTCTTTCCTTTCACTTAAGTCTGTGGAGTCACAGAAAAAAAAAATCAACATTCACACATCTTATGTTTATACATAACCTACTTTGGGTCTGTTCATTTTAAATATAGACTATAGACAATACATGAATTAAATGTTTCATACTGATGCTGATACACACAAATGACCTGCTCCACTCCCTTTATACACTGTTGTCCATGAAGTTGGAATAATTTTGTTTTCATATGCATTCCATTTTCTATTTCATTTTATACACACCAGTAATCATTTTCAATCAGGTGCAATGATTACATACTGAGTCCCTGTTACATTTTATCTATCAAAATAAATCATGTTGTCACAATCATTTCACAAGAAGAGGAAAAAATATAATGTACATCATTGTCCAAGACCAAGGAGAATGATAGAGGCAAGAAAATATTAAAAATTATGTTAAAGTTGAAAAGTATACATTTAATACTATTACTACTATTACTATTACTACAACAACTACTACTACTACTACTGCTGCTGCTGCTACTACTACTACTACTACTACTACTACTAATAATAATAATAATAATAGTAACAACAACAACAACAAGTCAAAATGACCTTAACCGCGTAAAGGCTGCAAGTATATAACATTTGTATGCAACATTCAACATTTGTTTGTTGAATACCAAAGCTAACCATATGGGTTACAACTATTACAAAAGAAAATTATATGTGAATATATAGAGAAGTGGACCATCTTTATTCACAATTAGTTGTTTCTCTAGTAAATTATAAATAGAAGATATAATTAAAAATTTGAGGAAAGTAAAACATGTGAAATAATTTACTAAATAATAAGAACAACAACAAGAAACTATACTTAAACAGTGTCAGCTTACAAAGTTAAAGTTCAATTTATGCTGTGCACTTGTGCAGAACAAGGAAGAGTTTTAACTGTTGATTAAAGTTACAATTAATGCAGAAATGCAAAAAAACAATTAGTAAAGCACATTTCGGTGTACGTTGGATGGAAATGACGGATTGGTTAAGAATGGGAGAGTTTTCACTAGGGGTCTGGTCCTGTGTACGAGTTCGTGCATGAACGATGGAAGCGCGCTCCCGATACTTCAGGTGAATGAGAGAGAAGAGGAGCGTGATACGGTTCACTGTACGTCGCATTAAAAAGGAACAATTAGTGGAAAATGAGTTGCGTTACGTCGCTTGGGGCCCATGCTTTTATGACAACATATCTACTGTTCTTGGTGGGATGTGTTGCACAGAAAGTAAGTGGATATTTATTTACTGCAAAAATAACTCACACGCTTTACCTCCAGCATTGTAGAGTTTCGAGCTCACTCACTCGTATGGACCAAATCAAGCCACGGACCTCGTTCATAAATCTCGATATTCAACAGTTGTTCGCTTCTCGGTAAAATATACAGTCGGCAAAGAACGCTATGCAAGTTGTGTTAACAAACATACGATGCTAACACTCAATTCGGCATTCATCTGAAACACTAATACGCACTTTCGTCACCTACATTTGTGAATTAAATCCGGTTCGTCTACTCTTTTCATAGCCCTGCACTTCCAAAATACAGTACAACGTAGTAGGTGGTAGCGTGAAGAGGTACACAGAGTGAACCACTTTATAAATATCAACTTTTTAAAAAATAAAAACTTTTTTACTATATGACACTAACGCCGATTTAATCAAATATCCAACTTGTTTCATATACTGTTTTGTTTTCTGTAATATATTGTTGAAATTCCCTTCATTTAGCGATTATATATTAAATTTGCAGTATTCTCTATGGAGTTTTACTAAGGGTTTGTTTGATAACGTAGACTGGTACGTAACGTTGAAGGACAGCCTTACAGCCTCCGGAAAAACAAGCTTTAGGTAAGAAACAAACAATAATACGTGGGGATGATATACAATTCTATCATATACGTTGGTTTGTTACCAAGTCTTTCCAAATCATTAAACTAAGACTTGTATAAAAAAAAAGTGAATTATTATATTTCTTAGTTTTACACTTTTAAATAAAAAGTTTCAAGACCAGATTTATAAATTGACAAATCACTCACGTTGTATATGACACTTAAAAATACAGCAATGCACAAACACCTATAAACACAGCCAGGTTTGTAATAACTTTGCATGATGTTGTTTCATTCTGGCCAAAGGCTCTATCCTGAAACCTTCCAATCTCTGTGACATATTATTGATGCTTTCAAAGGGATGTTTTGATGGTACAGGCATGTTTTGATGTTACTGCACTTCACAGAGTTAGAGAATGGCATGCAGAGTCCAAACTGCTGAAATGAGAACCACATTGAGAGCATGTTAACCTTATGTTGTGCTTTCATACTCACTGAGGCGAATTCCCAAGCTTTGCCTCTGACATGCAAAGAGTTCATGATCAAAAGTTGTCCCTGATGAACAGCAACGCAAACAGGCAGAGGGTTGATTCACAGGGCATGTTTTTCATTCAATCAGTCTGTCATTTATATAGACATGTTTTAGCTTCTCCTGTGGTAGATTTGGAAGTTTTTGTCTTCATGGTTGATTGGTTAAGGTTTTAAAGTTCTAAGTATGTAATTTGCTTTATGTGGTTACCTGTATTATAAGAACAGCTGGACATTTGACTAAGGATTTAGCAGGACTTGTTGACGTTTACATTGTCAGTCACCTGTATTTCTTCTCAAAACTGAACTAATGATGTTCACCACTATCTCAGTTTTAGCTGTCTGTTATTTTTGATGATGATGATTGACTAGACTGTGGCACTTTGCAGAAAATAAACAGCAAAATTCTTGCCGTGACTGATTTATGCTAATTCCCTTATATTGTTTTTGATTTATATGTGATGTGACATAATGTTTCCGAGCGCCGGTGCCATAACATTAAAGGATTACCCTTGACACAGATTTCCTGTAAGACATCAAGACCACATTTTCAGCCAGGAGAAGCTCTGTGGCTTTCACCTGTCAAGAGTCGTCCTCTTCCGCTGATGGAGAATGACGGCTCAACAGCACAATTCTTAGAACTAGACAACAAAAGCCCTTGGTATATTGAATTGTCAGCGTCTCCAGCTTTAGTTCCTGTGTGCATAGGGTGCTCACTATCTTTGCAATTATCTGCCTGAGGGGGCACGGTAAATGATGGCTTTGTCCTCCGCTCCCCTTTTGTATTAAGTTGATTTTTGGAACAGCATAAACAAGCTTGGAATTTATTCTAACCCCCCCCAAAAAAAAAAAAAAAAAAGGGAGGTATCCAAGTCTGTCAATCCACAATTCAGGGGTGCTGATGAAGGGAGAGTGAATTCGATCTTTGTTTTTGTTGTTTTGCTTTGTCTTTTTGGAGGTTTTATTTGAGGTGGAAAGAGGGGACATTCATCACTAATTGAACTGAGTTGTAAGATACCGATGAACTGTGAATTTTTTATCCTCTCGTGAATTATCTGACAACAGATAAACACGGTCTGTCAACAGATAAACATGTCACATGTGTCAGTGAGCTGCAGTGTGACTTTAAAAAGGATTGTGATGAATAAGAGAGGGCCAGAGATGGAGTGATGAACTGAGCTGGAAAGAGTGAGAGTATGTGTTAACACCAGCAGTGTATTTAGGCTACATTTACAGTATTGAATGGTGTTGTTACAAAAGGGGAACATGTTGACATTAAGAAGCCCCCTAACATTAAATACTGAATGATTAAACACTGATGATAAAACACTGTACTTTACAAAATGAAACTTCCTCTAGATGCCTTTTTTATAGCCGTCTCTAGTATGACTGATACTGCACCCTACTATAACACAAAGGAGGCTATAGGATGAACATGTCTGCAATGGATGCTGATATGCAATGTGTGATTTTAAGAGGCATGCATAGAATAGAATAGAATAGAATAGAATAGAATAGAATAGAATAGAATAGAATAGATGGTCTTTATTGTCATGATACTGCAAACAGGTACTTAATTAATTAACACTTACAGATGAATAGGCCTATATATAACATGTGATTATCATTTCCAAAATGATTGTATTGTACAGGATGAATGAATATTGAGATAATATGTATGATGTAGCAGCAGCAGTGTCAGTGATAGATGCATTGCACATTACATTATGTTAAATTGTGCTGAATCCTGCTTAAGCAGGTCAGATTGCAACATACACACGTAAAATAAACAACTGGAATTATATGTCAGATAAATTCAAGTTTTAATTTGTAACATTTCTATATTAACTTATTAAAAAGGATTATTTTGTTGACTTGTCTGGAGATTTCATTTGGCTGCCTGTCTATTGCATCATATCCTCTTTTTAGGGAAACACAGTAGGCACAACATTTAACGTTAAGTTAGCTAACGTTACTTGATTCCATTTCATTGAAATAAAGTTATATGAGGTGAATATATGTTACTAATCATAATGTGAATGAAACTTAAACTCATTATCTCAGCTACAAACATGGGATCTGTCTTAGCTGAATCTCCATCACCAATAATAGTGCAAAAACATTTCCCGTTAGCCCCCTCCTTCACTACTTCATATGTCTACATGTTTTGTTATTGTCTTGAATGAGCAGATACTACACAGCCTAGATGTTCGAAGGTGCTGACATAGGGGTCTTTCACAGTGTCTGTTAAAAATGTACTGTAGTTTAGAGGCAGTCAATCACTATTGGTTGAGATTTTAAAAATGTGTTGCAGTGGCTGCACTTAGGGGGAAAAAAGTTGTATCCACTGACAGTGTGATTGAGTGTAGTCTAGCTGTTGTAACAGAGCAGCTCTACAGGATTGTGTGTCTCACTGAGGCGATAGGCCGACAGACTAATTATCTTAGATTCCAAAATGTGGAAATGATTTCTCTAAACTGGTTTAAACCACTGTGGAGATAAGGTCATGATTCACGGCAGGGTTCCACAGTCTCACTTTAACAGCTACCACAGCAGTAGCTCTTTTCTAGAGGAAATATGTTAATAGGTTCACACCACAAACATGGAATAGAGTGCCTGCATCTGCTTGTCCTCCCACCCACCCAGTCGCATATCTGTGTAAGTTTGAGTAATAATTTCCAGCATCTCCATGTCGGCTATAGAGAATATTTCATTTCACGATGGCCCTGCAAAAAAAAAAAAAAAATCCAAATCAAACCTGCATGAACTCAAAGAGGCATTTCATTAGTGACTCACGATGAAAATGTGCTGAGCCAGTGCTGCAGTCGCCAGTTAGGGCGACCCTAGAAATGCCTGGGTTTAATTGGACCGACACACTGGTTGTTTGTAAACTCACCGTGGGCAAACGTGCAGCCACTGACATGAACCCATGTAGAAGAAGCACTGACATCACAGCGGAGATATGTGATAAAGCCTGGACTCCAATATCAGCACTTTCCACAGCTGTGGAGGATGACCTCAAGGAGCCTTTTTTCTAATGCTGATTGGGGATTTCTATCAGTGTAGGAGCTGTACACATATAAAAACACAAACGGGGCATCGTGCTGATAGTAGTCACAGAACAGCTGCTTTTGCTCTGTCTGCACCATCTAAAACCTTCAAAATCTCCTCAGCTGGTCTGGTTCTTTCACCTGTGAGTGCACTTGTCTGAAAAAGTTGATGTGTCATATATACGCTAATGTGTCTTTTTGCAGCACTACAGCTCTGTTAAATGCCTTTGTGCATTTATTAAAGCTGGAAAAGGGTGCTTTTCTTTTGTCATAATATTTCTTGCATATCATTGATTTTATAGCAGTGACTGAGATCCTACCTCTTCAGTGTTAGCAAATGATTTTTATGTCTGTATATGCACTAGACCAGCAAATTAATGTATAGCTGCAAACCTTTGCTGAATTTATCCATTTATTTTTTTTCATTTACGCAGTCTGCATCATTGAGGTATTAAATGCTGTACTGTACTGATTATTGATCGAGACTTGTGAAATGGAGTGTGGTTGTAATGCGGGTCTTGAGTGGACTGGTACTAGCCTGTGAAGTAGTGTCACTTTTCTCCTCCAGTAAACAGGGCTGGTGAGGATTCCTGCCCCCTTTTGAGGGGCCCGCCTGCCTGTTTATGAGCCTTTCCGGGACTGTTTGTGTGTGTGTGTGTTAACAGTAGTTCAGCTGAAGGCAGCTCGTGTTGCAGAGTTTGTCAGAATGGTATCATCATTGTGGATGCTTTCAAAAAAACTTGAACAGATTTAAGATTTTTAGACTCAACATTTTTCAGCCTTGCACTACAAACTAAAAAAAAAAAAAAAAAAAAACTTAGCAAGGTTAGACAGAAAATGATAGTGTTATATCCAGTGATTTATTTGAGAAGCAGACTACTGATATCTGTTCTCTCTCTTTCTCTCTCTCTCTCTCCCTCGCTCTCTGTAGTAAAAAGAATTTCTAATGAATTTAAATATGTATTTTTAACTGCTTAACATTCTATCTCTGTATAGTAATTAGACAGACATATGTACACTGTCATGCCACTGACGCAAAATGAAAATGATAAAACAATACCATCTGTTAGGGGCCTCTCAGCAATGACGACAGCTGCTCTGCTGTTTCACTGAACAAGTCATTTTAGACAATGATGTACTCAGTTGATCTGTTTCTGTTCATGGAAGCTCCTGTCAGTGGCACAACTGGGGTGCAAATGACCAGCTGGCTCTTATGTAAACTTTCAGCTTGCTGTGTACTTATTAGCATCACTTCATTAAAATATTATCTGCCCTCCCCTGGCATAGAGTGGCTCACCAAACGCCACTGCGGCCCATTGTTTTGTCATGAGAAAAGGCATCCTTGAATAATTAGCGGCCGGCCTGTAGAGCGGCCTGTGATGTAACAGAACTGAGATGTTTGGCATTATAAGAATGTCCCATTTCCATTCGACACTGTGGCAATTTGGAGTCTTTTCATGTGTAGTCTAGCATACATATCCCAGGGTGCAGGGGACCTCCTGGGTGCTTCATTCTGATTGGAAAGATGACACATTTCTATTTCTATGACACCATTTTCTTCCATTAGCTATGGCATTCCACATGATGCAAGAGACTGTCAGTTTAAACATGCATATTTTTGCTAAATAACTTTTTTCAGCCTGTTAAAAATTGTAGATATTTTAGGTAAAAATATAAAGTAAAGAGAGTAAAGTCCAACAAGGTAGTAACCTTGACTAAGATATAGATAAACATTATCTAGTTTCTCTCTGCATCAGCCATGTTTGTTCCAAAAGGGGACATGCTGTCCTTTTCGAGCCCCTGTCATGCCCCCACATTGTGAAGTGGTTCCCTTCATTGCGCAACCTTGCTGCAAACACTGAGAACCCCAAATCAGCTTACTCTTTCCATCCTCAGTAGGAATGGCATTTGGCCTGTTCAGATGTCATCCATGTAATTCTTTGCTGTAGCAAATGAATTTCAAGTAACTGAGTGGCCAGTAGACGTGTAGCACGTCATGCTCTGAAGCGATCGCCTCCAGATGTCAAAAACTAGAATTTCTGCCTTGAGGTTGATGGGTCTGCACAACCAGTCAAATTATCTACATGTCTCGCAGATTTGGAAGCTTATACATGTAGTGAAAACTTTGAAGGGATTTTACAAACGGTATTAAGTGGGGTTTTTTTTTGGGTTAAATGGAAGGCACATAGAAATATAGGGGTGAATAATTTCCAGCAATAAACATAGTGTCTTTGATTTGATTTATTGACACTGCTCAAGGTTGATAAAATAACAAAATAAAATAAATGGTGCTCATGTACCTTGCACAGGTGTCAAAAGGATAACACAAAAAAGCTCAAATGAACTTATTTCCATTGTGGTCCTTATCCTTTATGGCTACTACTCTGTATACTACAGAGGTATACAGAGAACGGACTGAAAGATTTATCACATGGTGCAGTGACAGTCAGCTGAAGTTCAGAATCAGCTAAACCACTGAGGTTTTTGTGGACTACCAGATGAAGATGGGGTTTTTACCCAAGTGGGCACCCCCAGATAACCCCAAAAAATGTGAAATATGGTCACAATCTCCTCTTCTGTCCCTAAGTTATGGAATTAAAAATGCCTAGAAAGTTGTTTTTACTGTATCATATGATACCATGGTAACGGTGACTGTTTGTATATGTCATCATTTTGTCATAATCAATGTATGGATATACTTTTAGCTGAGTACATCTTTTAGGTCACAGTGATCTTGACCCTTGACCTCCATCCTTGAGTCCATTGAATATTTGTGCCAAATTTGAAAAGATTCCCATAAGGTGGATATTGCTTTTACAAAAATGGGACTGATGGACAACTGGAAACCCAAGTGGCACTGAAATTCAAATTGTATTGAACCATATATGATTATTAAATTATATTAGCATGTGGACCTGTGGGGAACTACGGGTCATATTAATATTAATATTTCCCATCATGCATCGTGGTACCGCACTTCCAGTCAACCAAGCAACATGATTGTAAGGCTATTGTTTTCCAAAACGACTAACATCTCCAAAAATATTAGTCCTATGAACTTGGAAAGATATTTAATGTGGGGAGGGGGATATTCCTCAACTGTAGGTACTAGTTAAAAACGTCTCAATATCTTGGAACTACACACACACACACACCCACACACACACACAATATAGATGCCACCCACATGGCACTTTATGTCAGTGTTGAAATATTCTGGAGATATAATTACAAAATGATTGTTATTACTGCAGGAAAAGTTTTACACACACAGTTAAATGTGTTTTCATCCTGAACAGTTCATTTATGGATCCAAATTTGGGACATACTCATGGTAAATATTACATTACATTTAGCAGACGCTTTTATCCAAAGCGACTTACAATAGAGGCTGATTTTATATTTCTTTACTGTAACTCCAATATGCACACGTACACAGATGTGTTTCTTTGGTTACGTTGGTCATGCTGCCCTCTTTGCCCTCTTTCACCTCCCATGTGTCTATAATAAGCTGTGGACCTGGCTGTGACCCCCTCAGCTGTATCAACCGTGATTAGGACTTTTGGTCTGATCCTCATGCCTTGAAGGCTTAGTGAGTGGTCCACTGTTCCAGTCATGATTGAAAACTACATGTAGAATGTAATTCTGATGAAATGCTGAACAAGGAAAGCCTTTGATGAGTGCATTTAGATGGGCAAATGGTCTATGGAGCAATCAAAGTGTCTGTCTGGTTTTAAAGACCTTTACTTTCCGTATGTCCCTGTTGGCCTCTTTCTGTCTTCCCATTTAAATTGGTTTTTCAAAGTATTTTCTGATGCTTTTAGTTTGAACTAGGGCTCAACAAGTGCCCACGGGTGTTGGATTGTTACCTGTCCGGCATGGAGATATAGAGTCCAGTCCAGAACTGAGGCCAACAGGAAAGCTCATAAACACACAGCCCCCCTACAACGGTCTGGTCCTCAGCTTCAAGCTTCATGGCCCAGCCACACATCTGCCTCTGCTTATGCCCCAGGTCTCTCTACATCCCCACACACCTGGGAAGAATTACAGCCAGCATGTTTGAAGAAATGCCCTCCCTAAGGTTACCCAAGCAGGCAGTACAAGCAGAACTCAAGCTTTGATACAACGGCAGAAGCAGCGGGGTTGAATAGTTCAGTTTCACGTCAGACTGCAAGCTGGGTGTATTATTTGACGAGAGGTTCTTTGGTGGTTGGTACCTTTGACATGGAGAACTTAATCACATAGGGACATTATCTGAATACATGACTCAATCTCAGAATTTAACCAGTGAAACATAATACAAGCCAACTCTTTTGAACAGAATGTCTTAAAATATCATGCAGGCTGGTAGGGGTGGCACCAATGGCGCTTAAAGCCTTACATTCATAGTGTTTGTACATGGTTCAACCTGTACTCTCCAAAAGGACCTTTTAAAAATGAGTCATTTTACCACAGTGGAGGCTCAGGTTTTAAAGTTGTGGCATTACTAACTCGATGTATTGTTGTTGCAGGTGTACTTTGACTGTGGTGCCAAGGTGGATGTGGTGGATGTCCAGGGACTCATTCTTTCCCCTGGTTTCCCCTACAACTACTCCTCTGGGACACATTGTGTTTGGCAGTTCTTTGTACCAATTGATTACCAGCTTATTCTGGAGATATTTGACTTTGATGTGTTTGAAAGCCATGACTCTGCTGCACAAAACTCTGCTATTAATTTTGAAGAGGAAGACACAGATGAAGAGGTGAACTTCACTCCTGGCAGCTTAGTGGCAGATGAAACTTCATTGGCATCTAAAGACCCAGTGCATCAGAATGGAGGGGATGGCACAAAGACTCAGCAGTCCTCCCTAGATGGTGAGGTCAAACAGGTGGTTGTCCAGGAACAGTCCACTAAAATGGAAATAGCCAAAGTCTCTAATTCTGCCAAAAGATCTGCTGATACTGCCAGTAATTTGGGCTCACCACCTCCACCATCACTCCTGCTCCTATCTGAAGCTCTGTCTCCTGAAGACAAGGCTACCAACTCTGTCTCCTCAACTCATCTCAGGGGGGACTTCAACCCCAGTTCTAACCCTAGTGTGATTGTGGAGAAGACTACGTTTGCCCCACCGCACTCAACCGGCACTCCGGCGTCCGAAACCCAGCAGTCAGTGCTCGACGCTTGCCCCCATGACGTCCTCTACATTTCAGATCTCATCACCTTCTCCTCCAGGTTCTGTGGGTCCAACCGGCCTCCCAGCAGCCAGCTGGTTTTCGGTTCCAATCGGGAAATGGTGGAGGTCATTATGGAACTCATCACAACCACCCACTGGGGTCGTGGCTTTGCTCTTCTTTTCCATTATCACAATCTGACTGAACCAGGAGGGGACCGGCGTAACATGGCTCTAACAGCCAGCAAAGTCGATTCTCTGCTGGCTGCTGTGAGTGGAGCTGCCTTCCTTGCCATGATACTGACAAGTGCCCTCTGCATCATTTTCAGGTAAAAACAGTGGAGATATTTAACCATTTGCCATACATAATGCACTTTAGTGTCCATCGGTGGGTTAGAAATAACCTGAAACACAGCATGGAGCACCTATTAATGCTTTCACATTCAGGAAAAATATCAAATCAAGCTCATTTATGAACCACAACCAGAGATCATTGGCACCCACATTAAAAAGTCTTGGGAGACTTATCAATAACTAAAATTAACACTTGAACGATTATTTCAGAGCTGTCCTACTTCACCATTGTCGTCTTTGTCAACCACCTCAAAAGGCCTTTGAAACAATCTGAAACACTTTCAACACTAATACGTCACTGAATATCTAAGAACACAACATAGAAACAAACCAAAGCCCTCTGAAAGTGCTTATTTTCTGAACACATCGTAGGATTTACTGTAGGTGATTTATTTTAATATTGGTCTGTATATTATAGTGACAGTTGTGCACTCATTTTAAATAATTTATAATATAACTGGTATTTGTATCAGCACTATGTGATTAGAGGGAGTGAGGTTGTTCAGGTAGTGTTCTCTCATGTTCACGTGTCCCCCATCACTCTACCTTAAATTGCCCATTTTCCTCTGTTTTTCTAAAGGCACATATACTTTAGGTCTGAATTAGAGTTTTTGGTCAAAGGAATGATGCAATATTTGTTATACAGTGGATGAATATCAAGAGTTCCAGTGATCATCTCACTATTCATGTAATATCGTAGCTTTGCTTTGGGTTACGACCATTTCTACAAAACTGGCATCTTCGCCAACATCAGTTTTCCCTTGTGTTTAGGGCTAATTTAGCTGCATTTACATGATGGCTAGATAACTGAAGATTGTGAAATTGCCTAAGAATATCTAGTCAATATATTTGGTTGAACAAACACACCTCTTGAACCGGGTTTACCATAAACGTTCCTGTGAAACATTACAAGTCTTGTCTTTGATTTGTCGAATGAATGACAGTAAATGGACGCGCACACACACACACTCACACACACACACAGTCACCACTTTGTTATGTTGACTCAGCTGGGAGCCTCGGTCCCTGATGTGGTCACCCTTGGTGATTAGTTGGGTTTGGCTGCAACTGTGCGGCTTCCTTGATGTGGAGCATTCTCACCATAGACAGCAGGGCATTCAAGGTACAGCACCTGGCATTAATTCCAGCACACAAAAACACAGGGGCTGCATGAAAGTGAAGGGCGGAGAAACAGGGGTAAAAAGGGACAACAAGGAGATGTAAAACTCAATGTGTGTTCTGAGTTTGGTAGTGATAGCATTGTCAGACAACCAGAAGGTATAATTTACAAGCTGTTCTCCCTTGTCTATCCCAAGGGACAATGAACACAAACTGAGTGGATAAATCAGGAGGTCTGTAACTCTATCTGCTCTCTAAAGGATGACTGCTTTACCTAACTGGTGCAGATGGATTCGACATCTAGAAAGGTCTACATTTATGTCAGTCTTCTGTGTTGTTGGGAAACACGACAGTTTATTATGATTTGTGTTAATTTCTGACGCAACTCGGTGTCTCCAACTCATCCGTCAGGCACAATAACTCCACAGGTTCTCACTGTTAATGACAGGGAAATTGGAAACACGTGTTCAATAAAATGAAAGTGTAATTGGCAAGAACAACAACACAAGTCATTCAGAAGCCAGGAAATGCATGACCATGAAACGTCAAACTCACGAGCAACCTTTGTAGCTGTTGTTTCCTTTAGTTGTTCCCTATTAATTTAAATGAGTTCACAGAACTCATTGGAAAACAACTTGCTTGGTGAGCCAGGCAAAGTCTTGCAAGTTTGGCGCAACAGTGAGATTAACTTCCATGTACCGTGTGGTCTAGAAAACTGCCAAAGGTGAATGAGAGTCACAGCAGGGGATGACCTCATTTGGCCAGTGGCAAGTAATGAACTCATTCAGCTGTAAGATTAATTTTTTAATAAGTGGATATTTTCAAGTATTTTTCATGCTTCATTTGTTCATATGAAGGACAACACAGAAAAGCATGGATGAGCAGATACAATTTTCAGATTAAAAAATCACTAAATAAAATACTGACAATAAGTGGGATAAATTACCTCTGTTGGAAAAATACAATTAAATGCCTAAGGCCAGCAAAGTGTGCCTGCTTAAGTAGCACTGCTGAGGACCCATGGAAGGAAGAATACAAAGCACAGTAAGGATTAGCATCACAAATGCATGTTATAGGAAAATAAACTAATATAGCAATAGCAACCACAATGTTAACTGCTGTAGTTGTGGCAATCGCATAAACGCAAGATTGTGGTGTATCCTTGTCTATCATCCAACACCGCAACAAAGTGGCTATTGAAAAGGAAATAGCCACGGGTATGTTGGAGCTATTAGCATTGAGTGAGGTGGTTACTGTGTCAAAGAATCGCATTTTCGTGCATTTGCATGTGTCCATTTTTACATTTCTGGTCAAACTGTGAACACAAGAGGGATTTTATGCATGAGAAAACACAACCAAGAGTGGAAAAAAACAGTGGACATTTATAAAAGCTGGTTTTTGAATATGTCTGTAATTATAAACTGAATTGCTGTGGTACTTTATGTTTTCCAGACCCAAATTGTGTCCAAAAAGGACTAGCTCCAGCACATCCAGCAACTCTGAGGTACAGACACTACAGTATGCTCTTTCCTCCTGCTTCTATGTGTCCTGTCCTGAGATGCATTCAACATCCTTCTTGTCTTTGTTGCCTCCTTTTGTCAGACATTCCTCGCTAGACATGGCCTTATCTGGGATCAGCAGACATTTATTTTAATATTCTTTGCCACCGAAGCCAACACTCGCTGCTGCTGTGACGCTGCTTCCACCACTCCCACAGAATTTACCACGTTAGGTTCATATAAGGTCACACGCAGATTTAGAACAGGTTGATCAACCTGATAGTGAAAGGGGTTAGATTGACTTACATAATACAACTTGCACTTCAGGTTGCTGACATTTGTAGTTGTGTGATATTCAGATTCTTTTTGATGATCTGTTAAGTGAAGCCTTTATTGACAGCAATTATATGAAGGCAGCATCTTAATAATTATAACCTCTATGCTCTTATTAGTCTTTAATATCATTTCACCTGAGAAATATGTTTTGATCTTTTCTCGTTTGTGTTAAAGATTAGCAGGTATGGTATTTTTTGTTGCATGCGCCAACTTTCTTAGATATCCAGCTCAGCAGCTTAGAGCTTTAGTCAAAGGAAAAGAAAAAAAGTTTACAAAGTGCGAAAGGGTCTTTGTATTATCGTATCATTTTCAGTCAAACAAATATGACACAGTTAATTTATGCGTTTAAATACATCATGTTTATGTAGTATTATACTGCCACTTAATTTGCATAACCCCCCCCATGCTCTGGCCCCATATAATTGTCAGAACACTTCTCATCTCTATTCCCTGATCAGGGAATCAGCTGTGGATCAGCTCAATACCATGGTGTTCTGTCGTAGGTGCCAGAGGGAGTCCAAAACACTGGGGCTGAGGTAAGCGAGCTACAGCTGATGGCTGAGAATCAGACCCACTTGGAGGCCACCAGAGAACAGGACAACAACAACGACAGCCCACCACACACAGGTTTGAACCCTTTGATGAGTGTGCACACACGGTGGAAACACTCCTACGCCAGAGGAACAAAGAAATTACAAAGAGACATATTGACGTCTCTGCGTTTGCAAACTACCTCTTGCAAACGTCTGAAAATACTGCATGACAAGGAATGTAGCAAGCCCAAATTACACATTACTCTAAATGTCATTCATATTGATTTATATTTACACCACGTGTTAAGTCCTTTGAGTATAATAATTCTAGGAATGATAATAACACCTTCAGGATTATAAATCTGCCATTAATGGATTTTCTGGCAAAGTTAATGATCAGATAAAGTTTTAGTGCAGTCATTCAAAGTGAAAGCCTGGGGTTTGAGGAATGTGCTTCAGTTGCTATGATGTTTTTCAGGATATGACTTGTCAGTCAAGCACTGTAGACTGAAGTGGATGTGGGAATCTCTAGGTGGTGCTCTTTCTTTGTAAGACTCATAAGCAGAAAACTTACTGACTACAAGGAAAACTACATTCAGCAGTATGTTTAAACAAAAATGTTTTTTATTTATGGGCACAATGTTGGATTGTTCTTGTCTGTAATATATGGTATAGGTTATTACTTTAAATTAAAAACAAACTGTATGAAGAAATCCTCTGTTGACTCTGGGTGGGTCTGTAGTGTTTTCAACGAAAAGGAAAATTGCATTAGATTTGGAGCAGCACACAGGCTTGATCCGGGAACAATCCAAAGGCTTCTCTTGCTCTCAGTGGGACTGAACCCAGGCTGAGAGATTTGTGGGTTGTGGCATTTAACCCACAAAGCAGCCTGGGAGCAGTTTGTACAACAGGGGAGTACAGTCCCCCGCTCTGTGTGCTCCAGTCACGGTGTTAGGAGTTTACACCAAAACACTGAGCTTAGCCTACTCTGCATGTCGTTTCATTGAACCCTTCAACTTGCATTTCAACACTGAGCGCTGCTGCGTCAACAGACGTTAGCTTTTTGACATATGCAGGTATTAACATCTCACAATGGAATAAATGAACGTTTAAAGTTTTACTTACTTAAAGTCAAAATAATTATTCTGTGTAAATACTCAGTATATTTCAATCTACACTTTTCTGTTTCCTTAGTCAGCGCAGGTGGAGACATTTCCCAGAGTGCAGAGGTAGATCTTTCTTCCAGTGGACTGACTGAACTGGATCTCGGTGCAGATGAGGTGTTCATCGTATCACCGACCTCCAGCCCCGGCAGGTTACCCATCTCCCCCCACACAGTAAGAACCTGGTTTCATGCAACACTAATGGGATATGTTCAGTTTAATGTACAAATCTGAACAAAGTTTCACAGATGATCGCATCATTTTTGACCGTACCTTTCATGGTATTTGGTGAAAATATTGAATTTGAAAGCTTTGATGCTACACAAGGAAATTGCATATTTCATGTCATCGCCAAACACTCAGTGGGGGATCTCTCTGCTCTGGAGAAATGATCTCTGGACCACTGAACATCAGAGGTGACAGGGCATTCACTGCTTTGAATTGACCCAGTGTTCCTAATAAGGCAGACACCATTTTATTATCGTACGCGTGGTACAGACTAAAACTATGAAAACTATGAGGACCTAAGTGGGAAATGAGGATAATTTAGAGATGGGAGAAGCTTTGGGAAGAAGTGGTTCAAACAAGCATTTTTTTTCTCTGCTCCCTTTTGTATTCTGTTGGAATAAGAGTTGGCATAAAACAGTTCTGGCAGCTTTTTGAAGGACTGGCAAGCTTTTCTGCAGCCTAGGCTAATGGAGTATTATCTACAGAGCCAGATTCCCAGCTCCAATTGTGCGTCTGTTTGTGTGTGTGTTATGCACACTTTGGCACACAGTGTGTGGTCTGCCTGTGTGTGTCCTCGATGCAGACGCTCATGTACATAATTATTGACAAATGGGTTAACAGTGGCAAAGGTCACTCAAAAACATCCAAATTTTCTTTTCCATGTCGTGATTTGGTGAATGTCCAGTTTGCTGTGGTTGTTTGCACGCAACACAACCAGTAAATATGTAGACATGCATCAAACCATGAATCACATTTGATAAGAAGACTTTGCATAGACTTAGTTTATTTAGTTTTCTTCTGTATCAGACACATAATCAGCTCATCATACCTGACATGTTTCAGCCGTAAACTTCCGTCTTCGTCACAGGTGTCGCAAGGTGATGTGTGACGTGTTTTAAGATGACTGATGATCACATTTGACAGGTCGACTCCGCCCCAATGACCACCCCCCCAGAAGAAAACTAAATATACTATAAGAACACACACATTATGAACTTTGTTGGTTTGCATAGACCTGTTGAAATGACTGAAAATGAAGCGGTGGAGAAGTTAAGTGAAAGGCCTGATCAGTTTTGTGTGACATTCCACAGACGCACTTCACTTATTAGACAACTGTGCGTGTCGGATATCTCACATTGTCTATTGAACCTAAAAGTTGCAATTGTGTCCATGGGGTTTACTGGCTAAATGAACGTTTTATTTAAACCCTTAATTCTTGTCTAGACAAAGTTAGCTGCTAGTGAGGGGGATTATCTGTGCTCGTTCCCTCTGATGGGCGCAACCCCTAAAACCTTACCCTCCCCTTATCAACAGCAGCTGACCGGCTAACCTGGTGCTTACAATTAAGATAACAGGAGTCAAACCTTCATTCATTCATTCATTCTTTCATTTGTACAGTACATCTGCACAAAAACTTACACTGAGAAACATGGAAAGCAATGAGATAAAAACAACAAATGATCATTTCAAGGCTGACTACAGTGCAGAAATCAGCAATAGACTGACTTTTTAACCGTGTTATTTACACTAATGAGTTGCTTACACAACAACACAAATGTAATTCATTGAAACCATTCCCTGCTGTGGAGTTTGACAGCTTAAATATCCTTAATAACTAATGAATTAGTTCGGTACGTGATCCACACATGGTCGGCTGCCTGGCTGTGTGCCTGAGCAGGCCAAGCTAATCGGAACATTTCCTTCTTGTTAATCCATTAACATAGACACAGTACAGTGTGCAAGAAGGAAAGAGGTGTGTAAGGGAGGGGGGAGGGGTGTAGATGGTGCAACAAAAAAACAAAAACAAAAAAGGAGTTTACTGAGTTGAGCATTAGACTAAGGAGAATACTTTTTTTGTTTGGGAAGTTTAATTGTGTGACAGAAAATGGGAAAACTGTATTTCAGTTCATTTTTTCCCCTTTTGTGGATCTTGTAATACAGATTAAAAAAAAAAAAAACATTTATTTTTGCTGAGCCCCATTTCATCTATGAGCACTACCAAAGATGCATGCCTGATTCAATAACAAGGCTGGTGCTCAATGCAGGTCAGTGACCATGGGAGCTGCAGTTGAGTGCTTGAATATAAAGCAACCTCTGATAGGAGCTGTTTATTTTTGTGTTCATCTCCACTTCTAATTAGTTTGTTTATCTTCCCTAAGTCACTCTTGTCATTTAACGTATGTTTATCCAGTGAAATTCATTAGCTAACCATTTCTTTCAGTATCTCTTTTGTATGTTTTACAGGTAGCGCTCATGTTCACACCAAAACGCAGTTGGTGTGTGAGTCTGCCTGCACACAGGTCCGTTTACACTGTTACATGTGTGCTTGTGTTTTTCAGCAGCGGGAGAGGTTTCTGCGGCACAGCGACACTGGTCCGAGCCCTGCAGGTGACTGGCCCTCACCGGACTCTGCCGCCTCTCCTACTAACGCCAGGTCCTCTAAGACCACCGGCGGCTGTGCCAGGCCAAGAGCGTGGAGCGTACGAACCTTCCAGGACTTCTTCCCTCCGCTGCCACAGCTGCATAAGAAGTGGTGCAGCTGGAACTCCACCAGTCCCTTCACTAAGCTGGTGGATAGCGTCAGTATTCAATATCTTGTTGGCTTGTGTTCCATTGAATAATAGCATCTTCATAAACAGCGTAATAATTTCATGTTTTGATATATAATCAATGGTGGAAGAAGTTAATGTACCCGGACTGCAATGCAAAAATACTCAGTTACAGTAAATGTCCTGCATAAAAAACTGCAAATGTAGTGCAGTAGTGAAGTAAGGGTACTGACATTGCAAACTGTTACATATTATCACTTTAATAAAACTTTTCTTTTTTTTTTTTACAAAAATGACTTTAAATCCTCAGATATTCAATTTCAGGTTAAGTTTTTTAGTTTTTCCTGAAAAATCTGAATAATAGATGCAGGAGTCACAACTAGTGTGAACTACTTCATATCCACTTTATTTACAGGGACACCAGATAAATAAGTAAAGTAAAACTTTATTTATGTTGCACTTTTAAAAACATGTTACAAAGTGCTTCATACAAAGAGAAATAAATATGGACAAATAGTTATTTTTCCATTCAGTTCAAATTTATTTGTAAATCTCAGGGTTCCTTACTTTATTAATGGGAGATGAAGAAAGGCACATTAAAAACTTCAGTTTTAGTTTTATTGAACCTTTACATCAAAATGTGAGAAGTTGATAAAATAAGTATCAGCTCATAACCATCTGAAAGACGTTCACACTGATAACACTGGCAGGTAACTTAATAAGTTATCTTGTTAAAAAAAAAAAAAGGTCACATTTGATTTTTGATGATTTGTTGAATTCTAAAACATTGTGTGTCCATGACGGTAAAGCAGACTCCACCTGAAATAGGTTTAATGAAGGCTAGATTATCAGATACTCAAATTGTTTTACTCAGCACTGGCTTGTCCAGAACAACAACCTGATTTGTCTTGGCTTTTAGCAGCAACTTGATTGTCACCATAGAAACTCAGGAGTTACTTGAGACTTAAAGGTTTAGACTTGTGACTTACTTGCTGCCTGCACATGTGACCTTGCTAGATAGTAGCTGTTGTAAGGGATCAAAAGTCCAAAATGTTTAAAACAGCAGTATAATTTTTACATGTGTTGTATATTAAAAACTTGTAATATCCAAAAATGTAAGTATAAAATCTATATCTCAAAAGTAACTTGCTGATAAATGAATGTAATAGAGTACAAGGACAGTATTTTTCTCTCAAATGTAATGGACTAGAAAATGAAAGTGCCTCAAAATAATGTATTTAGTTCCATTCCACCACTGTATATAGTCATATATACACACATTTAACATGAAAACATGTTTTGCAGATGTCTTGATAGTTAACAGTGGGCAGTTCTGTATCATTTCAGGCTCCGTCCAGTTTAGTAACAGGCTGCAGAGGAAACGGCAGCAGAGAGGTCTTCTCGGATGTTCACCTGGAGGCCCAGGTAGATAACAGCACCATCTCTGACTCATCCATCAGTAATGCCTCCTACCCGCTTACAACAGCAGCTCAGAGGCAGCGCCGGCTCAACTCCACCAGCAACCTGCGGCGCTCACGCTTCACAGGCCCTTGCTTTGGTCTGCTCTCTGGGACGACAGACCTAGCCAAAGCCTCTGGAGTTCCCCCATCACCCCAGGGCCCTCCGTCTGAGCTCAGCTCTTCTTCTTCCTCCACCCACGGTCAGGTTGAAAGCAGCCAGGCTGGAAAGAGGCGCGACTTCACAAGCGAAGGCGATCACATCAGCGTGCCGGTGTTTGCCATCTCTGAGGAGGAGGACCGGCAGCCTTTGGTCTCAGCTGAGCACCTGAACCAGACATCTACCCCGGCGGTGCAGAATGGACTTCTCAGAGGGGTGTATGAGGGTAAGAGACCAGCTGTGGGAAGCACCAGCCTCAGTCCCCACAGCCTGAGGGCCCGACCAGAGTGGAGACCGTGGGGCAGCCAGGCATCAGGAGGGATGGGTCCGCTGCCTCCCAACACACCCACCGCCACCATTGCGTCGGAGGCGGTCAGCGACACCCAGCCCTGTCTGAGTCAGCCCACAGTGCTGTGCAGTGTGACCAACCAGATGTGACCAGTTCAGCTTTAAGATGGTGAGAGGAGCAGGGACTCACGGGGGCCACTTAAGCGATTTCTGAACTCCTTTTAGTGCCACTTTTTGAAATGTAAAATGTACTTCTGTAATTTCTGAAATCAACTTTTACATGATTATTACTATGTAGACTGTAGTGTCTTACCTGCAGATATACTGTTCTCACCCTAGTTATTCTATCTTTTTATAAAGTTGTTTTTGGACAAAGATTTAATAATATGCTGCTTACTATGCTAAGACATAGACTGCTGTGGTATTATATTGTTATATGCAGAACACAAGCAAGAACAAAAAGGTATGTTCCCAATGAGTACGCTACAAACCCCAACTGTTAGGTGCACTTTTTAAACCAGATTTAGTTACCACTTTAATGATTTTCAGTGAGCTATAATATACTACTCTACAGCTATTGCACTTTTCAACAGCTCATTCATTATTATGGATATTGCGCTGCCCTGTGCCAGCTTTTCCACTCAGCGTGGGTCTTCATGTAGTTTCACTGTGAGCACAGGATGATAAATACTTGTATTATGACTTGTTACCCAACAGTGTTCCACAGAGTATAGATAATACACTAATATCAATACTGCAAAAGTGTATACATGTACTTCTATGGCTGATACTGGATTATAAAAAGGGAAATCAAAATAATAATGTAAAGCATTTACTAATATACACTATTAGAAAATGTGTAGTATTGACAACTAGCAATCACAATAGTATTTAAAATGAGTTCTGAATATGAATTAATGTAAAGTTTAAATAAAGATTATGTCATTCCCACGTTTTGTCCCTGATATAAGATGTTAAAAAAATTTGTGGGGTTGAAAGTATTGACAAAAACAGATCAAATTCTACAGACACCTATATCTGTCATTTAATTTCTTAAGATAAACAGGCAAATCAGAGCTGTATACATTTCAAACATTGCTAATACAACATACAAGATAACAAACAAGGTAAACAGGCATTTGTCAAACGCTCAAATATCTGTCAAATAATTTCTTTCACAAACTTTTTTGCATGTGCCTAGTGCTACTATAGTGATTTAACTAGAACACGATTTTAGCCTAGACTAAATGTTGACATAGTGCATTGCTTACACAGGTTACAGGCATCGAGAATGACTTCAATCGTCGACTCTTGAGATGCACACACAGCTTTGAGATGATGTGAATGCTACTCTGATGCCTGCTCAATATTCCTGGAAGCTGTGATGAGGTAGAATGAAACCTGCCTCCTCCATACTGCTGAGCAGCCTGGTCGACTTTTGCACACAAAACAAAAAAACAAAACAAAAAAAAGGGTAAATATTTGCCTTAGTATACAACATACCCCCAGTCCCTCACCTCAGGGAGAATGCAAAGCACTCCCCCCAAAGCCTCTTTAAAACCAATGCCTGATTGGAGCGGCTTGGGACTGTTGTTGGCTTAGATCTCCTGCAGGGAATAATTAAAACTGAGCCACTCCATCGGGGGATCGACTGGGCTTGTGGAGAGGGCCTGAGCTGCTAAGGAATGCCAGTGTGAACCCACTACAATTGAGGGAGCAAAAAAAAAAAAACAAAAAAACACCTAAACCTAGCTTACACCACAAATTAAATTGGAAGGCCTGTTCATATTGTCATCTAGAATGAAAGAAAAATGAAAATACAAAGAGCTACATTCTGATACTCTGTGGATGTGATTAATATTTTATATCAAAATATCCATACCTTTTCTTAATCTATGTACTTTCAAAATTCTGAGCTAGTCTTTAAAATTCACACTTTTTTTTTTTTTTAATCACACATTGTATTCTTAATATGGTTAATATTTCAGAATGAAGCAATACAAAAAACGATGACTTTGTGTAAAACAAGTTACGTGCAAATAAGATCCCCCTAGCTGTAGAAGTTACAAAACATTAGTATCAATAATCCAAACGATAAACGTGCTTAAAAAATAAAATCTTTTTTTTTTGCATTTTCTTCCCAACATTACATGACTCAGTATTCATACATAATCAGTATTTTTCTGCACCCTAAACATAGTGATTCTGCAACACAATACTAAGACTTTTTATTCATTTGCATATTTGCCATATACATGTAGGTATGTAAGGCCTCTTGAAACGAGTATCTGAGCTTTTAACAAGGCTGAAGAATGATTTGTCAGTCGTGCATGGTTGTGTGATGGGGAGGCGGACTTATTGACACTTGGGTGATGATAGTCGTAAAGATAAGAGTTGATCGGATTCAGTATGACTGTTCAGTGACAGCTTTTACAGCACTTCTAACCTGTGATTCAATCAAAACAGCAGCTTTGTGTACCTGAGGAACCAGAGAAAACGTATAATAATCATCATCTAATCATCTAAATACACCTATTTAATATTTCTGAGAATAGCATTTATCAAGAAATAAACTAAACATGAGTCAAAAATAATTGCAAGATTTACAAAAACTAAGTACGCTAAGCATAGACATCAACTCATGATACACAAAACGTGTGTATTGGCAAATTATTTCAACTATTGATCTGTAAGCGTGGCCTGCAAATCACTACATATGGAAAACTTAATCAGGGTGAACTATTAATCTATCAGCTTCGGCAGCCAATACTGGATGCTCGGAGCACAGTGTACTATTCCCTCTCTTTAGAGATTCCGCACAACCGCTGTGCAATCCGTCACAGCTAAGACCTTACTACTAGTTTCTGAGAAAAGTGTCCCCTTTACACTACTTTAATCACCTTGGAGATGATTATCCAGAGCAAAGCATACAACAGAGGCCCCTGTGCCCTCTGACAGTGTTACAACACATTGATCCCCTTCCCACAGAAATGAAATCCTATGCAAACATCACATGGGATTACCAATCTACCACAGTATGTATGAGGGGCTTTGACGTGGCTTTTTGCCCTTGCCTGGGAACAAAGTAATGCCCTGGCAAAACAGGAGAAATCCTTAAGAGGTGACACATTTATACATATTCCTGTGAGTTTATCTATGTCAGCAGTATTACACAAAAACTAGTGTACAGATTTGCAGGAAACCTGGTGAATGGGTCGGGCACGGACCAAGGACAAACCCATCACATTTGGAAAGAAATGCATAATTTTTTTTACTTAAACGCTCCATCTTGGGACACTAAACTGAATTACTCTAGGTGGAGTACCTTTCTAGCACAAAATGATATATTGTGAGCAGCTTGTTTATCGTGAGTACTGCTATTGCTATTACTAACACTACGCTTACTATTCAAGAACTCAACAAATCTGATTTGGTTGTTGTAGGAAGGCGCTGACACAAACTTGTCATTTTGTAAGACTGTTTAAAACAACCTAAGGAGCTGCAATATACAGCAGCTTTTTAAAACCTCTATTAACAAGGCAGAAGGAAAGTATAATCTGACACATACTATTTGTAATCATACATAACTGTGTATGGCCTTAATCCGCACAGATTGACTCACTCGCTCTTAATTTGAGAGGAAAAACAATAGTTAGATTTATAACTAATCACAAACAAATAAATCTAAGAAACAGTGGTTGATTACCTGTGATTGGGTACATTTATGAGCCAGACTCTTAAATGTTACCAGTCGCAACAACAGAAACAGAGCAGCTCAAGCCTGAATTAAACCTAAATGTTACACTTTTAACACAAGTCTGCATAGAGTTATTTCACACCACCACGTGTCCAGAAAAACACTGGTCAGTATTGTAAATGCATTCTGATTGTAAGTTCTGCATGATGTTCTTGCATTTCATCTGGAAGGCAGTTAAATCCAACGGACATAACCACACTCAACTACTCTATCTCTAACGCATGAGATGTTCAGGTGTCAACAGTTCACAGATGAAGAAACACCCGCTCTGCTCTGCTCCTTCAGCTCTTGAATCGTGTCTGTTCACATATGTGGTTGAATTTCCTAGAATGGGAAAAGGAGTCATATCAATTGCAAGTTGTATGTGAAGGTGCAAAACAAACCATAAATTGTAGGTAGGGAACTTGCCCAGACATGGTACTACAGCACTAAGTTTATACAATGGCTCCATCTAGTGGCAAAGTCCCCGAACAGCAAACAACCACTTTATCATGTCATACAGACTGGATGAAATATGCTGCATTCCAGGCAGGTTTTTGAGACCGTAACTCACAACTTAAAAGCAACGACTTACGACTTTGTAGCGATCCAGGCAAGTCACGTCAAACTGCCTGAGTGCAACTGTGGTGGTTAGATGTAAACAAACCAGCATGATGACCCGTACGGCGCTTATGCTCATTTACAGTCATTTCTATCCCAGAGGTGTTTGCTCTGCTTATTTTAGGGAAGCAGAGGAGGAAAATATAATGGTATATAAGCCAAGAGTAGCTGTTACACCTTTTATGTTACGTTATTTGAATATGCATTTGGTATAAATGTATTATTACATTCTATTCTGTCCTGATAATACGTCTGGGGTATTAGACAGATAGCAAACAAGAATAAACACCAGCAGACTTGATTCCAGG
>JAPSES010000219.1:17965186-18028160 GCA_029822895.1 Maxillicosta whitleyi
TAGAATAGAAACTTTATTTTGTCACACACATAAACATACACCACACACCAAAAATGCCCTTCTGCCTTTAACCCATCACACATCACAGGTGCCTGGGGAGCAAGGTTTAACTGCCGTGCTCAAGAGCACATCAGCAAACAACTCTCCACCAGTTCACGGAATCAAACCCTTCATTCACAAGCCACAGAACAAATGTCAAAAACATGAACTGATATCAATAATTAAGTCACATGTATTAGAACAAAAGCTCAATGAAAGTAAAATATAATATTAGTTTTTGCAGCTTTCACTTAAGAAGTAGATTTTTTGAGCTTAGCGGTACAAGTGTAACAAATAGAACCAGCCTGAGGGTAGACACACTCAAACACAGAAGTACTCCATGTGTGGATTATCATTCAGTCACTTGTTTGCAGTATCTCCACTACTTTTTTTTTTTTTTTTTTTTTTTTACTAAAGTGTCTGATTTTGAGCACATAGAACGTTTGTTTTCCTCACTGATGTTCCGCTGTTCCAAATGAAAGTCTTCAGAGCTAAAAAAAAAAAAGAAAGAAAAAAAAAAAAATCTCCCCTGAACAACATGCCAGTTTCTACTCCGTATACCACCATCCCCTCCTCAAAACTTTGTTCCTGACTTGGCTATGCTATCCCACACCATGTCTGTATTAATTTCCATCAAAAACAGGCACAGAGAGGCACTCTGGCATATATCGTCCCACACACTTGTCAAACATCTGAAAAGCATAGAAAGGATGTTCCACATGGTTCTGATAAAGACAGAGGTAAGCTATGGTCACCCAGTGCAGTTTCTGTGATTAATTCTTTATGTAAACTGCAGCGATACATTCGTGAAAATTAGAAATAGCTGTGGGGAAACTGGTGGTATTATAAATAAAAGCGAAAATTGCTCCCCATTATTAATAAATCATGATAATTAACATTTCTTTATCCTGCTGTTAACTGTGCCCCTTTTCGTTTTGGGAAAAGAAAATGTAGAAGAGAGAGAAAACAGAAAACATTTGGATTGTTTCCAGCTCGTAAATGAAGCATAAAGCAGACTCTCAGCGTGACAATGTTTATATAATCTGTCAGCAACACAGTCTAGATGAACTTTCAGATGTATGGAAAAAATATCTGCACATGTTGATTGTCTGGAGTCAAAGGGCCCTGACGATACTGAAGATTTATGACAATTTATGTCCTTCTCGCTGTATACTAAAAGACAACAAACAGATTTCCGAAGTCTCCAATAAACTGAAACTTATCGACGAAGTGAAAGTTTGACGTGACGATGTTCATTTTATGCAACTGCAGTATAATTACACTAAACTGATGGGAACCGAAACTACACATTAGTCTGTGATGTTGCATGCTATCATCATTTTCACCCCACATTTAGTGTAGAAAAGGTGTTTAGTGATGTGCGATTTATAACAGGTCCGATATTTATGAATTTTCTCCGATGTGGGACTAATAAAGGCTTATCTTATTTTATTTCATCATCACTTCTGTCCAAAAAATACTTTTAAACAGCATCAAAGCTGTTTCTGTGTCACATAAGACAAGACATTTGTACTGTATATGAAATGCTTTTTTATAAAACGCTATATACCCATTTAAAAAAATTAAGTGTTTTTATTGACTTTCTCTGTCAATATCACTGAAATCTATGTTATAATGTTTAAAATTGTTATGGAAATAACTGATAACATTAACCTAGTTCCAATTTTCCTGATGCTATCTTAAAATTAGATTGTAAAAAATAAAATAAAAAAACTGTAATTAAATGACTTTTATAGCGTTTTGGAAAAGAGCTCTTCATATACTCATGTATTGCGTTGACACAGACAATCAATAACACAGCACACGCACCTTTTCTGTTACTCAAGCAGACACTTATTTTGCAGCAGGAGGTCAAAGGGAAATGGACACATCAATATGACATCAAACCCTAGTAGAACAACCTTGAATAAAACACATATGACTATTAAAATGATCCAATTCAAGACGGTTTCAGTAAGGTTTGTATATTTGCAGCAGAACCAAGCAAACAGTTCTTATATACAAAATGCAATAGTAGTTAAAAGACATTTTGCAGATGTAAAAAAAAAAAAAAAAAATTAATGCAATCCAGTTAGTGCTAAAAAAACCAACAACCTCAAACTCTATGTGGTAAAAGGCTGTAAAACAGGAGCTGTTTGTCTTGTGTTTACCAAAGGCTGCAGACAGTTAAGTGATTGTGATGGAGCTGTGGGTCTGTATCCACTGTTTTTTGTTATTTTGTGGAAAAGCAGTTTGGTTTTGTGGAAATAAGTCACAGAGTATGTATTGTTAAATGAACTTCTTGTCAGTGCCTTTAACCTAATTCCCATTGAGTGCTGTCACTTTTGTGAACTAATGAAATAATCCAAAAAAAAAAACAAAAAAAACAATTATGGCTGCATTTCTTAACAGATACATAGACATGAGTCATTTTGGACTACCTAATGCAAGTAGCAAAATACATCACGATATTGTAAAAACTATTACATTTAATGTCTATAAACAGCTGCAGGGATTATGTGGTTTTATTGGCTAACACAACAATTAGCATCGTGCCATTTTCAAGAAAAAAAATGTCAGTTGTAATGTAAGTTGTAGGTTATTGATCAAATAGGATGCACAGTAAACAAAAGTCCAGGATATTTTATTGTTTTGCTCAGTAGGTCTGATCTGAGGAGCCCTGGTGACACATATTTATGAAGATAATTTTGTGTCTTAATTATGCAACCAAAGGGAAAAAAGCAAACAAAAAAATAGTTTTGAGTCAAGCTTTGAAAAGAAAACAATTTTTAAACTTAACAAAATCAATTGCGTTCTCATTTTCTTTCATTTCAAACCTTCATTTCAAGCCAAAAATATTTTATTTTTTGAATTTTTGTTTGCAAGTCCAAAGATTTTGCGCCTCTAAATCTTTTGCGAATCAAAAAGTTTTGCTTGCAAGTTCAAATGGTGCTTATGTCCTGGTTAAAAATATTTGCAAGTAGAAAATGCTTCAAAGAAAATTGCTTGAAAATCTTTTGAGAAGCAAAAATGTGCCAGGTTTTTTCTCCATTATTTCCCTAACATTGTGGAGCTCCACCTTTATAAAGTACAAAAAAAAAAAAAAAAAAAAAAAAAAAAAAAAAAAAAAATAAAAAAAAAAAAAAGCAACTCAGGCTTGTTTACAAGTATATTTTGAAAATAGAAATTAATGAAATGTTTAAGTTTAAGAAAAAGAAAAACAGTAGCTTTTTTTGTACATGTTTGATTCATGTAAAGAAACCCGAACTGAAAGAGTAAAACTAAAAAACTAAAGCGAAAAGGAAAACGACTAAAGGCTGTATTGTTTGATCTTCAGCGTCTGAGTCAAACAAAACAGGTTTGCATTCAGATGAAAGTTGCTATAGAATGAAATTATCAGTAGAGGTGACATCTGGCAACAATAACTGTAGAAAAACCTCAAGATTAATGCAAACTTAGAATTTGATATGAAACCCAGTTTTTTATGAAAATGTGTTTTTCAGGGAAAGAGGAGACTTTCTTCTCTGCATTTCACATTTCTGAAGGTGGCGCTGAGGGCTGTCAATCTGGAAGTTGGCCACAAAAAAATAGGACGAACAGAAGGGTTTCAAGCTTTGTGAAAAACTCTAGCAGAAGTGAGAGAAGAACAGAGAATCTTACAATATGTGCATGATTTGCCTGCAAGAATGAGCAACAGTATAAACGTCCACTCACATTGGATTTATTTCTGTCCCATACACCACATCCAACACACAACACAAGCTTCTACTTAAAAGGAAAAAATTAAACCAAAGTCTAATTATAAAACGCCATTACAGAAAATAAGCATAGTGTGTATAATGTTCTTGTTCTTCTTTTTTTTTTTTTTTTTTTTAAGTAGAATGTTCCTATGAAACAAACAGGCTCCTCACTGCACTTTATAAAACAGAACAATAAAAACCACTGCTATACACAAGGAACAATTACATGCAAATGACTGTGAAGTGCATTTTAAGCTTTTAAAGACTAATTGAGGTGGTTTAAAAGACATTTACTGGTGTAACTTGGGTCAGAGACACATATATAGTAGACTTTATAAGGCTACGTACATAGTTATGTTTGACGAGAATTAAAAAAAATCAGGACATAAACACTCCCTTGACTAGTGACTTGGAAAATGAATGAATGAAAGATAAAAAAAAAATCAGAATTTATCTGGAGGAGAGTTGAATTCTCTTCAATAAATACCAAAAAAAACTGCACAAAAATATCATATATTTGAGTGTGTTTGAGAGTGTAGCCTGTGTTCCATATATAGTGTTGTAGAAGTGTGATATTTGTGCTGTTGCAATGTGACATTTTTACACTTTTATATTTGATGTTATATTTTATTACATTCTACTGGTGACACCAAAGACAATTTTCTTGCCCCGCCTGGACAATAAAGTTTATTCAGTTCAGTATTCTGTTTTATTGGCTTCACCGCACACCTGCATGAATACTGTAAAGCACAAACGCAGCAGCTGAAACCAAAAGGCACATGATTTTATAGTTTTTGCATGAAAAAAAACCTCTAAAACCTATTCGTTGTACTGCTCATTTCAAGGTGTACAGTTATTAACACTGTGATTTGGAACTGCAGCAATAATAAAACACTGTGTCATGTTAAGTACCTTTACCATGTCCGTATGCAGTAAATAAATGAGTTACTGCCCATGTTCAACCTGAAAAGGAATTACATGTCATCTATGTGGGACCGCTGACAATTTTGATATAGGATTTAATGGTCCAAATACAAGTGGGCTGATCTTTCTTGTTTAAAAAAAGACCAATGTGTCTTTCTAATAGAAATCGCAAACGAGTTCTTAATGCAGGACTAATCTCTGCAAGCCCCCATCTATTCCCTGGCAGTGCATTATTAATGGGCAGTGTGGAGGCTGGTGAGTAAAGGGGCCGCTCCTCACTAATGTGTCCATTCCTCATTGTTGGATGTCTGGAGAGGAAAATGTGCACACACACATTCATGCACACAGACACACACACCTACAGCATGAGGATGTGCCATCCATGCAGAATATGCTCTTAAGGGAAATTATTTTATTTTTAGTTGGCATTCAATGGTGAACACAGAATCCTCGGCAGATCCTTTGATAAGGTCACAACGGCAAATTGAAAGCACTTTATTGAATCCCACACCCACGCTGTCAATCAGCATGTCCTAATTGGATCAAAGATTACTTGTGGCAGCTGTATAAAACATCAAACGAGTAATTAAATGGAATAATGAGAAAATAAACCTTAATGTTGCCAAGTGGGAAAGGAGGGGAGCAGAGGAACGTGATTCTGCTGTGCTCTGTGAAATTATCTCTCTCAGGCTCGGGCTAATTGCTGGAGGATGTCCTCTTAACTGAGTGTGAAAAGCTGTGTCTAATTACTGCAACATTAATCAGGCATTAGCATGTTATCACAAGGTTAACTTATCAGGAGGGGCCCAGAAGCAGCTGGAGGTGCCATTTACCCATGCTGCACGCTCCCAAAAGGGCCACAAGGGGTAGTGCTTGTTCTTCCTGTGAATCCTCATTGGGCTCCCCCCTGATGCTGAGAGCTAAAATCAAAGGTAACCATATTGGATTGCTTTGTGGTTGTGAGCATTGTGGTTCTCAAATTCCTCTGTGTGGAATAGGAATGTCCGAAACCAATTTCAACTATTTCCTACACATCATGCTTTCAAGATGGGAATATTTGTCCCCAGGGGATTGAAATAGTGAAGATGTAATTTGTTAACGTCTTACTTTGCACATGCACACCAAAGGGCAGATCTTTACAATTGGAGAATTACAAGGACAGAAAAAAAAAAAAAAAAAAAATCTGTAAAATCAATGTCAAAGAATTGTGTGCTTGGTGGAGCAGTTGAGTCTGGAATAATGAAGATTGACTGCAGGATGATTGTATTTTAAATTACCTACTGGTCTTATCCATGTCATTAGAAATGTATAATGTAAAAATGTAAAAATGTAAAGAAAACAAAATGAAGCAAGATTTTTGAGTAAGGCTTTAAAAAAATGTTTTTGCACTATAAATACACTAGCCTCAATAGCCTGAAAGTGCAGTTTTGAGTCATGTCTTGCCAAATGACCTGCATGTGAGCAGATTAAAGGTCACTCCTGGCAGCACGTTGGTCCTGTGCCCCGACTTCATTACCAGCAGCTCCAGAGAAGTCTCATCAGGATTCCAGCAAAGCAGAGAAGCCGTACCTCCAGCAACCCTGCCAAAGGCACTCATTTGTCAGAGAGGCATGGAGATCACAGGCCGACAAATCTCCCATGTCTCCCAGACTGTCAAGCTCTTTGCCTGCATATCAAAGACAAAAGAACAGAGCGGGAGAGCAGGAGAGCAGAGCAGCCATTCCATTTAGAGATGGTCCGCTGTTTAAAACCCCCCGAGCGTGCCCTTTGAAAACGCCTATTAGCCTGGGTGAGAGAGATTACAAGCAAATAAAATTACATTCATTGTGATATTTGATTTCATAATACTCCCAGAATTATAATTACACCGCACTCACACTTTTGATTTAAAACCCATTTGGCGACAACAAAGAATCAGAGATTGGAATGAGCAGGTTGTGCATCTACTGAGCGGGTGCACATTATTAGGCCTGTTTCACTAGAAGTAACAATAATGGGAGAAGAATGGAGGCACTAATAAGAATGTAATCAGGTGAGAGAGCAGGATTTAATGATATGGAACACAGGGCTTTATTTTCATCTGTCAGTCAACATGAGAGCAGATTGAAAAGAAAATACTGGGGTTACATTCCTCCCCACAGAATGGAGGCAGATTTCTCTTTTTCTTTTAAAGTACTTCCATTTTACTAACCTACACAATCTCTCCACTGTGTCTGAGGAAGTTGCACGAAAAGCACAACGGTGTATTATGGAGGGAATGTGGGCATATGCTGTCTGGCTTAAACCAACAAGCAGGAGGGAGGAGATAAGAGACATTCTTGGGCGGCACAGAAACGAGGCATGAGAAGGGCCAGCTTGATAGCAGTACTTGTTGTTCTGATGTGTTAAATAGCTGGCCTTCAACACACCAATCAATTGCTGAGAGAGCCACTGTGTAGCCAAGGGTTGTGTGAGATAGCCAGATGGCTGAAGTCAATGGAGCTTTGCCTGGTCTCTTGTGTCAGTAAAGGATGATTATGAATCAGGCCACACAAACTGGACAAAATACATGAAATATTACCATCTGAATGTTTCTCCAGGTTGATAAGCTCAAGAGATATTGTTTCATAATGTATCACAGATCAAGGCTCTGTGCTAATCAGCAACATTATAACAGCATTTCATCCACAAATCATCCACATAGCCTTGGTCGTCGTTCCTGCACATTTTTGTTTTGGCTAGCGCAACTGGCTTGTCTGATGTGATAAGTATTACTGCAGATCTCACTGTGTGTAATGATGCCTACCAACCATTGTGGGGTACTCCTGCCATTTGACACAGGAAAGCAGGAGGAAGCCAGGATGCCAGCGTGTGCACCAGGAACGTTTGTGGGACAAGACGAGCATTTTGAATGAGCTCCAAGACCTCCAGAGGCCTGTGTTGACTAATCTGCAAACAATCCGCTCTGCAAGCCCCATTGCAAGTGGAAGAACAAGCCCCTTAAGCTGTGACATTAACGAACACAGGAAGATAAGATAGGGTTTGTTATCTTGGTGCATGGAACTCCTGCCCAGATATGAGATAAGAGCCTTTCAAAGCATGTTTGCTGCCAGACAAATTTCCAAAGAAGCATGGGAGGCAGGCAAAGCCAGGCTTGGAATGCTAAGAAGCCCCACTGAAGCCAGTCTCATGACAAATTTGATCCCACTGCCCTTTCCCCTTTATTACAGAGGCTGGTGTTATTTTTGAGAGTGAGGGCTACAACTTGCTGATGACATAAATGCAACCTAAAACGAGCTGCAGTTCTGCGCACAGCAGTTTGGATGTCTCTCTGCTGAAAGAAGCAATAATAATCTAAGATGGACCAAAATAACAAGCTCACACAGTGATGTTGAGTGCTTAAGAAGCAGAAGTCTTAGAAGTACTCAGAACCTTAAGGAAAAGAGAAAACAGACCAGAAATATTCAATTACAAGAAAAAAACAAAAACAAACAAACAAACAAACAAAAAAACAAAAACAAGTATTATTATATGATTCTGTTTTTAATCATAAACAATCACACATTCAGGTAGTTGTTAATGTGTAGGCTATTTTCTGTACAGACTATTTAATTGGATTGATATGTAGCATACTTCTAATTCATATCATTTAAACATATATGATGCTTATTTCATATAAAGAAGGAATAAAAAATGAATGTTGTGTACTAAAAAGGACACTGTGAGGCATAAAATAGACATAATATGAGTAAATGTACTCACTTGTTCTGCCATTGTTTAATAGCACATTAAGACAAGATCAATAGTGTAATATATATTAGTAATATATAATTATATTTAATTATATTATATAATAGTAACTGTATTTGATATGCCATATGTTGTTGATGACCAGTGGACATTATTTGGTTGGCCATGTATAGAAAATGATAAATAAAATGGTATGACAAAATGTTCAATCCTGTATTATTCCACTTCACCTGTAGCTACTTTAGCTCATGAACACAAACAGAAATGAACAGAAATGATCTGTAATTATGATTATGTGACAATCAAATGTGTGTGATTTTCCATACTGAAAGAACCCTCCCTTTAAATCAGTTCCAGTGTACATACATTCATCCATTTACATCCATTTTTCATACATTCTTGGTTTTATTAGAAGCTTCAAGCAGCACAATAATACGTCTATTAGTAGCTCATTTACTGAGCTGTCAGTACAGCATGCACATGATGTGCAGTTTCTGGTGGATGGTGGTCTAATTCCAGTTTATGTCTTGAATGTAACTGGAACACTGGATTAAGATAATTTAGTATTTGAACTCAGCTTTTTCAGCAGATGGGTTGCTTGGTTTTATGTGGAAAGTTCGGATGTTTTATTTTCAAATTAGTTATTAATTCATAGGCTGTAAAAACAACCTCTCTGTCAATTTCATAATTTCATATTGGAAAGGAAATCCTTGTACATGGATGCCCAGAACTAGGTGCTGTATCTCTGCCAGCATCAAACTGAATAAATGCTTATGAATATGCCCACACCACCAGAGGGGACGGACTAAATCGTAATTCTCATTCTGCGGCTTGGAAAAACTTCCGCTTTACCGGGTGCCAAGCGGCTCGGAGGCGATCCCAGTGATGAGCCAGGGAACGCTCTGTTAACTGAGCTCTGGAGAAATACGGTCACGGCGAGATCCATATTCAAATAAACTTCACTCTTGGCCCGTGGACACAAGCCATGTTGTCACCAGCTGGCAGTGCCTCTCACCGCCCCATCAAATACTGAGCCACTTTTGATTAACGTCTCTACGGCTAATCATGTGCGTTGGCCGTGCCAAATTGGACGAGCCATGTATGGACTCCATTTGCCTTCAAATCTCCTGTTTTTAAAACTCATTCTAAGCATTTGAGAGCCTCCCTTTACACCATCCGCCCCTCCCCTAAGTCTTCTCTTGTCTAGTGCCGTGTACATAGAACAGAAAGGGTGGTGTAGTGGCACAGTGCCATCCTGTGGGTCCTTGAATGAAAGGACTATCATTGCCAGATGCACCCAGCTGCATAAATGTTATTCATTTTTTATGGCTTGTGTACATAATATGGCCAGTGTGGGAGATTGTGAGGTTCCACTAAAGGCTGGAAAAATCCTTAAAATTGAATCAAAGTGGAAAACTTATTTTGGCTGGTGGCTGTTCTGGACCTCCTCCTTTTCCATCTCCCTTAATTCTCTTCAACCCCTCCCTGTCTCACATCACGCTCTCTGAGGTTCTTCTGTGACTGATTTACAGTATATTCTTTCTCTTAAGCTGCACGGGCTGCTCTCTGCACAGCCATAGTGGTGATGGTGTGAGACAGCCAGGATATTTGTCATAAGTCCAGAGGTGCAAAGACATTAGACAGCACTTTGTCACCAGGGTCTGGAATTCACACCATTTGCCTGTTTCCAACTCAGCTCCTTAACCGCTGAATGGCCTGGTTTCTGTCAGCTGCCGCTCTGTTGACATTGAGGGCTAAAAAAAGACAGCAACGTGGAAGGATGTGTGTTGGTAGCCTTTTTAGGTGGTCAAAACAACATGCAGCCTACAAAGAGCACTGTGACGGGGATCCACAGCCAGAGCCCTTGACTCGGTGCTCTTTCCCTCAGTTCACAGTTCAGATATAGTTTAGTGGTTTAGAATGGTTCTCATCAGGGTTTGCTAACCCCCGCAGAGAGATGGGCTTGAACTCAGAGCGGAGCCACGGTCTCCCAAATCACCCGGCCCAGCGGAGGCCTCAGCAATCCAAATGTGATCATGGTGGGGGCCTCCCGTCTCATTACCAATCTCCATTTCAAAACGGCCTTCAAATGGGAACTAATGCATTAGCTCTCGCTGGGGAAAAAGTCTAGGGAGCCACTACATAGCAGCTCAAAAACACTTTCATACATGTTTTATCAGCGGGGGAAGAGAGAGCAGAAGAGAAAAGAAGCTCGGACTGAACCATTCATTTGTTGCCCATCTTATTAGCTTGGCACTGTGTTATTAGCTGCCATTGTGCTCTATAAAAGCCCCTTAGGCCTGTTCCACTGTTCGCTGAATCTGAGGTGAGCTCTGTGCCAAGCGTTTTTTGGAGGTATTTGAAAGCATGAAAATTCAATCCCAAACCCTCAGTATTGAGGTTTCTCACAGATAAATGAAGAGGATTAGTGGAACAATAAAACAATGTCTTACCTCAGATACCACCATATCCTATTAATTGGGATTATACTGGAGAAATGTGTGAAAAAACACAATCTTGCATTACAGTTGCGCTTTGGTGACAAGCCGTTACATGACGCCCTGTCATAATGACAATGTTCTATCGAATAGGAAACATGTTCCAAATTATGAACATTAAATATAGAAAATCATAAACAATTCTAGTATCAAAACAAAACAAAAAACCCAGGACATGTGAAGAATGGCTCTGGAAAGAGCTGACAATTGCAGACGCTGTAATAACCCACCTTGGGTTGGATATGCTAGGCAATGTGTCAATTGATTCCCCTCTGATGATGGACTGTGTGCTGAAATAAATTGACCTTGCCAGACGATGAGTGAAATTGATGGAGCTTTTCATCTCCGGAGGGCCGTTCCACACTCAGCCGTAAAATGGATAGAGCACAGGGCAGAGTGATTGAGTCGGGGGGAAATGTAAGGTGTGTGTTTTTCTTCTACCAAAGCTTGCTTGGTAAATAATAGTTACAGGAAAAATCACTATGCAGTAACAAGTACAGGGGTTAAGTACCTGTTGTTGACTAGATGATTAGGACTAAAGGCACACCGCACTAAAGTGGAACTGGCCACTGACAGATGCTACCCTTTGGAGGAATATGTGTCTCAATTACCTGGAGGCTAAATTGAAAGTGATAGTGATTTAAGCTTTCCCGATACACCAGCCCCATTCTGGCAAACAGTCTTTTCAAGGAAGCCTTTTTGAAAAAAAAAAACAAAAAAAAAAAAAACAGCTTGAGTGTGTGAGACACAGGAGCGCCATTGATTTTCAATAACATCCTCTAATGACCTGGCCACAGTTTGATCCACGCTGTCACTATGGCCTGATATCATGGGATAGGATTGGTGGGTCTCACGGCGCACAGCGGCAAGATGAGTAGTAAGGGCATTATCAGGATGAATTGGCCATCTCTGGACAGGCGGCCAGCGCAGCCGAGGTCTTGTCAATAGTGGGATGGGACGCCTCAGGGCTCCCTCCGCGGCCCACTCCAGAGCGCCTTCCGGCCTCATTAGAAAAGAAGATGAGTGCTGTGCATGAGGAGAGGAGGCGTATGAGATAGGAGCGGAGCCTCTCCTCTACCATCCGATAGCTTGCCTCCCAGGCATTGCTCCTCTTAATGAGTCCAGACCGCGGGTCAATATGCCGCTGGGCTGCCAGTCAATACCGGTTACCTGCAACACAAACACTCAAAACCTGCTTTCATACAAAATCAATGTCCTATTAGTCCCTCCCTGTATTGCCTTGGCCCAATCTCATCGATCCCCGCTGAAGAGCTCTGCAGCCCATGTATGACAGATTATGGTCAAATGATCTGATGGCTTAGGCTACTCTTCCAGCCAAGTCTGTTGGCTTTATGATTTTAAAGTAATAGCTTGATATAAGATGAGCAAATACTGTAAATGCTGAAAACTGAGCACAAGCATTATTGGCAAACCTATCAACCTCACATCAACATTCAGCTCAGTAGGTTGGGCTCACAGACAAATTCAGTGCTTCAGTGCCAAGATGAAAGACAAGTGGCAAGTGTATGACATTAGGTCCAAACTTTATTCCGTACATTTTAAACCATGAATGTTCATTTTCATTTTTTGCACGCCTAAAACTCTACTTGTTTTGTATACAAGAGTCTAAGAAAAACAACTGCACAACACCACACGGTTGACAGAGAAAGTCCTTTTGCCGCCCACTAAAAAGTGTCCATCTTATCTGTCTGGGGCTGGTCCAGTTTGTGACTTGGAAGTCTTTTAAGATTTCCATCATTATTTCATTGGTAAATATAAACACGTGTTAATCCAGGTTTCTCTCAGAATCACAAGTATCCTCTGCTCCCCTCCAGGTGAACTCTCCATTAGGGTGCTGTGTGCTGCTTTGCATAGATTGCAGATGATCCTTCTTGGCCCTCTAACAACACCCTTCTTTCATACTTCCCATTCGTTGGCCAGGCTTATCTGTTACCATGATATTCAACAGGGACAGATCCCCCATGTTTCATTTCATTTTGTTTTTCTAGAAATGGTTAAAAAGCCTAATAAATTTACACGGTAATTTTGCAGCGAAGGAATATCAACAAGTTATTTACATCAGTTTTCTTTACAGAGACTGAACAAAGACCTCATAATATATATTTATCTGCATATCTCAAAGGCAAACAAATGAACAAAAGAAATTGGTAATGTAACATTGTACATTGTCATCATTGAGGATATCCTGGTACCATGAGGTTAAATTACTTGAAACCAAAATCCAGTCTTTACCGTGGGTCATAATGGATATGTCTCACAATCAACTGGGATAAATATTGTAAAAGGTGTGACTAATGCACAAAATACATAAAATTCATAGAAATGATATCTATACATGGAACAAGGATAGGAAATGTACAAACTCATTTCAGGATCTCTCTTTTCGCACAAAGCTGAAAAAAGGTATTGGATTAATATATTAATAATTATCAAATATTTAAGTCGGTTATAAACATACACATATTTGTGTTCTCTTTACCGACATTATTCAACCTCCAGTCCACTAAAAATAAAGTCATGGCATGTGCTTAATCAGCCTCACACACCTTTACTTTGTACAATCATACCCTTTCCCTTAGGAAGTTTTGCTCTCCTGTCATGAAGAGCAGTGCATTTTGTTCACAAGAAGATTTCAGAAGTGGGGGAGTGGGGCCTTTCAGTCCAACTAGTAAGACTTTGTGCACTTTTCAGAGAAGCTACCGTGCCTCTACCTCTTTGGGGTTGCGAGATGGGGAGTAGTCCCGTGGGTCCTGGGTGGTGGTGAGGGGTGTAGTCCTCCTGGGTGATGCTGGCCTGGCACTGCCAGCTGGCACAAGGGGTGGGGGGGCACTGAGTGCGGCAGTAGGGGGTGTTCTGTTCAGAGGGCCGTTGTGTCCTGTGGAGGGGCTGAGTCTAGGGTAGGGCATACCACCCAGGTGGGGCATAAAGGGAGGCATATGTGGGAGGTGTCCCTCCATGGGTGACTGGTGCAGCTGGTGGAGGCGTGCTCTGTCCAGCTCCTCCCTCAGGTGGAGGCGCTCTCGCTCCTCCGCCTGCTGTCTCATCCGCTCATGCTCCCTGCGCACTTCCAATAGGTGCTCATGGTGGGAGTAGTCATGTGCCTCCCTCTCGCGGTAGGCCCGCTCCTGTTCATACATCGTGGGGAAACGATGTCCCTGCTCAGCCCTGAGCTGGAAGTCCATGCGACGCTGCAGGTCTAGGCTGCGATACGCCTCTCTGAGCGGGTCCCAAGGGAAGGCTGGGTGAGGCAACCGCTCTCTTCCTGCCAGAGGACTCACTCCCATGAAGGGAGCCATGCGAGTACGGTCCAAAACATTTAGGCTTCCCATCTGAGGCATGGCACTCATGGACAGAGGCAGAGAGTGTGTCATGGGAACACCGTGCAGACCAGGTGTAGGGAGTTCAGTACCCCGTGGTGAGGGAAGAGGGGGCTGCTGGGATAGAGGCGGATGGTGGTGGTGTGGGTTTCCCGGTTGGGAGACAGGAGCTGAGAGAATTTGGGATGGTGGTTGCGGAGCAGGTTCAGAGCTCACCACCATGACCTCCTGCTCCTCCTTCCTCTCCTCCTTAATCTTCATGTCATTTTTCACCTTGTGGAGGAGTTCTGTAGGAGGAGGGTCTTTCCTCTCACTGTCCTTAAGCGCAGGTGGAGGACCACCTGCCATCTTTAGGCCCTGCTCATTGATCACTGCCTTGGAGTATGGAGAAGGAGACCGGTGAGCAGGTTTGATACAGTCCTCTGAGGGTCTCCTCTCAAGCATCTCCTTGCTTGGTGAGCGGCTCTCCTTCACCTTCACATCAGCCAGAGTGGACGATTCTCTGTGGCGCTCCAAAAGTTCTTTCTCTGCCTCGCGGACCCGGTCCACACTGCCGCTGTGATGGCGTCCTGAATCATTGGAGTTCTGGCTGTTGGAGCGTATCAGGCTGCTGATCTGGTAGCTGACTGGTGCTGAAGCTGGAGATGAACGGTTGGAATGCCGGTTGCGATCCACAGAATCCCTGACAACAAAGTAATGTTAGTTAATTTGAGTTAAAAACACAGAAAATGTAATTCATCACAATTGCACATGAAAAACAGATGAGACTATCATGTAAATGATTGTATTTGTCTACAATATCTGTATTCTATATATAAAAGTCAAGACAACAAAGTAATTTTAAAGATGTAAATGCAGAAATGTTTCTATATCTCTGAAAGTCCATGTCAAACTCACCTGTCTTTATCCTTCTCCTCTTTTCCAATGGATGAGTCTCTTTTCTCTCGTTCCCTCTCCCTCTCTCTCTCCCTTTCCCGTTCCCTCTCTCGCTCTCTCTCATGGCTGTTGGCTGAGCTGCTTCTCTCGGCGTCTGCGGTTTTGGGCCACTGTGGCGGGGTAGGGAAAGATGGCGGGGTGCGTCGAAGCCTATTCCAGGTGTCGTGGTGGGGGCTGCCAAATGTGGGCAGTCCTCCAGGCCCCTCCTTTGTGCCAAAAACACTGTTGGACCCTGGAAAGGAAGGGACAGGCGTGGGATCCACTGTAAGTTAATTGGGCACAAAACCCTCTTGAGGACACATAAGATGAGAAAGACTCAACAACAAAAGCTGCTTTTGTCTTTGTCTCTGGAGGTTCTCTCAGTGAAGCTGTTTGAAAGAGTTAGAGGTTAATGGCTCCCCCCACCAAAGAAAAAAAAAAAATCTCTACTCATTTGCTTTTGGACTAAAGGGCTTTCCCCTCCCTCCCTTTTTTGCCCTCTGGAGATGAAGGCTGTGAAAAGCCAAGGGAGACCTTAGCATTCCACGGCATGTCTATTCCAATCACTTCCATTTTCACAACAGGGTGACCGATTTGGCACACAAGAATAGGAGGGATGAGGAGAAAGAGTGAAAGGCAGCGAGAGAAGGATGCAGGGGGAAAAGAGAAAGCCCTCCATGGTGGTGCAGAAGGGGCTTGTCAAATAATTAATAGATGAATTGCCACCAAACAGCAGACCTGGGAGTGCTTGTTGGCAGTAGCAAAGCCAGATTAAAGCCAGGCTGTTGGGGACATGGCTGGGAGATGAAGTGGAAGCAGGGAGGAGGTTTGCTGTGGTGTGTTGCACTTGTTGGGCCTCCCTAGGCTAGGGCTGCTTTGACACAGAAACTAGAGCTAAGTGTCTTGATTTTTTTCCTCCCCTCCTGGCTCTCCCTGTGGTCTAACGCTGTCCTGCTCTGTTTTGTTACTGGCCACAGGGGCCCGATTGAAGGGGGGAGCAGTGGAGGCGGAGAGGGGGCCAGCGCTTACCAAGCGAGGGGTTGCCTAATCCTCCGAAGGCACTGCTTGAAAGGTTGCCGAGGCCGCCAAAGGAACTGGAGCGACTGAAAGGATCTGCAAAATGCCAAACAGGGATTAGCAAAAAAAAAGGGGAGGGGGGGGCTGGCTAATGGTGCTCACCCCAACACCAACCCGTTCCACTCGGCTTTTCTCTTACAAGCGAGCTGTGGTTTTTAGCGCTGCCACCCTAGCTCTGTGGTAATCCTGCAATAGCCAGGCCTCCTGGATGCTGGATTTACTGCCACTAACAGGAGTGGAGCGTCTCTGACCCTGCTGGGGATTGTGGAACTACACAGCTTGATGGGAAAATAGTTTCAAGTTGTTGGAGCTATGTTATGAATGGACTGTAGTGGGGCAGGATCACTGGCAGGACGATAAATTAGGGTAGACAAACCACAATGACTAAACTGCAGAATCTGCTCTCTGGTAGGCTCCAGAAATATTCACCCAGGTAATTTGTGAGCAGTGCTAATCAACAGATAATTTGCAGCCCAATTACAATTCAACAGAACTCCTTCAGAAAATTCAGGCGTTATCTCTACAGATTAAGGATTTTCAACTCTGGGGTTTGTTGATAAATCAGACACGACAACAACTGCCTCACACACATATTCTCTGGACAGGAAAATTGCTGTTTACTAAATCTTCCTCCTCAGTGCATCAAGTCTTCATAAGTGCACACAGGATTGACTCAAGGGGTTGTTATATGAAATCATCTAGCCTCTCTAACAAACTGTGTCTCACTCAGAATGGTGAGAAATCGTTATGTGAATGATTAAATAAATAATTTTATTCACAAATAAATCCAATAAGAGTTGACCTTCACTTCTACAGCTCTTTGCAACATCATAGAAAAAAAATGTTGTACTGCTTACAGTTTGTCCAAACAAATAAGAAGTGATAAATAGGACTGGAGACTGGATTCTAGGCTAGCTACATCTTTACATTAATCGCAGCCATGGTTTATTTAAGGCTGTGTTATGAATCACCCTGTTTGATTGTATGGCAGCCTCTTTCTCCAAAACCGTGAACTCAGAATCAACTTACTGCCTGACTGGATACCCTATTAACCTGCAAATGAACCTCATATCACACTCTGAAATAACTAGCTTTCAAATTGTGTTGGTTTGTTATGTGTTTAAAACATGGCTGCAAGAAAGGGAGAGGGAGACAGATGGAGAGAAAAGGGAGATAGATGTATTAAAAAAATTGAAGATGATGTTACTTACACTTACCTGCCAAATGGCTAGGAGGCAGGAAGCCGCTGGGGTGGGGGGCAGGTCCATAGGGTGCAGGAGCTGGGTGACCAGAGCCTGTCAAAGTAAGGAATACAATTATTTTCTAATCAGACAGGAAAACAATGTCTTACTAACTATGCTTGAATAACAACTTTAAAAAAAAACTCAAATGTAGGTGGATTTCATTCACACATAGTCTAGAAAATAGAAGCTAGACTAGTATAAAGCTAGCTATACAACACCACTGAGCAAATTAGCAAATGATATTTTGCTTTTTTGCTGCATGTTTGTGTGTCGCTCTACAGCTGCTTATTGAGGTCAGCCCCTGAATGTGCAACAAGCTGGTCTCTTTCACAAAACATGGTTAGCATCACCCATATTCCATGAATTGTTAATGAATGAACCAATTATAGGAGTGCCTGTGACACAACACTGCATAATTACCAGTCAAAGGGCATTTGCCTCTCTGTTGCCCTCCAACGCAGGGCAAATCAGTCAATTACCTAACCGAGAGTCATCCATATTCATACACATATCTACCTCCCTTTACTGGCAAAACATTTGCTACAAAAGCACTATAATTAAGTGAACATTACATGAGTGGAGAGAAAAAAAATCCACCATTTCATTTGCAATGGAACCATTGTAACATACAGCCATAAATGGTAATTTGCAAAAATATAAAAAAAAAAAAAAAAAAAAAGCCACTGGAAGGCTTTTAAAGTGTTGTAATTTTGCAGGATTTGTCCTGGCGTGAACCACATCGTTCATTATCCACTAACCTGTAGAAGAGAAGAGGGGTCGTGCCAGGTCGTGAGGGTAAGGGAACCCTGGGAAGACTCCTGGAGCTGGAGGTCGACTGAACAGGTCCAGTTTCCCGTTCATGTCAAGTTTGTGAGGATCCAGCTGCATTTGCTATGTTGAGCAAAGGAGAGGAAAGTAGACAAAGAACATGAGGTCGGCAGGCAACAGCACCAAATATTTCCAACAACAGAGTGAGCGAGAGGGATTTATCCTCGGCTTCACTGGGTGAGAGATCAGAGGGAGGACAGATACATAAACAATGGCTCTATGTGTCCTATTCTGGCCAACTGTGTTACAACAAATATAAGTAAGCTGATTAGGGAAAACTAATCCTCAGTAACGGGGTTCCAGAGTCCACGAAGGACTGACACTACTGAGGGTTTCCATGGCGAGGCCACGCCATGCTCTGTCAGTGGAGTATTCCCTGACAGGCATTTATCACATTTATTGTCAATGTGACTACACAACATTACTACATTAATATCACTAACAGTCAGTTATTGTAATTTATAGTGACTCCAGAAATATGTAACTTGGAGGTCTACATGCAGCAAATAGTTGGAACTCTTACATGTATGAAAGTAAGAGTCTGTCTGAATGTAGTTACATACTTATAGCTTCTACAGATAGAGAATTAGATATGACATGAGGAGCCCTACTGGATACTCAAATACATTATTTGGATGGTTGTTCTTTATCCACTCTACTGTATTTGTACCAGTATTTTATGTGACAGTAAGTAACTTGCAAAACATCATTATCCATCTCACGCACCTTCATTTTCTGCTGGTGGTGGTAGATCTGCCACGCGATCTGGACATGCACTGCACACCACTTGCCAGGTTTCTAAAAATTTAGAGAGAGACTGAGGTTAGCCTGCTGGCTTTGATATAAGGAGCTAAAAATAGATTCTGGCATTAAGATTTTCTGGCCACACTACAAAGTGGGAACTCATCAGAATTTTCAACCAGGCAACGGATTAAGAAAAATCTAACTCTGACTTTCACCCCATAGAGACCTCAAAGCTACCATTCAAGGCAGCCAAAAGCCTGTGTTTGCTTGATCTGTGATTGTTGGAGAATTTGCATTTTTTTGACTTTGTGGCCTGGCCAGAGAGGAAAAAAAACATTTAAAACAAGAGCATGACGCAATGACTTACCCTTACTGATGTCCTGAATGGATCTGTTATCTGTGTGGACAAACACACAACCATTATCATCATCAACAAAGAGAGGATGCAGAGCTTAGTGCAAAACCCTAACATCAGCAGAGTAAGGAGCTTAATCACACTGGAAATATTTGTCTAAAAAAACACATGCTTTTACTTTCCGTCAGTTTGGATTACTGTGACTGTACAGATGCATTATGGGAAACGTCTGTCCTTTAGCAGACTCATTCTTACCCGTGGATCCTTCTGTAGGAGTGTGTGAGGTACCGCTCCTGGACGGGCTGCTACGTCGATGGGATTAGACGCCTACGAACCAAGACACAAGATATAAAATCATGAACACTTGAATAAAGAAACTCTGACCTGTTCTTTACATCACTTTCACATAACTTCAAAGTGTTGGTTGTTTAATGCTTTTTAATACTTGAAGAGATAATTATGACTAGTTTAACCTTCATTATCTTAATATCTTCACATACAAAGCACATACTACTGAGGTTGGTTTAGATAAAGCTTGGCTTGAATGCATTCAAACTTCTTTTTTTCAATATTTTCCCGACGGATTATTCTGATGGTGTGAAATTTCATTATAATGACAGAATACTTCAGTCCAGCTTGTATTTCTATCATCACATCCCACAGTGGCTCAAAAGTTGATGTTCAGCAGCTTCACTTTGTTTTTAAACATTCTGGAAAATTCTGGAAATGAATGTCAAACTTCAGACTCGTATATTATGCCCTTAGGAATAACATGATCTATCAGACAATCTATCTTACAAAATGGAACATATTTGTCATATTTGTATATTTTCTTTGAGTAGCTTCTTAATTAACTGTATTAGAAAAATACACAAAATTTTTCTACTTCTATCCACAATGAAATGATCACAAACAGCAAGACGGACAAGATGGAGAGGCGACAGACAAATTAGCAAAAGCCACCTTTCCAATACCTGAATGATGCATTGTACTAAGTTGAGTGAAAAAGTAGTGGATTATTTTGCCGTTACTCTCTGGATACTCAAATTGTGTTTGCATTTATTACATTTCCTCCTTCAGTTTCACAGGTTGACACCATTCCAACACATAAATAAATTATAGTGAGTTTGGTGAAAAGGTATTATGCACAGGAAACTCCATAACGGACACTCATGCTGATCACTATACGGTCCTACATATATGATAAGAGGATAAAAACAATGCACTGCAAAGTTTCTGTTATCTTCTACTGTTCACTCTAACACTGACACTCAGAACTAGAAAGTGTTTTAAAACCACTTGAAGATTGTCCTGCCAGTGTTGCCAGCATCTCTGTAACCTTATATCCTCCCTAAGCACTATAGCTCAGTAATCCTACTGTATGGCTGACGTCAGTAGATAAAACTGCAATGATGCTGCAGGCGCTGAGCCATAGCAGACTAACACATCTCTGATCTCTCTGATCTCCTCTTTAAGTCTTTGGAGCACAAGTGCCTAGATCAGCCATATTAATCCATCCTAGCATCAGGAATAGGAAGATCCTGCAGGGTGACCCGGGTCAGCAGCAACTACAAACAAACACACATATACATCCCATGTCCTAACCCCCTCCCTTCCAAGTTTCTCTCCTAGAATACTTAGCAGGGGCTTTAGACACATACGAGTATTCCTTGAACCATCTGGAGGAGCCTTGGACAAAAGGGCTCCTCCATGACTAAACCCGCCGGGAATAAGGCCAGGGGATTTAGGCCAGCTTTGATTGGTGGCTTACACCGGGTCACAGCCACTGGGCATCTACCAGACAGACCCCCACCCTCCCACCCCTTCCCATCACTCCTAACCTCACTGCCTCTGTTTCACCTCCCCTCTGCTCTCATGGACACTTTAACATCACTGTCTTTTCTCACAACCTGCTTAACATGCAGGTCCAGGTCCAGTCAAATCTTACATTATGTCCAAGTTTAAATGACTGAAAATACGCACAGATGTGGATTATTAGTTAATGATTAATTAATTATTTTTCCAAAAAAAAAAAAAAAAAAAAAAATCCATTTTAGTGTATTAAAGGGGTTTTTATGATGCAAATATGGTGATGTTCCTTTGTTCAAAAGGATTTTCTAACAATAACCCTAAACATAACCCCACCAAAAACTGTAGCACTTCGTGTCTACCTGCAGGTGTTCTAATTTCCTAAACCACTGTCTTTGATGTTGGGTGATTAAGGAAAAAACTTGGAAACTTGGTTAATGAAAACAAAGCTGAAAGCATTTCTTTTACTGCCATATGGTGTGTTAATGATATTACTAGATGCAGAGTCTAGACTAATTTACTTCTTGCTCTTTCTTACAGTGTATAAATCCATGAATTATCCATATAAACTGGTACTTTTTAATTCAATCAATAGGTGTCTCTATTTGAGTGTGATACATGAAAGGACAAAGTCAATTTACATTTTTTTCACAAGCATTTGTGATCTCTTGTGTGATCATGCTTCCCTGAATTCTACACGTTTGTGGATTGTGGGTTGAGGTTAGGGATGTGGGGCTGACCTTGGGCTGGAAGGCTCCTTGCAACGAGCTGAAGGGTCCTGAGTGTGGGAGCAGCGGGGGCATGCCTGGCATGGTGGGAGGGTAGGAGGGGAAGAACTGGGGAGAAAAGGGAAGGATGGGAGACACAAAACCTTGAAACAAAATCAAACATATGTACAGAACAAGACGTAAGCATATGCACACACAAACCCACCACCACGAAAAATGCTCTCATGGCAACATTCAAATATGTAAAATATTTGATTTGCCAAATGCAAATTAGAAATTTAAATTAAAATAAACAAAAAAAACTCACATTTGAATGTCTGATGAATGGATTGTCCAGTTTAGGGGTGTATTTGTCGAACTGGAAGAGACAAAAGAGAGGAGAGTTAGGAAAAGCTTTTCTAATCACAGTTTTATTATTTTTTTTTACATAAAAAAAAACTAAACATGTGATATACATCTGTAACTGGTCATATGCAGTGTTTTGATCCAGACTAATAAGCCCTGGAGTAAAGCAGCTGGCTTGCACCGGTCATGGGTTTACTTACACTGCATGGTCAGATAGGCAGTTAAATTACTAACAATACGACCGCTTTAGCAGACTGCCAAGATGAAGACAGGCTGCATGATTTTCCAATTGAGCATACAGAGGTTGGGTGTGGAGGCCCGGTTTGGGAAACAGACCATTTTAAAACCAGACCAGTTGTTTCTATTCACTGGAAAATTTGTAGAAATCTGAATCTAATTGCTTTTGACTGCTATGGACTTTTAATAACAAGACCAAACGCTATAGATGGGAGGGTTAGAAGTAAAAAAGAGACATATAGCTTGTTTTGGGTTTCAAAAGAAATTTAGTCTAGAAACAGACCAATTATCTGTGAAAAAAAAAGCATGGAAAGAATATATGGAGCCTCTTGTGTCAGTCGCCTGTCTGTAATGAATGAAACTGAATAGAACAGATGACATTTGGTTAAGAGCTAATTCAGGACAGCTCTGCATTAAACTGATGTAACCCTGAAAGGAAGAGGTGATGCAAGGAAACTTTTCTGGGGCAGAGCTTATGCCTACAAGAGTAATTTCAATTTATATTTGCTATATAATATAACTATGTCCTTATGATGTATGAAAAAATGTTTCTGAGCAGATGGGAATTTAGTCAGTAAGCTGAGAAGGAGAGGAGACAGAGGAGAGAGAGCTAAGAATGTTGACCCACGTATGAATGAATAGAGACTTTGTATGTCTGTTCACAAGCCAATACTGGCTCTCTATTTTGAAACAGGCTAATTACAAGTGACAGTAACTTATTCCTATTCCGCAAATACACAAACCATTTGCAGGTACTTTTTGCGAGTGTTTTCACAAAGCTCTCTTGGCAGACGCAGACGTTTTGGGTTTACATAAAACAGGAAAATGAGCTGGTATGAATCAGTGTTTCTATGTGTGCGTGTGCTGCTACACGGGTGGTTGGGGGGAGGGAGGGGTAGTGTGAAGGGGTTGGCTAAGATGTTGGTGGAGACACAGGCGTTGGGTCAGGGGCCTTCTGGTGAAGCAGAGCCATTCACATCTGCACTCAAAATGGCAGCAGCGGCAGTGATGGTGTTGGCGGCCCTGTTTGTGGGCGATAATAGGCCCAAATCAAAGACAGACAGCCTATTGAGAGGAAACGCCGAGCCAGCTTCCGAGCTCATTAAACAGCTCCTCTGCATTTCTGAAGGCACGGCCTGTTTAATGTCTGACACTGGGTGAGGGACTCTGGCTGCTTTATGGCCTTGTAAAAAAGAAACAAAAAAAGCTTGCCCTTGTAATTTATAGCGCCTGTCACAGTTTTATAGTAAACAGCTTTGGCTAATTAAACCTTAATATTTCATCTTATAACAATTAAGAATATTCCCTGTCCAAAGACAAAGCAGGGGCAAGGGGGCGGGGTAGGAAAGATACTCAGTGCTGCCATTTGGTAAGCCAGCTGCTTGAGGGCGTTGAACAATAAACAAATAGAGGCTTCATAATTTCATTAATTACAGCCATTAGCCAAGGGCTGTTACATAGTTTAAATGACATGGGGCGTCTACAGCACAGGAGGAAATAGAGAGAGAGAGAGACTGGAGAGTGAGGTAGAGAGAGAGAGAGAGAGAGAGAAGGAGAGAGAGAAGGAGAGAGTCACAACTAGGCCATATTTGATTTGCCTTTCATGATAAAACAGTATAAAACAACCACAACATCATCATTCCAAGCCTTTCTAAGCAAGCACCAAAGACACGAAAAAACAGCTTTGTTACTAAGAGGAAGGGAGGAGGGGAAAAGGCACAAGTTAAGTAACAACACAGTTTCAATTAAGAGAAAAAAAAAACAGAAGACATTAACAGCAAATTCCATTGTAATAACAAAAGGAGATGGGGAGGTATATACATCATGGGCTACATAATACCAGCATTAGTGAGATGAGGAAAATCACTGCTTTGATCTTCAAAGAGATGGCTGTGTATGGTATATAATGCCTACCATGTTGGGAATGAACGTTGAACCAGATATCGGCATGTGTGTTGGCTGCAGAACTGTCTAAACCCACTTATCTGGGACTGTGCCATAAATACCAGAGCTTTGATTTCTAATGTACAGGATGGGGATAATCTTGAAGTGGGGCCATAATGGGACCACAGGCTCTTAATCAGAGGTCATGACATGATGGATTAGATCTATTAGACTAATGCCAAAAGCTACAAATAGGGCCCCCATCTGAATCGACTGTCAGAGATTGCTGTGCATTTGAAATGATGGATGACTACTCATAACGTTTTTTCCCCTCTGCACTAATCCGAGAGCCGCAAGTGTCTGCCCCCCCAGACTTGATGACAGTTAAAGCACTGAAGCAATTATAAACATTATCACAACAGTTTTGCAGTGATGTCATCCCCGCCTTTATCCACAACAAACCATCTGACTGACTGCAAGGCTCTGAAATAGAAGAACTGGCATACAACTGTATTAGCCTGCAGTACAGAACTCTGTCTATTTCTTCCAAACACACACTACACAGTATTCACAAATGTGTCTGATGGTGTTGTTCTTTGTTGCTCTTTGCACAGGAAAATAAAACAGTCAAACCCATTGTAAAGACGTACATGTGTAAACAATTGAAAAAGCTGCCTGCAGGAAACTCTTCTTTTTAGCTAAAATAAAGAGCTACACAAATACTTTAAATGGAGTTTTGCAATGCCAACCTATTCCACAGTCCGAAACTAACATCTATAAAAGTGATGCATTTTATCATGTTACTGGTCAAAGACACGGTCTGGTATGAAGGTACATGTGCGCTTTTTCAGGTTTAACCAACCTGAGTGTGTAGCAGGAGCTAGTGTGTGTATGTGAGGGGAAGTGGCAGCCAGTGGGGGTTGACTGCCCGGTGTTTGTCTGTTTCATTTGGTGCTTTTTTACCACATAGTAATAGTTCGACTTGATTCAACTCTACTCACTTTTGGTACTGGCTACTTTGTTTTTCCACTGCAGATATAGAACCCCTTCAATGTAGCCGGTTGTCATAGCAACACTGCATGAAAGTGCCACGACGCCATCTTCAAAGTGACATGCACAGGAACAATGGAGCATAGACAAAGGATGCCCTTGATTCTTGGTATATGGCTGTTTGTCATGGCAGGTTTTTGTATTGCAATGAATGAAGCAATAATACGAATAAATGTCAACTACAGTGAGTGAGTTTAGTTATGTCACAACTGGCAGGTCATCGTCATTAGCCCCTTCTACACAGCTTTACTGTTATGGGAATATTTTGCCTTTATTCTGGAATGACGTCTGTGTAAATGAAATGGTGGATCATTTGGTCCCACCTCTATCACGGTTCTGTAACACCCCTGGAGGTTGTAACAGACATGATAAAGGTGGAATCCTGATTTGAGAACACTATGTAAACGGAACACTTGTCATTCTGCAACCAAGGTGTGATGGTTTGATGAGGTATCGCATGTGTGACCCCCCCCCCCCCCATCCATGCTAACATTTGTGGCACGGTGAAAGACTCTGGAGAGGTTAGCAACACGCTAACCTCGGGGTACTTTTGACACGCAAGTCACACATCACATAATACACTGTGCTGCGTGACTTTCATGGTGTATCTAGGATAGGATTCTAGGATATCTGTGTAAAAGTATCTATAATTAAGATTCTCCCTGACATAGTCTGCAATATTACTGTGTCACCTTTTTATATCACTTGGTCAAAGGTAGCAGGTACCATATGTAAAACCATAAAACAGAGTTGAATCAAGTTGATGCAGTTGCACAATGTGGTAAAAAAAAAAATGTAGTTGTAGATTTCGATGTGGTGCTCCCAGTGTCTCATCAGCATTCAGACTTCAACGGCACAAAAATATGCAGAAATCAAATTGAATTCATAGATTCTTGAAGGGAGGGGATCCTACATCTAGGGGACTAAATTGGTGAATTTTGGGGTAAAGAAAAAAGGGGGAAGTTGATTGAAGAGAAAATCGGGAGGGTGACAGGTGGGTGGGAAGTTACGGGAGCTTTGTTTTTTACTTATCCTCACATTTCTGGCTTGGGTACGCACCATGGGGGGTGCGGTGGGCGGGGTGAGGATGGCGGCCGGGGGCAGACTGGCAGGGAAGGGCGTGAAGGTGTGCTGGTGGGTGTGTTGGTGCTGGTGCATGTGCTGATGTTGGTGAAACTCGGCCCTCAGGAGCGATACGGGGGCCAGCGGCGAGGCGGACGGCCCCCGGCCCCGCTCAGAACTCTGAACCAGGAAGCGGTTGTTCAACTCCTGCCTCAGGAGGTCATGCTCTGCAAGAAAGGAGAGCGAGGAAAACCAAAAAAAAAAAAAACCAAAAAAAAAAAAAAAAAAAAAAAAGCCAGTGAAAAGAAAAGAAAAAGGGGGTGGGGGAGGGAAGTGGGGGACACAAGAAAAAAAAAAGGCACGGGCGCCCAGTCAGTCTTCACAACAAAGGTAGAAGAGAAGAAATAGTCACCTGGCATTCTCTGTTTCTCCAGCTCATGCTGTGAGGGTTTTCTACGTGGGGACTCATTGGTGGTGGTAACAGAGTTGCCTGTGACAATGTGCCAATCAGAATCCCCGAATGAGGCTGGCAATACATGATTGGTTGGTTGAATGATATCAACAGGCTGGTATCTAAAGACAAGAGAGAACCAAGAGTCATCCCAGCAGAAAACACACACTCTTGCTCTCCATTAGAAAGTCAATGCACAACTGGCATATTATTACAGACACCCATCATCACTGGAGACATTTGTTACCGTCTATCGCAGCATTTATATATTTGTTTTGATGAAACTGCTCAGAATATTATCAAATTGCTACCAGTCCCATATAAGTGGAAGCAGAAAACATAATTCTGGTTGCATCAGATTGCTGACTGAGTGCATCTCAGTGCACCACTAAAATGCTGCTTTCAGTTTGCTGAAGATGTCTCCAGCTGTGATGATTGTCCATTTGTTAGCTGACATTTTCCAGTGATGCGTCCAAGCCCTCCTACACTGACCTCTTCACTTTTTGAAAATGTCTAAGCTACTATAAATACAATCCATCTTAAAAATTAATGTTGATTTTTTTTTTCCACCAACGAAAAAGAAACACTAGCACTGGATTTGAGAGAGGCAGAATAGAGCAATAGAGCACTGTTCCAACGAGCTGCTCAAGTTTAGTCTAGGATAGTCTAAAGATTCTTAGTATAGAAGCTATCACAACAAAAGAGTTTATCCAGTTTAAGCATTGATAAACAAATGACCACGTGCAATATTAGATATATAGGAATATGAGTACCAATAAGTACCAATTAATAAGTTATAAAAAATGTAATAAATGAGCACTTACCTGATCAGCAATGTCTTATTTGGACACTTGACTTGTTTCAACATAATATCACATACACTGTGTGTGCGGTAGACTACAGACCAGTTCTCCACTGGTTTGATGACATGAACTTAATACAATTCACTTTCAATAATCTAAGTGATTTCTTATGTACAGCAGAAATACAAAAGACAACATGCATGCTTTGAAATCTTGTTTTTATATAAATATATATATATATATATATATATATATAGATAGATAGATAGATAGATAGATAGACTTAAACATGAAGCCAAATGTTTATCTGAAAGCCTGAGAAGATAAATATAAAGCCAGATATTCGTACTATAAATGCTACAATTGTTGGCAGTAAGTTATTAAAGTAATTAGGATGTTCTGTTGGGGTTTGTGTGGCATTACCTGGATAGGGGGTGCCGGCAGGGTGCCCAGGCACCACTAAACTGTTGGTTGGTAAGGTCGGTGGTGGCGGCAGTGTTGCTGGGGTTGCAAACATGGCCGAATGGCGATGGGCCGGACTCCGTAGGGAGGAATAGTGCGAGGTAGAGAGGTTTGCTATGGATAGAGGCAAGGCAGGGGCCGAGGATGGGAGCCCGCTGAGGTGGTGGTGAGGTGATGGGGGCAAGTGCTGTTTGGGAAGACCCACTGGACTGCTGCTGTGGCTGAAGAACATGGGGTAAAGGCATAAACAATTACATGAAAAACAAAGATATTAACATCAAAATATACACAGTTTGCTCTAAGATGTAAAAGGTATGACTTATTCATATGTCCTACTTATGTCCTGCAGCTTTATATACTGTACTGTAGAGTTTTTTTTGTTTTTTTACATGTTTAGTGTGTACATGCATTCACTTGCTTTGAGGCTCGCGCTCAGGCTGCACTAAAAGAAGTGACACTTTGCTTTGACAGCATAAGAATGATTTTCCAATAAACCTTACAGGGCAGAATATGAGAAGATGAGGTGGAACGAGCAATACTTGAAGGTGTCGTATGAACCTGAGGGTTGCTCAATGAAAAACAGTAAATCTGACAGCTGGTTATTGAATGTTTGTGCGGTAAAAAAATCAATATCCACTAGAAAACAGTCATTACTGTTTACAATAAAGAATTGTGTTTTATCTTGCCCATTAAGATTGCAGGATGCTTCTTTGTAAAATGTTTTAATATTTTCATTTTATTGTTGTTTCCAAATGAATAAACAGGACGTGTTAAAAAAAAGTGTGCATAATAATGTCCAACATTAATTTTCTCATGTTCCATTATGTGTAAAATCAGATCCCTGGATAGTGATTGTCTCTTATTTGGTTAGCAGTTAGCAGCTTTGAGATACAGCCAGTTTTACAGACGCACAAAGGTACGTAGATCCTACCTGATATCGTGGATGCTGCTGTACTGCAGAGGGTGATGCACCTGATGGCTGATTACTGGCCGGGAGTGGTGCTGGGGGGGTGGAAGGATACGGGGCTCTTGGTGCAAGTGTGGGTGAGGGGGGTGGGGCTGAGGATGGGGTGGTGCCCTCAGCAGGGGAGGGGTAGGGACTGGGGGTGGAGGTTGCTGCTCCTTCTTGACACTGAGAGGAGGCGGGGTAGGGAGACGTGATTTTGGAGGTTCTGGGGGGGCCGCCGCTGCGGCAGGGGCAGGGGAACCAGTGGGTGCCGAAGCCGGCGTGGGGCTGGGCACGGGAGGCGCAAACGGCACCTCACTGTTACTCTGCTCCTGGCTGCGCTGGAGCCCCGAAACCTTGGCTGAGCTACAAGTCTTGGACTCAGGAATCTCATTCGTCGGCACACCTGTAAAGACACACAAAGAAATGTAAGATGCCTTTCTCCAGGCCCACCTCAATACTATTAGTGTTTCTGCATCACCTTCTGATATCATCTTAAATTGGAAAATCAGTCAGTTCAAAGAGACAGTTTTGAAGATATGGTTGAAAATAGAGACTTTATAAATGACACCAAATAAATGCATTTAGTGTTATTTTTCTTGTTATAAGTAAACACTAGCCATTCACACTGTATAAGTACAATTACCAAAACCAAATCTATGGGAATGACTGGTCTAAATGACACACTGGTAAGGTTACAGTAAATGTCAAGGTATTTTTCTAGCTTGAATAACACTTGATGTCTGAAAAAAATCAAATAGTAGCAGAACAGAATTTTGGACTGTATGTATCAAGAAGTAAATACATGATTAATGAGTAAAACATAGCTCCCTTTTCTATTCCATAATGTTGCCACAATGTCTTCTGCCCAAGGGTCCTCTTGTTTCCCTCTCCCTAGGTTGCGCTGAGTGTTTAATCAGGTCATTTTCATGCTTGACTATAATCAGATGATCCAATTTCTTCCTGCGATCCAGTCAGTATGAATAAATCACAGCTAATTAAAGTTAAATGTCGGGCCCTATTCAGGGCTTTGCTGAGCACACAATCTGGCATGAAATAATTATGTTTCAATTGTGCTGTGAAGAGAGATCGTGGCCCCTTATCTTGCCCTCTCTGCCACTGCTCCTTTCTATCCTCATTCCCTGATTTTTAGGGGATTTGGGAAACCACAGTTAAGCACTCTGAACTTGACCACTTTGTCTTTACTATTCATCAGTACTCTTTTCACCAGAAAAGCTTTTATAATCACCATTCCACCACCGACTTTTCATACTTAGTCTATTGCAATTTAATGACTGTAATTATATGCTGTTGTAGCAGGAAAATGAAAGTGGCAGAAAATGCTGCATCTCAACACCTTTCACATACAAAGAACACACTGATGAATCTTAATGGAGATGAAAAGACATTTGGTGATCTTCTAGTTAAGAAAAAAAGCAAAACGGACCACAAAGAACTCGAGATTGATGAAACGATAGTGCTTCAACAGCAAAAACTCTACACTATAGTTTCTGAACTTATCAAAGTCATGAACAGTAAAACATGTTTCGAGCAAAAACACATCACATGAATTAAAAAGGGAGACAGAAAGAGAGCGAAAAGACAGAAAGAGAGGAAGAGCCAGTAGCCACACAGGGGAGATAAGGCTCTTTGGGCAGCTCTAATCTACAGCTAAACTGCAGCACTACTTCAGTCAGAAGGCTTACTAGCACCTCAATTAAAAAAGCTCTACGGGCACTCTCCACAGTAACAAAAAAATTAGAAAAGCCGGGAGCTGCTGTCAAGCCAGTAAGAACCCGACATGAGGCCCACTAATGGAATATCCAGTCCCTATTAACAGCCTGCTTAATCTTTCAAGGATCCTAACACCCATAAAAAGACCAATAAAAAGGCAGGGCAGAGCTTTTATTTTTTTATTTGTTGAAGTCCCCCTCCCTCACTCCATGCATTTTATGGGAGAGCTGGGGCTGGCTAAGGTGTCACGATTTTCAAATGAATTCCAGGGTCCGGGTGTATATAGACCTCCAGATTTATAGGGGTCTGGGATTTGGATTAAACTGTCAGGCTCTTGTTCCTGCAAGTGAAAACGAAAGAGGAAGACTGAGGGGAAAGACAGGGAGAGAGGCACAGACATACAAACAGAGAGCAAGAAGCAAATATCCACAGTCAAAATGTCGCCGTTGGGTGATGTTGCCGTGGCAACCTGTTCTCCCAGACACAATGCAAGGCGAGTGATACTGAAGGAAGTCTCACTACAACCACTAAGAAATAGAGAGGGGATTCTAATAGTGATGCTGCCAGGGCCACAGCGAGCGCTGGGTTATCTTAATGATGATTCTAATGGGCTGTAATGGAGGCAGGGAGGTATCGGCTCAGACCAACCCATCCCTCATTAAAATCACTCTGCAAGCTAAGACACTCACACACAGACACACACATACATGAATGTTCACAACAGAGAATGAACAGAAGTCACTGTGGGCATGTTACATACACATAAACACTATGCTCTCACGTCTTCATCTTGGTGGAAGGCAACAAAAAAATTGCCCCAGTGGACAGGAAATACATAATTCCAATAACTTATTTGGTTCGGAATATGGCATCATGCTAAAATGTGTTGCACGGTCTAAGCCCTACATACAATATTCAAAGTGATGGTTTTACCTCTGTTTGAAACAGTTTATGAATAAAAAGGTACCAAGTGCTTATGGGACACATTTACAGTGTCAGGAAGTACCTAGTTACTATTACAATACCAGAGTTACTGTCTTTAAATTACAAAGTAGTTGCACTTGCAGAGGCAAATTAAACAGCAGCTATCAGTCCAATTACTGGTTGCTAAAAAAGGTTTTCTTTTGAATATATCATTTAGGTAAAAAGCTTAAAAAGCCTGAAAAATGACAAATAACCATGACAAATTGGGTAGCCATGTCTTTTTTGATGATACCTTTTGGTGCTGGAAATTCAATTCAATAAGGGAAATCATTATTATAGTTTTAATGATTGCAAATTATGTTTAGTGTGAGGTTTACATTACCTTGTTTAATTGTATTTCTTTTAATGAATTTTCAGCTTGCACATTTTAAACAATTTGTGAAAACAAAATTACTGAATAGTCAAATGCAATAAGTTAATAAAGATGTTAAAGAAGTAATTAAAATACTCTGATTGTCTTATTTTTGTAACAGAATCATTAGTTATCTCCACTGACAAGGAACCTTCCTAGTAGTGTAGATTTACTACTTTACAATTCACTGTCTTTCTGTGTCTTCAGCAGCAGCCATTTTGTAAACTAACACACAGTGATAACATGATGACAGGATTGCCTTTCTGACACGTCACCTGAGGGCTATATGTAGCAAAAATCCCTTTTGTTTTTCAACAAACACAGCCCCCCTCACCGCAATACCACACAACTGTCAACCAGAGTTTCAAGCAATTCAGCACAGTGCCAAATTTGGCATTGTTTTGCTCTTCTTTTCCTCAGGACATGGAACACACTTTGCCTACAATCACATTCTGAGGAAAACAGTAGGCAAGCCACAGGCAGTCATGTGAAACAAATGCTATACGAGTGTCTGTACAAAAAATGTGCTGTCCAGAAGCCCTTCCCCACAAACCTGAGCAGATGGTGTGAGTGAGTCAGACAGGTTGGAGGGCAGCCCGGCGGTGGGGGGTGGCATCCCCCCACTGCTCCCGTTAGCTGGGTTAGTGCACCAGAGGGAACAGGGGACATTCCCTTGGGAGGTGTTGGCAGGTCTGCTCACCAGATGACATCTCATCCCAGTATTGATCTTTTTATAGTTGTTCCTGTGGCCCTGCTTACTCAGGGGAATTGTGCCTTGCCCAGTGTGCACGTGCCTCAGTTTGCAGTCATGTGGAGTTGGGGGCTGGACGGCTGAATGAGGAGGGAGATGGGGGCTAACAAAGCAGACGGACAACAGGCCACTGGGATTACCCATTGATGACTGATGTGTCCAGTGGGGAATTAGGGGTGAGCATGGTGTCGCTAGACAGCTGTTCCTACCTCCGATATCCTTCACTTGTGACCCTGTTTGTCCCTGTGGAACATCTGGGGACCTGGCACCAATATGATCCAATGTGGCCTTCATGCAACTAGACAGCCCAGCTTGGAACGGCTTGGCCCAGAGCAGTACTATAATAAGTGGGTGTCATAATTCAAAAGATTTCAATGAAGAATTTCAGGACTCTTTATTGTGACCAGGGTATCCCTCAAAAGCATAGTCCACTTACACACACACCATATGAGAACACAACACAAAAGCCCTGAAGGGCAGCACTGCACACTTTGCAGACTAATGTTTTGAGCTCTAAACCTTAAGTCTTTGAAAAGCATTCCCTCTGTAACTCCTCTTTTTTTGTAGCCACTTTCCTCTAAACACACACCTGGCTAGGTGCAAATAGACCCCACAACCTCATGAATGAGATCAGGGCCCTAGAGAATCTTCTCATTCCGCCTCAAACTATAACCCTCCGTAAACGAATGCTGTGCATGCAAATAAGTGTGTTACATAAATTACCTGCCCACTGCTGACATCGATGCCAGTATATACAGGAACCAGGGAAATTGAACCTGTATGCAAATAGCCTTTTCAGATTAGATACGAGGGTATGCAAATTCTCTCTGTGACAAGGGGGGTTGAGGGCTAAGAGAAGCTTAAGGCCACTGGGTGTTCTCATTTACCAGGCAAACACTGCGGTTCATTCCCTACATGGCTTTGCCAAAGCATAAACAGTCAGGGCACTGATAAAATAAGGACATGAACAGACAGATATTTAAATAAAGTGGAATATTTGCTGAAAGACGTTGGAAGATGCAGAAGGTATGTGTGAATACAGGCTGCCTTGATCCATCTCCCGCTGGCTCTGGTTGACAGAATATTCTGCTGCTGTTGACGGTTGAGCTCACAATGATTTGGTTTTTGTACCTCTCTAGACAAGCAATCTGCACAGAGCCAAGGCTTACCTCACGAGTGAGTGACTGTGGAAGATGGCTATAACAGATACTGGCAGAAGGCAGGAAACTGCAGGCTTGCCAATCAACACTTCATTGCTGTGAGGTATTCAGTCATAAAAAAAAAAGGCGGGGTGATTTCAACAAAATGATTTTGCATGAGGGGAACAGAAGGGCTGAGCAGTGTTGAATCAATGTGCTAATAATAAAATCATAGGAGAAATTTGCATTGGCTTGCTTTCTCTCACACTATTTAATCTGCCTTGAGCATCTCCAAGCTGGTAAAGAGGGGAGCCAAGGCGACGTTTTTGCAAATCACTCAGAGATGTTAATGGGGGAGTGGACGAGGAGGAAGCTGGCCAAGATAGCTAAAGAGTGGGGACAGCTGGCACGTTTCAATTATGTCTCTCTGTCTCTTCACCGCAGCTGACAAAAGGAGTGGATGGCAACAGAATAGGAATGGGTGTTAAGCTGTAACACGTTTATAGTCAAAGCCCAGGCATATATTGAGAACTTAATGTTCATTTCAGAGCACTGGCAGCCCAAAATGGGGGATGAATCAATTTTTCCTGCACGTATCAGAACCAAATTCAAGCTCCCGCCATATGGTGCAGGACACATATGCCATTCACCTCTCATGGGGCATATGCTATGTGGATGGGAGGATATAGCATTGTGGATAGAAGGCTGTGGATTGGGAGCAAATCTTCAGATCAGAAAGGAGAGAGAGGTTCTGCTAAAATCCTTTTTATATCCGTTATGGCTCACTGACACTACACCTTCGTCACTTCACAGGTACAAAGTGTTCTAATAATGCAGCCTTTGCAGTAACAGTCCTGTTCCTGGACTCACTGACAGCCCATCCCCCTGCAGAGCTGTTTGTAGTGGCGGTCATGTGTTTTGGGACAGCCATCAGTCTCAGCTTCTTATGAACACAGCCGGGTCGTCTAAGGTCAGCGCCACTGGGCTCTCCTAAATAAAAGGGTGGACATCTTGAAACTTTCAACAGAAAAGCTCAAGTCTAATGGCTCCTCTGACACAGCCCACCCTGCCAGCCCGGAATGTGACCCCTTTCACTGTCACTGACCCATTACTGACCTCAGTGACCCTTCTTACCCTGAGGCCGCTGCGGAAAGACAGGATGAGACCAGGGTGGAAAAACGCTGAACCTTAAGGGTACATTTTGTTTTGAAAAGAAGGCGAGCCTTCAGGAGTTATTTGTGCAATGCTGCGAGCACTAGCCTTATCATTTCATTAATTAGCATGACACGCCTGCCTGATGGACTTGAACGCCGCAGCAGCAGCTGTCTCAATTGATTACGGCAGTGGACGTGGCACTGCAATTATTGTAGTGACTGGAGACAACGCCTGCCACTTCTAATAAAGGACTTAACTCCTGCTTCCCACATCACAGCACAGCGGTGGGAGGACGGTGGCAGCCTCCCTGTGTTTGCCATACCTCTAAGACCTTTTCAGAGACTCTCCACAGGCTGCTATGGAGCTCAGTGTGGGCTGCAGTTCTTGAACAGCGTGTCAGCTTTACTTAAGCTCGCATAACGCTTGAACAGTATCACTGTGATGCCCCACAGGAAAGCATCCTCTATTAGCCCACCAGCTGGCTCACAATCCATGGAGAATGGAAAGAGAGACAGAGAAAGAATGAGATATAGGAGACACAAAGACAGGGAGCTTTGGCCAAGATGCTTCAAGTCCTAGCAGAAATGTAGGGAATGAGCTCTCAGCAATGTAAACAGAGGCACTGCTTTCCAGCTTCATTTCATGTACGAACATGCACGAAGCCCACATGCCTCTAAGTGGATATAATATTATCTTTCAGTGCCGCAATGATTACTTCTCAATGGAAAGGAAATGGCTGGGTGAAAATCCTTCAACAAATCCTAAGTGGCATGACAGTGGGCTGAAAAAGCCTGCATGTTTTTCTTTTCCTCCTCCTCCATCTCTGTTTTCACTCCCCACTCTGAAAACAAAGCAACAATTGGAAGCTGACAGCTCCTTAACACTTGCCATACCTCATTCGCTGTTTTGACAAAAGCAGCCATTGCAGTTTAATGCACTGAAAAGGGGAAGGACAAACATCTTTGCCCGCCTATCAAATTTCCTTAGGTGTTTTGCAGATATAGGGTTTGCCTGCATTCACGCTTGAATCTGCTGGTAAGATAAGATGTTACCTGAATGACTCACATGCTTCATGCAAATACAAACAACCAGTTTCTTAATGCAATACAGATACACTTGCTGTGAAGAATGCTGACACAGTGTTTCCATGTACTTTACGCTATAGATAGCCGGATCATCAATCAACTGCCATGTTGTTTTTTTTTTCAACTTGTCATGTTTACATGTTGACAGCATCGTGTTTTCACGGGCCAAGACTGCTGATCTTCACTACAGCTGCAGTCTTTTAAAAATGTCAAAACAGACCAACTATGATAATGTACATTACTGCATGTCTGAGGAATTTCACAGATATTTCAGTGCAGGTGGACAAACATTGAACTACAAACTATTTATATCATCGACTAATATGCAACCACAGCACTGACACAGTGAAAAGACTGTAGCGTATCTAATTCTGCAATCACTACTTCAAAAAGATAAATTGTTTAGTATATGATCTAAATAAAACTGAAAAACTCCCATTACATGATTACTAAACTGAAGTGTTGTCTTTAAATACCTTTGAAAAAGCCTTGGAGAATTACCTTTTTAGCATATTTCACTGCAAAAAAGACTTGAATTGATTGATTATTTCTAAAAGGGTGATTAAAAATAGAAGAAAATTACTGAGCAATACTTCAGTATAAATGCATGCTCATAGAAAAACATATTTTGATCACTTCTTGTACATTTGTCATTTAAGATTTTACATACTTAATTTGTAGAAGACCTTTAAATGCTCTGGAGTGGATCCTCACAGGGCAGGTGCATGTGATAGGCTGTGATCTTTGCAGGTTATTTGTCTAAAGATAGCAGCCCAGTGCACATTAAACCACTTGAGTTTGGGTTTCACATGTCTGCAGGCCCCCAGGGAAATGCACTGTCCAGTATGGATGCACTGATGTAATCAATGCTTGCTCTATAGGAGGATACTGCTGCTGAGATGCTCCTGGGGTGCTGCTGGGTAATTAGGCTTACAGATGGAGACCCAGCAGCTGTTGAAGACCAGACTAGAGCTGCCATTTTCCTCTGTTAATGGCTACATGCCAAAAGAGCTGTGTCCTAGTAGCTACCAGCCCTTTTTTCTGCAGGATTGTGAGATCTGACTTTTTCTAATCTTGTGCTCTTGTTAGTCTTTTTATGTTGTTGAAGGGATGAAATACTTGTCAAGGCTGAAGAGACACTTTGACGACCTACGTGGCGATGTTTGAAATGTCTCTCATACAGAGCTTAGTAAGACAAACACACAAAGACAAGGCTGCTCAAAATCACTCCTTCATCCCATCTTCCAACCACTATGTTCCTTCAACACTGCGCTAAAAGTATGGAGGGTGTATCAGGTTTGAAAACATTCACTCTCCTTCTTTGCACCCCATTTATCATTCTTGATTAGAGAGAGAGTGTGACAGAGAAAGGGGGATAACGTGACCTAGAGTGGGGGAGAAAGAGGGGCAGAGGGGTTAGTTAATAAGGCAGAGGAGAGGAGAGGAGAGAGGGAGCAGAGGGCAGGGAGTAGTGTCAAGTAAACTAATGGAGACAAGGCCCTAGTCCTGACCTGTGGGGCTACTGCTGACCTACACCCATCATGGTCTGCTCCTGTATAACACACACACACACACACACACACACACACACAAAAGAATCCAAGGCCAGCCTCCTTCATCCTTCATTAATAACAACCGTCACGTTTTCTGGGCTCCTATGAGCTGCTGCATTTCACTGTGGCGTTCCAAGTGCAGCTAGTGAAGAATTGATTTGTTTAGAGTGTGAAGGCAGCGTGTCAGTTTGGGGAAATATGTGAATGTGAGTACGTCTGTTTGAGAAGAGGGGGGTGGGTGGGAAGCACGGTGAAACGGGAACAAAATTGGACTCTGAAACGAGCCAAATCGCTTGCGAGATGAAACAGACTACACCAGGAAAAAAAAAATAAAGAAAAAAAAATAAAGAAAAAAACAACACAAGGCCTCGAAAAAGTGTCGAGCAAGGCAGGCTGGCACGAAAACAAAAAACAGAAACAAAACAAAACAAACACACTTTTCTTTCTGCTCGACATATTTCAGACAGCAGATGACAAAACAACACTGAAAGAGTTAGAGGAATCAAAATCAAACCGCCAAGTGTGTCTGACTGTTTCATGAATCCGTGTCGAAGCGGAGGCGCCACACCACATCAAACCCTGTAAATTCTCCTGAAAGCCTCTTCTCTCCTTTAGCCGCCAGCGCTTAGATTATTGTGTGGAGCTAAAAGGTAAGTGCTGGGAGTGTCACACTTGAGAGTGTGTTTTAAGCACCATAAAGTATTGAGACCCAGATGGCTCATCCTCCCTGAAAAACATGTCCACTCTACCTCTACTCCACTGGCACCTGCTACCAGGATTAGGTCAGTGTATGCCAACCCACCACACTAATACAGTGTGTTGTAGCTGATAAGGAACATGGGGCCCTTCAGCACTAGCCTCGCACTTAACAGCTGATGAGTCAATATCTGTATCATTAGAGGCAGCCATAGCTATATATTGATCCATTCCAAAAATCACACAGCTACATGGTTTTGGCTTAAATTGCCAATATTGAACAAATGTGGCCTTTTCAGGACTGATAACAATGTTGACATTTTTAGATTAAATATGAAGATAGTTGGTAGTTGCCAATATATTTAAAGGAATGGAACCTTAATATAAAACAATGGAACCACAGATATGATAGCACAATGAAAAAGTACTTCATTTAAAAGTAGTAATAAAGAGGTGGATAAGCATTTACTTCTTTCCACCTTTTTGGATGTGTAAAATATCACTAGAATTATAGTGATATAGTATGTCTTTTGTATGATAGTATACAGTAAATGTCTTTTTTGGTTGTCTGTTGTTTGCTTTTGTTAAAATATTCATTCATTCATTTCAAAGTGACTGCGTGCAAAACTCCATATCAAAAACACTAAAAGGTATTTACTCATATTTGATCATTTGTTCAGAACCTTTGTGAAAACTCTCAATGCATGCTGTAAATGTAAAGCATTTACATGTAAGATAAAAAAAAAAAAGAACATGCATTTCAGCTATTATTATATAAAGGATAAAAGAAATAGCCTAAAATCAAAGCATGCTCACAGCGTGGTCACATCAAAACCAAACATAAAATACTCCTTATAATGCTCTTTAACAATAGAACTGAGGTAGCAGAACCAGACAATGGAATACAGACCTCACATAAAGACTGAATTGGTACTTTTGAGTTTAATATAAATAAAAACATAGCAACAAAGTAAGGCTCACAATATGAATGTGTAAAATGAAACTAGACTGAAAATCACTACCCATGTGTGCATATGTTAAACGATGAAGGATAGTGTTGGAAATGAAATAACTGGAGCACAATAGGACACAAATGACATGTTTTAACCATCACACAATATATATTGTTAGATTGTACAGCCCTAACCTATTTATCGTAGAGACCACAGGTGTGAAACACATCCTAAATAACAAAAGGCACATACTGGCAGGAAAAATACATATCAGTCTAACCCTGTCAATACAACTGCTAACACACTTCTCCATGGGTCATGTGGCATTGGAGCTCTCTCTCTCTCTGCTTCCCAAAGCAAACAGGAGTGGAGTCCCAGTCCTGCTGCTCACCCCTCATCACAGCAGCACTAACCCAACAGCTAGGGAGGTTGAAGCCCATGCTCTGCTGAATGGGGTATTACAGTCAGTCAGAGGCCATTAGGGGCCCCACCACCAGGGCCCAGTGCAGGGAATTCACTGGTAGCCAAAAACAACAGCCAAACAGATGACCGCTTGAATATTGGAGGAGACCACACTATGTATGTTCTCTATTTTTTCCCCTCTCCTGAAATGGCCAAAATGCAGACCTCTGTGTCTGAGTGAATTACCGCCTGCCTGTTCACAAACACTGGGACGATTAATGGCACTCATGCTCAGTGAAATACAGGACCAAACACAAGCTCTTTCTCAGAGTGTGTGTCAGGTTACTGCTTTCACCATGTGTTGAGTTCTAATAGCTAAGGCTAATAGCTAGGCTCTATCACAAAACTCTTCAAACCCTGCACTCTGTCGAACATACTATACTAGTCCAAGCCTGTGGTATTGCCTCCAGACAGAGTGGCTCTGATAAGCCACTGACAGAAACATGGATGCTAATATGCTACTACTGGAAAGGTATGAGCTCCGTAATACTGAGCAAACAGTAGAGGTGGACCACCCATCTGGAAATAGTTAGGAAACACTTTACATGGAAGACTGATCTTTTTTGTTTGATTTAGGATTTGGTTTCCTGGGTTCATCTCATTTCTCCCTAGAATTCTCCCTGGCACAGTCTTCTAATGTGTGGATGTCCTTGTCCGTCATGGAATCTGAGGCATTTTACATCCGTTCTGTTCCTGGCGATGGTTTTCTCATCTTTATAAGCCTTGTGTGAACTGCTTCCCAAAATGTCCAATCCATTACAAGCATGTTTGTAATATCCATCTAGGCTGACGACTGTCCCCTTGCCAACGATTGTACATTATCCAAGCGTCGTGTTTGGCCACAATCGCCTACCATCTGGCTTTGTCAATGAGCGTTACAGCTTCATCTGCAAACAACATTGGCTCTGAACTGTTCTACACAGATGAGCTTAAAAAGCACATAGCAGGGAACCAGGATCTTCAAACAAATGCAGGGTGGGGGGAAAACCCACTCTTGCTGGCAGACGGGCTGGATCTGGGAATAAAGGATTAAAAACAAGAAAACCTGCAAGTGATCACAGGCGACACGCTTTACATTTCAGGCCTGACAGCAGTGATAAGATGCTGGTCATGTATTCTCCCAAGTAAACAATGAAAATGCCTTCCGCAATGCAGCTAGATGTGTCTTCATAGGAGGAGGGGGAGGAGGAGGATTAAGATTAGACAGAAGATGGGATGAGTGCTACTGTTCCCTAGAGTTATCCCTTCTATCTCTTTTGTAAAAAAAAAAAAAAAAAAAAAATAGAGCCCACATTCAGTTTAGCTAGTATCGCTACCCTAGTGGGATAAGAGTCAAGCAGTTCACAAGTTGGTTGGCTAACTGCAGGGGCAACAGCTTATCCATCAAAAGCCTTGGCAGGGAGTTTCTGATTTCCACACCGATCACTTCCCTACTCATACACTGAACCTTGGTTTTATAATAAGTCAGTTAATAAGGCAGACCACAGAAATTCCCCTTTCACATTAAAAAAACAAAACAAAACACTGACATCTGTCTTTTGTCTTCAGTATGAAAGGCTACGAGCAGTAATAATTGGCATTTATTTTACATATTTAATAGCTCCGATTCTGATTTCCAATTATGGAAGCATAACACCTGGGACGATGCAATTTTTCATCTATTTTTCTCGCCACAATGCAATAACTTACAGTATGTACAGAGCTGGGAAGAAATATATTTATTGCTTTCTTGAGTCGGGAACACTGTGCAACTCCAGTTTTGTTATGCATGGATGATGCAAGATTTAATAGAGGAAAGATTTGAGGAAAATTCAAGGGGAATTTCCAGTTTTCTGCACTATTTGGGATGTAAAATGTAATGTGCTGAAATAAAAAGAGTCCTGTTTAAAACCTGACAATACATATTAATTTATGATGCAGCACTGGCAAGGCTACTGTTGCTGTTTAAGGTATTCCACAGCACACAGAATCAATTATATACTCATAAATGCTGAGTCCACTGAATTCAGCAAAAGGAATCATATCTAATAATATCTCAAAAGTAATCCTGTTATGCAGGTTTGACATGAAGAATGCCCTGCACTTTGCTGTAAGTGTGCAGCTGCTATCTGCATAAATGGAAAAGTCAGCTAAGGTGTTAAGTATCACCTCTGGGTCAGTGCTGCAGGGATTCATTTTTCTGGTTTGGTGTGCAAAGCTACAGATGCCCATAGATTCACCCAGCTGAGGTGTGATAGGTGAAGTGAATCATGTGCATGGAAAGGCCAAGATGACAGTGCGCTGCCATTTTATCGTTTAACCTGAAATGAAGTGACAGCACTGAAAAGCCTTCGGGAAGAAGTGACCTCTGTTGCGTATAGGAGATGGCTTTGGGGCTGCACGGTAATTCTCAGTGTTGATGTGATGCAGTGCATTGAATTTGATTTTGTCTGACCCATTGTGAAGTCCTCAGTATATGACCAACCTCCTATTAAAAATAAAATGTGACGCATGGCAAGAGGATGACAGGGATCTGGCATTATAAACTCCAGACGTATGGTTCAGCTGTTAAAATGCTAGTCATCCAATTGTCACTTTAGCCTAAAACTCCCTCATGGCCTTTAGTGATTTTGTAATTACTCCCTGTCCACGTTTAAAGCTGGATCCATATTCAGTCAATGAGCACAGAACCACACAATGGAGTGTAATCACAGAGCCTTCAATGTGACTATCATTTTCTGTCACAATAGCTGATCACCACCCAGGGCTTCACTGACATACATGACAAGGGCTGATAGGAATGACTGACAGGTGTCCATCGTCCTGATGTGCAATGACTCACACACAGGAGGGAGAAATACATTTACTGTCTAATACCTTTCCTGTTGTAAGGATGAAGCTCACCCAGCAGTGACCCAATACTCTAAACTAGGGCTAAGTTAATATTTCATGCACACTGGGCTCTCTGAACAGAGCAGACACGTTTCTAATGGACATAATTGTAGCTCTAAGGGGGTAACAGAGTGCACACAGGGATAGCATGACATATCAGCAATGACTTTACACGCCAGCTAATTGCTGTGCATAGGAAATGAAGACTCTCTTTGAAAACAAGCAGCTTGTAAAAACCATTTCAGTTTGGCATCACTTCCTGAACTGTTACACAGACCAAACAATTCCCTATAGTCAGCTTTTCAAGGTGCCAGGCCATGCAGGGATTGTGGATAGTGTGGTTTGGTCGCTTTGACTGCCTGCCACTCCACATAAATAGTAAATGATGACGCAATCGTAATTTAAAAGGCTATAAATATTGAAGAAGAATTAAAATAATTTATGGAACACCGCAGCGTTACAGGATGTGTGTGGGGGAGTGTTTTGTCTCCTCGCACTCTTTGCTTCTTCGCTAACAGTGTATGCTCTATATGGTGAAACGATGGGCAGCAGCCATGCAAGCTGGGAATTTTGTAATTGCTTTTTCTGTCCCTGAAGCAGGCTTTCCTGCTTTAAATCAAAAAAGGCAATCTCTGTCAGTAATGGCTCAATTAATAATTAAACACGTGTCTTATCTCCGCCAAGCTCCCCCTATTTATTTTCATCTCTCTGACAGGGATGGCTGCACAAACAGCATTAGCACTATCAATAAAGGGAGCATTAATATCAGCCCCTTTGGCTGAAAACAAATCACCCATCTCATAAGCTGTCCTATGTCTGTGAACAGTAATAACCCAAAGATTAATAAAGAAACAACCCAGACTCTTTGGTTTCCTCCAATTTTTCCTACGTGTTTTGTCTTTGTGAACTGGGAGTGTCCTCTAGCTCATCTACTTCATATGAGGCTCAGCAAATAATGAGTTGATGTCAAAAATCTTTTATGCATCTGACACCACCTGTCTCCGGCTCCTGTTTGCATATGTCGTAACTGTCAAACAGCAGTGCCCAAACCCCAAAGCACCAGATCTTGGCCCTAAGTGTTGTGTCTTCCTGATAAAGAAAGCATTTCCATCAAGCTGCCTGGGCTATGACAAACAAATCACATTAGGTACTGGAGGTGAGCTACACCAGGCTTAAATTCCACAGCGGTGATGGCTGCTTTCAATTCCAGCACTTGGTAATCTGGCTTTGTGAAGCCTCTGCAGCCCTTGTGTTTTCCCAGTGTCTGCCTTCCAGTCATCTAGCATGCCTGCTGCAGCCAGCCAGCAACACTCTCTATCTACCTCCACTGTATCCTGATTCAACAGCGGTGAAAAGCTGATTAGCTGGCCAGAGGGTCAACCTCCATTCATTATTTAATGGGTGAGAGGCTGCAAACAGTGAGGCCGGCCGCCGAGGTTAGTGATACATTACACTGACCTGGCCAGAGGAGAGCTGCCTGGCCGAATACAAACATGCTCTCTCATCTACTTCACTATGCCTGAGCTGCCCTCAATCCCCTCTGCCCCTGACCTTGCTGCTCCTTCTCCAATCACCATTCTTCCTCTCTTTTCTGGCATTCACAATACAGCAGGTAAGACCGTGCTTTATTTTTGCACTGCAATAGCTATAGCTGGCCTAGGTAACAGAGAAGGTGGAGGGAGCCATAGCTCTTTTTATTGACATGTGGAAAACAGTAGTGGTGGAACAAAGGCCACTCAGCACCTATTGAGAAGCAGACATGGTGGTTGATTAGCCATTCGACACGGGAACCCTGGACTGTGTAGCACATAATGAGAGCTTTGGGAGCAAGCCATGAGGCGATGGGGGAAAGAAGTATGGCGAAAGCAGTCTGACGACACAAGAGGGGAGAGGCGGAGTTCTACCATAAGGATTTGATTTCCCACAATGGCAGAGATGGATATGTGAGTAAAAGGCTCTGTAATAATAAAAAAACAACATAAAAAAAAAAAAAAGCACGGGCATGGGCAGAGCCTAAATCCTTAAGCTACATCACTTGTAATGTGTTTATATATAAACATTTAGAGGATAAGCCCTAAATCCACTGCCAAGCTAAATGGTTTATGCGTCTTTTTTGTTTGTTTACTTCTACGTCAATTAAGCAAATTGGTCCAACATCCCTGACGAGCATGAGATCTAACGTGAAAGGGTTTTTGCATAAATGTAAGGGCCTCTATCTCCCTGAACATCACAGTAACCCTGTCTTCATCTTTCATGTGGCCTCAGAAAGACTTAAACAGAGAGTCAGATGTGCATGATGGTAGCTGTGTGTGTGTGTGTGTTTTTTTTTTTCCGTCTGCACGCTCGCTCCTTCCTTTGTTCCACTGGCCTAATCCAGTATGTGTGGGCCGGTAAGTTTAATGGAAACAATTTATTAAGTCCGGCTTAAAATGCCATCTGCAGCTAAGCCTCCCAAAGCCGCTAAGCTCCTGGTTTCGCCCCGGAGCTTGCTGTGTTCACGCTTACTGTAATGCTCTGTTTAAAATGAGCACAACGGGTCAAAATTAATCAGGATTACAAGGGCACAAATCCACTTCAGAAATGGGTTTTCTACCAATCTTCCTCCTGCTATCCCAAGATGCCCCAGGTTTGTCTAGGACTCCACACCACACAGGCTTTCTCAAACACTACTGTAGGAACACCTAGGTAGGCTAATAGGGGAATTAAATTATACATATTGCTCTGAACCCCACAGATATAACATTCAACATAGTCATGGCAGATTCCAAACTCTTCTTCTCAGATATTTCTGGATGCTGACAGCTAGGTGATAACTCCCCACCACTTCCATAAGCAGAGCATTGTGAAATGTCATAAGCAAGCCTACCAGTGAAATGTTTATCTGCTCTGTGGAGGTGAACCATACATGCTCAGCAGCTACATTTAGCTCCTCAATTGCCTTCAAGCAAGTGACAACAGTAAACTCTGACCTTCAATTCAATAAGTGTAGCCCTGAGAGGAGCACAAGTCTTCATAGTGCTTTTACTTAAACATGCCATCCTCCAGCAAATCAATAATTTGCAGGAGGTTTAAGATAGGAAATAAACAAAAACCAATAGCAGTTAGATAATACTTGCCCTTTGCTGTACCTTCCTGCCTCGTAACCACCAACTCAGACAGGCATTCAGCAGAACTTGTCCTAACTCTAGGGTAATAGAATCCAAAGAAAGTTGCTCTGTGTGCTGTGTTATTATACACTATTACCTTGTATTAATATCAGCATTATTAGCTACGTTTATAACAGGTCGCCAACACAGTGGTGAAGCAGAATTGACAAAAAGTAAATATGAAAGAAAGAAAGCAAGGGTGTCTGGCTTTTACCCAAAACCATGTTCTGTGTGCATAATTACAGTGTTCTGCCTGCGCTGATTACAATGTTGGTCTTTCCTCTACTCTATTAACCCTGAACCATTTCATTAACATGACAGACTGTGGGCCTGTATGCAATTTGGATATAACCTCAACTGTTTGTACTTGTAACTGTTCACCAAAATAAAGTTCACTAAGAAGCACAATGAAAAAAAGGAAGAGGTAAAACACAAAGAAATAACATTCATTACCTAGAGAATAGTACAAGCCAAACATCATCAAAGCATTATATATTTATGTGTGCCATAATGATTGTGCATATGTGTGTGTCTCCCCGCCAACAGCTTGACAGGCCTGGTGATCAGAGAAAAGCAGACTTTTCATTGGTCCCACAGGACTGTGAGCGAGACCGGTAATGGGACACATACGCTGCATTCTAAACCAGAGGAAAACAGCCTGTGGGCTGCTTTGTATTACACACACACACACACACACACACACACACACACACACACACACACACGCACACACACACACACACACACACACACACACACACACACACACACACACACACACACACACTCTAGGCCAAAGCCAAACACTGTCCTAGAATGCATTAGAGCCCAAAACAACATTGGCATAAGAGATAAGAACCAGCGGGTGGCAGCTCTGCAACTGAAGCCTGACAACCTTGTCCTCATCGTCACCAAATCACTTCATCAAACTGATGATTTCTCTGCTGCCTCATCCTTTCTAACCCCTAATTCTAATCTGGTGCCCTTCTTCTGCATTACCCAAACAGGATCTGGTTGATCTGTGTGACAATCAAGACAGAGTCTGATTGGATTGTGTGGATGTAATTCCAGGGTGCTAATCCTCAGCCCTGTGTGCACATTAGCAACATCCACTAAGGCCTTTGCTTACTAACTGACAAGGAAGGAGTGTTAGTGTTTGTAAGATATGATGGCAATATGTGTGTGTGTATGCCTGCACTATCACTTCTCAGTACATTTCTGTACAGCTGTGTTATGTACATGCATAAAGAGAAAATAATTCAATGCCATGACAGCTGACAACAGTAGTAGACCAGCGGTCCAGTAGAGAATAGATGGGGTCAGATGCAGTCTAGTTGTTTTCTAAACCATGCAAGTCTGGAAGTCATTGTCATTGTGAATGCTAGTTTCACTCGGCCACTGCTGGTCACAGGTCATCTGCATCACAGAGCCGGCAGGCCTGGTTTCTCTCTTCCCTGACAAGCATGCTTATTCACTCAGCAAAGCTACTGTGCTCAACCAAGCAACATCATTATACAGTATGTTGTTCAGAAGAAAACTCTGGCTTCCATAAATCATGATTTGTAGATAAATGGCATGCATGCAGTTATGGTAATATTCAATCTCTATTCAACTCCATATACTCTGTCTGTCTTGTCCTGCAGACATGACGCCCACATCTCGCATCAAATGGCCACATTTTACACTTGTGCACCTCCTTCTCTCTACTTGTCTTAATGGTCTTGCCTCCTGGTTCCTGCCCTGGGGGGATGTGGTCTGCATGCTGCTATCTGTCACTGGAGGCTGATCACACCTCTTCCTCTGTCTTCCACCTCCCTGCATCAACAACTTGACACCCTTTTCTCTGCTCTGACCTGGCAGGCATTATTGCATATAGAGGATATTCAGGTGCATACAATATTCAAAGTCCATTTGGAATTTGTGATATACATTTTCACAAGCACGGATACTGCATGTGATGGGACATACAAGAACACACAAATACATATCATAACTGCACACACACACACACACACACACACACACACACACACACACACACACACACACACACAGCTTATGTTGTCTGGGGGGCTGACAAAGCTCTTTCTCTTTCTTTCCTTTGGCATCCATTATGGTCCAGGCCTGCTGTCAGAGAGCTTGTATTGCCTGAGGGGAAGTTCCCATTTGTGGGAGCATGTGGCAGGGAGGCTCTAAATCCCCTCTAATGAACCAATATGTAGGAAGGCTAAGCCTCTGGCGGGGTCATCCAAGAAACGCCGCTCTGCACTCAGGCAAAAATGTATGCATATGTAGTCACCAGACCTTGTTTATGTCTGCTGACATTTAAATTTGAATGGAAGCTGCAGGATTAGAATGAGGGACATTCAACTCATCCTCAAACCCAGTTATTATATGTGTATGAATGATGCAGGGAGGCAAAGACTGGTAACAGGAAAGGAAAAAGCAGAGCAGACTCTTACCTTTGGGTGTGGTAGGGGAAAAGAGCTTTTCTGATCCTACATCAGACACCTGGAAAAATAAGAGAAAGAAAAACTTGAGTGGATTTGCCAGATGAGCTGAATCAGTGGCAAACTTGAACTCATATGTTCAAGGTTATTCATCAACACAAACATTTCAACTGTCCAGTAAAAGCTTTTCTCACTCACAAACATGCTCACAGGTGCATAGAGGGAAAATGCAGCTGTGACACACAGCACTACACAGCCAATCAACAGACTGTCATCAGCCACGGATGTGAGCTCCCTCCATACCTGATGGTCCCTGTCTGCCTTTTCTATCTGAGGTAACATTAGGTGGCACTGTTGTGCCACCTGAAAATTATCATAAGAAAATTCTGTCAAAGACAGAGGAAGCAGTAAGGTGGCTATGCAGCATCAGAGCACAAATATTCCAGCATACAAACAGCTCTTCAAAAATCACATTTAGCTCTGCAATATGTTTATATGAAACGGTACATTGTATCTTTGAATGCAACGTGGTTATATTCTGAAAACTGCAAATCAGTTTTTTTTTCCTTTTTCACATATTCAATATCAGAACCAAGCACACCTTACAAAAAATACAGAAAATCTGTCAACAAAATGAGAATTCATAGGATCAAAAATGCTGTTATTGATTTGACTGATGTGACAGTAAAGAGTGCAAACCTTGGAGATTATTGTTAAATTGAGGTTGAGTCAAATACTTGAGGGAGAAAGGCATCTGACTATGAAGTGATAGAGGAGACTAGTAGACTAAACAGCGCAAGGTATTTTCCTTCAAATGGATATGTAGATCCTGGCAAGCATGGCCAAATCAAAACACACTATACATTTTTTTTTTTTTTTTTTACAAAAATACACACCCACAAGAAAGACAGAAAATTTTTAAACACTACTACAACCCAAAAGCAGTAAATCCACACAAAACCTGGCATTGTACAAAACACTGTAACAAAAAGTCAGTGTGCTTGGAAGATAATGTTAACAATGAAAATCCTCCTCAGCCTGTAATGTCAGCCCATATAGGGGCTTTGTTTAAAGCCACGATTTCCCTTTGCTTTAGCTCATTTCATCTGGGTTCTGTGGACTTGTAAAAAGCAGCAAGAGCTGAACATATGTTCCACCCAAAGGGCCTGAGTATCTTTAACTGCCACGCTTGTATTTTATGCGGCACAAAGGGAGCATATGTAAAGAATGAACAGTGAATCAGAGTGAGTGCAAGAGAGACTGAGACAGAAAGAGAAAGCAAATGATTTTGTAAACACAGATGGCTGTCCTTGGCATCTCTGTTAGTTCTTCACAAGTGTTTTGAGGACGTCCTCTTCTTTCCAAGACCTCCCAGTTTCTCCGTCACTGCCACTGTGTAACTGTTCTCTACAGTATTTGTCTGTCTGCACTTTATGTTTTGTTTCAGCTCTAACCACAACAGTGCAAAGAATGCACCGTTTCTGAACAATTTGCTTTATTCACAGGCACATTTGCATCAGGCCAACTGCCTAATGTACATATGTCTACTGTAAGACGCTGAAGCAGATGGAAACATCTACTACAAACATACCATAATAAATGATCTATTGATATATTCTCAAGAGATAACAGTCTAAGTCAACAAGTCTGCTGCAGAGAAAGTTAATAATGGTGAACCACAATAACACCCAATAAAGGCAGCTGCTCCTGATGATATTCTTATTGGTGCTATATGAGAATTCATAGACCTTAAATTAATATCACACTCACAAAATAAACAGTTTCATTATGATTCTTCAACTGTGTATGCCATTTTGACTTATAAACTGCTATATTTATAAAGTCATTTACCGATGTGAGAAAAGCTGATAAAAGCTCTTTTGTTTTGTCTCAATAAGAGGAACACTGAGACAAGGGTGGACACTCAGATGAATGTAGATGTTTCCTGTTTCCTCTTACAGTAGATGAAGGCGAGAGACTATAAAGGAGAGGAAAGACAGAGTGTTGTGCATTGCCCTCTTTCAGTCTCCCAGAACCAGGGCGCCAGGCTACAACACAGGCTCTTTGTTAGCTTTGGACGACATTAAACGCTTCAGTACCAAACCTCAGCACTGCAGCAGCACAGCCTCAGCCTTGAATCACGGCCCTGGAGGCCCTAGAAGAAAAATATGGGCTCAGAATGAAATGAAGCTTGTCAAATGGACACGGGAGCTGGCTCAGGGACTTGCATAGTGTGGCACGGGGTCACGAAAGCACAAAAAGACAGGGTAGGTCATACTATAACTCACTGTAACAGTTTAAACAATTGTTATGACCTGTGTGGTTATACAGAGAGCGAGGGAGACATAACACATTTCTGTGAAAGACAACAGAAAATACTGTTTATCATATGCCAACCTAGATCTCCTTATTTCTACTTAGTCCATTTTGAGTGTGCACTGAGCTGTTTTATATTCCACATGTATTCCAAGAAGCATCAACAACCAATATTTAGGTTTTAATGCTGTGTTTTGCACCTGCCAAGTCTGCATGAGTCAGACGTATAATCCACAATTACAAGGCCGGCTTACAAAAGCACTTCTTAAAAAGGCATGTCAAAGCAGAGCCTGCACTGTTGTTTTTGTAGAACTTTCTGGGTTTCGCTGGTCAAGCTGACATTTTTTCATCGGGCTGTGTTGCTGGCAGTCTGAGCTGCCTGTGGTTGTGGTGTACAGAGGTCATGTATAACAAATTCTTCACACTCTCTTTGTTGAGGTAACTCTGGCTGCCATTAAAAACAGACGAGGAAAGATGAGGCAGAGGGGATATATATCTATATATCTACACAAACACACACACACACACACACACAAAGACAGACAGACAGAGAGTGAGAGACAGAAGAAGAAAAAAAGAGGAGCAAAGGCCAGGTTTTCCAAAGGAAACAGGGAAATTTAACCATTTAAAAAAAATAATGGGGGAAATTCAAGCCACATTGCCTGGGAGCCAAAAGCCCTTGGAGCAGGCCGCAGGAAGCCTGACCTTTGTGGGGGCCGTCTGCTATTTGAGCCTGGGGCTTCAGGGGCCTGGGCTCCTCTCTAGAGGGCCGTCAGCAGGCCTCAGCTTTCCTTCCCTATTCTATTCATTAGCCATGCTTTATGATTCAGCTTCCTCTGAGCCACACAAGAGCTCCCTAAGGAAAGAGACTGCTGGAGAGAGGGAGAAAAAAGGCAGTGAGACTAAGGGAGGGGGGAAAAAAAGCAAGAAGGAGGTCATAGGGCCCAGCCGGGGCCCAGCTCTCAGCAGCTGTGAAATCCTCCCGTTTCCTCGGCAGGCGCAAAAGGAAAGAGGGGGAGAAAGAAAGAAAGACATGGAGGCCAGAGAGGGAGGTGGGCCAGTAAACCCTCCATCAGACTGCTAACTCCCTAAAGAGCCACAAACAGAACCATAATTCCCAGATTTAGGGAATGCCAAATTACAAATTACACTGCTGTTTGTTTTAAAAGTCCTCCAACTTCCCTGAACACCAGTGACTTATTGGCTGCATAAATCTCTAGATAATAGTGGAGCCGCAGAGGGAGAACACAGAGGCAGAAACTCCTGCTTGCAATAAGTGAGACATTTACTGCAAGGCAACAAGCATTTGCTGTCACAGCAAAGAAGCAAGAAGAGAAAAAATTCTTTGCAATTTTCCGTGTCCACATCGCTTTTATTTAACAACATCGCAAGCTAATTAATTTAGAGAACATAACACAAGCTTAATTGTGTTTTTTTTAAAGAGTTAAAACGCTTCCATGCTTAATTTCTGCACAATGGGACAATGAAGCGAGGCGATTTAGGCAGCAAAGGAGTGCAGCATAATCAAGTGAATGACCTTCAGGCGTAAATTTATGAAAGACATTGATCAGTTAAGGCTGTGATTTCACCAAGACAGGAAGGTCAGCAATTACCCAGATTCAATTAACCTCATTTAGTAAAGACTGCTGAGAGACCAATTTCTCTATCCACAGCCCCCACATAACAAACCCCCTGCTTTATATCAAACGATCCCCATGCCATCCATCTACCTTTGATCTGAGAGCTCCTATTGCATGCCCCGCATTCCTTCGAGCTGAGCAAATTATCTACAAAAAAAAAAAAAAAAAATCCTTCAGCCAGAAGTTAGATAAACCAAGAATAAATAACACAAAAATCCTAATATAGCTCCCCCAATTCAACAAAGCAGGTAAAGCTTTTCCTCTCCCTTGCAGAGATATAATTTTTACACATGCTGGCAGCGCTATCACAACAGCTGTAGCGTGAAAACAAAGAAACCTGTTTGTAGGCTTTGTTGTGGGCTCACGCCTGCAAAGACTATAATTACAATTTAGTTCTGAGTCATTTGGCACATGCTATGTTCTTGACAGACTGTTGTAGGACAAGTGGCAAGGTAGCTAATCTTAACACTTATATACCACAAAGCAGATACAACCAGTTTCTCAAAATGACATGTCTCCCGCTAGAAAAAGAAATCTCTTGTAAAATGACTAGCATCTCAATATCAAAAACAATTTAACAGGCAGGAGAGAGTGCCTTTTTTTTTTTGACAAGAAAGATAAAACTATACATGCAAGCAGAAAATCAACTTAACACAGATCAATGCAGCTACAGCTAGAAGTATGTTTTCCTATTGTGTAATCGGGGTAATAGAGTGCAGGAAGCAAACATCCCATGGTCGTGCATTCTTCTCTGACAGCTAAATGAGAGGGTCAAATGTCTCAGTGTAGGCGAAGACACTTGATGGTCCTGTGAAAGACTACACGGTTACTCTGTGCTGTATTGATGTGACATGACATGGCACTAAAAGAGTTATCAGGTAGCATGAGTGAAAGAGAGAAAAGAAAAGAAAAAGAGAAAGTGAGAGAGAGAATAGGAGAAGTGGGCAGGATGGCACATATCCTGGCACGGACGATCAGGCTCTCAATTATCCAGGGTGAACCTGCCTGTCCATGGATCCACACTCGCCACACCTCCCACCTACACTTTCTCTCACACAGACATGCACCCATACAGTGTGTTAATTTGCTTCCCTGCCTGGTTTTTTATCACTGTCAGCTTCCTCCTTCACTGCCCTTTCTGCCAATTTTCCATTTACTGTCACATGTGGTTCCCGATTCCCTCATGTCTCAAGCAAAAATGTAATTTTGGATGGTTAGTCTCATTTATTCTAACTAGATACAGATGATACATTTGGTTTTAAGTACATTTTTTAATCACAAATTGACCATTACGACATTAAGTGTCTTTGTGAAGCTTCTAACGTTGTGCTCTTTTAGTGTAGTTTAATTAGTTTACAGTGCTTAAAAGAAGGGTTTTAAGCTCATCAGTAAGACATCAGTCAAACACTAGCATGCGCTCACTTAGGTTCATATGGGAGTAGTTTGGCTCTTCTATAAATACTTCTATCAGCATCCGCTCAGGGCCCTCAACTATTGTCACTCTTTAACCCCAGAATACACTAGCACTATATTTAGCTATTAATGCCACATTAGCCATGCTCAGAAGGCCTACAGCTCCCAGGCTGCATTGGGAGACACCAAATTAATTATCTGTCCTGCATTCGTCCTCACCGCTGCTCCAGAAACTTAATGACCTCCCGAGCGGTCGTTTATGATATGAGCTACAGAAGCGCTACGCATTCCCCGGGTAGGGAACAGTGACTATCTACCTTAGCTCTAATTCCCACCCACCACAACCACCAGTGCTGCTGCTGCTGCTGCCCGCTTGTCAGAACAGGTGTGGGCCAGCAAGACTGCAAACCCCCAGCGAGCATGATGGAATATAAAGCACGAAAAGAAAAGAGAGAAGAAACCTCCCACGCAACTGTCAACCAACAGACACTCGCCTCAACTGGAGCATCATTAAGATGATAATGAATTCCATAGTGACCATGTAGAATGGAGTGGTCTCCCCCTGCACACATGTACAAAACACACACAGACCTCTTTATACTTGGCCCTGAGTGCCAGTTTCATTGCCACCTACTATGTTTATGTGTGTGTGTGTGTGTGGCGAGTATGACAGAGGACCAGGGTTGACAACTCCTGCTTCTTCTCCCCCTAGCAACAGACACAGGGAAATGAATGCCGAGAGAGGAGCAGGGGGGCTTGAGCTTTGTGTAAAATATTACCCTCCGTCTCACTTACCGCACCTCTTCCTGCCCCTCCCTCCCTTGCCTGTGCAGCAGTTGCTAGCCCTTATCACGGCTGCCTGTCAGTTTAGTATACAAATTAGCAGTCTATCAGGGGAATGCAGAGGCCTGTTTCATCAGTAGGGAGAAGGGCAGAGGCACGCATTACATTAAAGCCTCTTGCCGCTGCAGACAGAGAGGGTCACAAATCAACGCCGCAGCAGGCCCACAGCCAGCACTAACCAGATAAGGAGAAATGAAGGAAAAAGGACAAGGCATATTTCACCGGAGAAGATCCAGACCTGTTCAAACTCCCTGCAAAGGACCAGGATGAAGGATGGAGATGGGCGGATAGGGGGTATGAGGATGGAACAGGTCACAAATCACAATTGCAACACCACAGATTACAGGTTAACCAAAAGGACGTGTGAAGTTATGTATTGAAAAAGGGGGAAAATCACATTTTCTAAAATGTCAGTGGTATAGGAAAGTGCTTTTGGGTGATAACCAGGTAAAATTTGCAGAAAATTAGGGACAGCGCATTCCCACTTTTTCTGTGAAGTGAACCTGTGCATATTAATACCAGCGGAGACAAAACGGCTGCGAAGGGCTCTTATTAAGTGACATAATGCAATGAGGCATAGTCTAAATTGCAGCCATAAAAGCCGACGGACAAATCATCTCGACCATCACATTTTATTTAACTCAATTAATGCACCAGATCTGAGCTCCGCGGTTTAAAAGCATGTTTGGCTCTCCTCCCTTTTTGGGATTAGGGGAGTAGGAAATCAGGAGGAGTTAGTAGTATCTACTTTAGGGTGAGATAAGGGTCAGTGTGGCATGATTACACTCTGATTAAGACGTGCTTGAAGATATGGGAATAAGGAAAGATAAAAAAAAAGAGAGACAGGAGACTAAAAACACAAAATTAGAGAGCAGGAGCTCTGTTGAGTATCATATATCTGACGATGGAAAGGGTGTGGTCTCGTTTCCTTTTTAATGTCAAAATGTGTGCCAGCAGTGATAAGAGCTCCAGGTAATCTGGCGGAATCAGGGGGCTGTTTGTCATTACTCCTTGGCCCTGATAGAGATCAGGGCAACAGTGACTTTTCCTTTCTGTCCAGGCTTCTCAGCAGCTGAGATGGCAGATAGCCCTTTAAGACATGGCTCAGTGCTCCCTGATTGGCTGGTCAACAGCCACAACCGAATCCTGGCTCCCTGAAGGGCCACAGTGAGAAGGTATGATAGGACGGGTCACGGGAGTCACAGTTCCCATATCCACATCATCCTTTTGTTGTAAAGCCTTTACCCTATTGTCAGTGTGGGTGGTGGAAAGTAAAAGAGCCTGTCTGGATGTTTTTGTCTGAGAGGCAGGATAACAGACAGGCAGATTATTTCAAAAACTGCTTTCTCCGGAGCTCTTACAATGCAGCACCGTTGTTGCTGTGGAGAGGATCCTGGAGGAGATAATAATAATATTCCTAGTCAGAGCCTTTGCTGCAGTAGAGCTGCCTTCTAACAGAGAGATACACATCATTCTGACTGGCCCGCCGTGACATAATCGCCCTGCAGAGAGCTGCAGGCAAGCTTGGTAGGCAAACCACCTCTCACTGCAGCTTGTTAAGAGAAAGGTGGCTTTAAGGACTGCTCAATAGAAACTCCTATTGAACTTGTGTTTTTTTTTTATTCCATCTGAACAATGTCTAGGTGAGTCATAGCCCACCTCAGGCTACACAAGTTACACTATTCCTTTCTTTCTCTCTCTTAAGATTGTATTGCGCTTTTGACTTGAGATGAATTTGCTAAGAGGGAAAAAAAAAAAACAAACTCTGCAGGATCTTAAATAATGCAGCGATAAAAAAGCTGTGACCCTTTCCCTTGCCTCAACCCACACATAGTGATTTTTTTCTGCAGTGAAAGACAGCGCACAAAGAAAAGAAAAGGCGTAGCTGGCACTACATGGAAATGTGTGGTAGGCATTGGTTGGCTCCTCTGGGCACGGACACCTTTAATGAGAGGAAAAAATGCGCAGCAAGAGGCAGATCTCACCCGTACCACGCCAGTGATTTTGAGTAATATGAATCACCTCCCCTCTAACACAAATAAATAGTGCTAATGCCTGTGGGAGTTCAGGGCTGACTGTAGGCTAGGAAAACTACAGGGGATTCAAGCTCCACTCACCAGCCTCCACACCAGTTGACCAGCGCCACAGCCTCCTGAATCCAACACTAGGCATGACCTCTGACCTTTTGTCTTGGCTCTGTGATGAGTTTACTGTTTATCACAGCAATGGGGGGGTGTGAGGACGTTGATGGTGGTTTAGTAAGAGTATCGCATGAAACTACAGCAGCAGCTGAAACAGGCAAAGGGAATTTCAAAATTCATTGTGCTCATATATCAAGCGAGAAAGTCGGTCAGGCTCCCAGGATCAATACAGCCACTTGTCCTGTGGAGGAATTAAGGGTGGGGGCAGTGGCAGGTGGGGTAGTGGAAAACTTGAAATGGGTTCCAGAAGATTGGCACCCATTCCCAAATGTCCCGTTAGTCTCACACTACTATGCCCTAGCCACTTAAAGGCATACTATCTATTCCGCTAGCACAAACAAACATGGCATGTACTATATATAAAAGGGTCTCAGACCTCCAACTGCCCCCTAAGTCATGTTGGAAAGGGATGTGGCACGTTAAGTGGAATTTACTTTTGATGCAGACATCAAGGCTCAGGTTTCTGGAAGCTGTAACCCAAGCTTCTCCCTCAGGCCTCACTGGAGGGTTAGACAGGACACCCAATGCCCCAACAGTCACCTTCAGCAATACCTTAACAGCTCAGCTGCCTTTAAAAAGGGATGAGGCGGGAGTGGTTGGTGTTAGAAGCCAAGAGTACCAGCATAAGGCATTGTTTACAATGGACAGAATTTTTTTTCATTTTTTTTTTTTATTACAAAACACAGTAAGGGGAGATTGTTGGTAGAAGGACAGAGAGAGAGAGGACATGGTTTGTTTTTAGTGGTTGATCTTTATATGAGCTGCTGCTGAGAAAGTTTCTGTTTCCGTGCAAGAGAAAAGATGTTATATAGAGCATGGACCCCAGCAGCCCCCAGTACACCCACTGCTTTGTCACGGCCATGCATCCTTTAGACTTTGATGTTGTCTTTTATTCACATCTTAAGTCATCAACATTAATACATGGCAGTATTTTGACACAGGTATGTCATGACACATGGTTAAAGATAAGAACCCAGTATATCTCTTTCATGACATGACAGAGGTTGATCTCTTCTTTCACTGAGAGCCCAGATGTGTGACTTAATGTGGGGTGTGTGTATAAATAACCTTTATGACATATCAGTAGGACATACCAGAAGCTTTTCTCTGTAATGGAAGATTTGATGGAGAGAGTGCTGAGCTAACTGTGTACCTCCCGAGAATTCGGCACAAGCTAGTTTACGCCAACACGACAACTGCAGAGGACTTGTGAGAGAGGTTCTGCTTTAGACTTCACACTTACTGTGTAATATCACCCTGGCACACAATGTTGTGACCTGACCTTGACAACAGCCATGTTACTGGAAGTGTTCAATTAAGAGCATTGCTTACTCTATAGGTAATTGTTATGATTTGCATGATAATCTGTGGATTATCATGTCAAGTGCAGAGTTGTAAGCACTTGTAAATACATTCTTTGAGGCCATTTTTATTAACCTTCCAATGAGTTTAAACACATTTGAACACTCATGGTAGCCTACTTTTCTAGTAATTGCACAATAACAGCATCCTAATGTACTGCAGCTATCTATTCTGTAAGCTTTGCATCTTTATGAGCCTTCGTGAACTCGGTGTAAACCCACCAGCTGTTATCTCTGTTAATAGCATAGCACCTGTGGAGGAACTTGATCTGCAACCATCTGAACACATATCCCTGGTGAGTGAGGAACATACAGTAGCCTATACTTGATGTTTGCATTGCTGGAGCAGATTTATGAGTGATCGCTGCAGAGAAGTCTATTAAAAGTTGTTGGCCATGGCAAGTGTATGCAGAGCATCATTTGCTCTGGATTAAAATATAATGAAGCAAGTGAATGCAGCTTTGTCTTACATGCAACTGCTTAAATTATTCAAGTGGAAAGAAAAAACAACAGGCAAAGAATGTTCCCTAGAGCACTAATACCCTTTTCTGGGGCTTGTTCATGATGGCAACAATGAATATCTTAGTGCTTGTTAAAAGCTTTGTTTTCCTTGGGAGTCTCTGTGTAACAGCGGACTCAATAAGCAAAAAGGACGCCAAGTCACATGCACACATGACGCCAAGTCCAGTCATTTCCTCTTCCAGTATATTGCCTCCAGTGAGGTCAATGGAGTTTGTGTTCATAATGCATTTGATTGATTTTTTTGCATAATGTATGGCAAGAGGCAAGGTTAAACATCTCATTACTGAAGCGTCAGATTGCCTTAACAATCCAGTTTCCTGTCAATAAAACAAAAACTGACAATTAGATTCTTTAACTACCTCTTAATTGCTGAGTTGTTTGTGTCTTTAAAAAGATGCCTGCACTAGCTGCTGAGTGTCTACACTATTCTGATAACAGGTTTAATTAGCTGTGTCATTTAAAAACTTGCCCTTGATTTTTATAGAGTAGTTCCACTGTGACTTCTATTTCTTTTAGCTTCATTCATCTGCTCATTGAAAAAGCACTCTGCTTGACTCAGGTAGCTCCTGTCTGGATTTGAATCAGAGATATGCAAACAGACAAAGTTAAGGCAGCAGTCTGTGTGCTCATACGGCCTTTTTTTCACATTTGCAAGAATCCTTGAATTAGTTTGTCTGGGCTCCATGGTCTTTATACCATCTGCATTTCGTACAGCAGAACAGAAAAAAACTTTGCTTTCATTTCATATTCATCACAGCAGTAAATATGTGCTGTAACTGGACGATAAGCCAACATAAACATAGTCTCACAAGTAGACATTGTAACCTGCACAACCCAGAGCACTCATCATGCAAAAATGACAGATGAAATCATGCATCTTTTCTTGATAGCTTTCTATTAAAAGAATTTAAATTGGAAGAGAGAGAAGATGATGTACCAAATATTTATAGCATGAGGATGTGAACAGTAAATAGTGAAAGGCGGCTAATATTACACTGGTAAGGGGAAATGTTTGTGATAGATTCATGGTTAGAGATAATAGTGATGACTCTGTAATATCAAGACCAGCTCCTGTACTTGGTAAAACTTTTTTATTATTATTATTATTTTTTTTTTTTAAATCTATGAGGCTTCCCAGTAGGCACTACCCAGCTGGTTCTGTGAACATACATGGCATCCAAACCCATGCCACACATCAATATGTAATTGGATAGCTAGCATGCTTTACTGCTCCCCTGCTCCAGGAAATCACCCACATCCACAATTGACAGGGCCCTGGCGGGATGCCAATCTGGTGAGGGAAGAACTTCTGCTACAATGCCTTTACACCCACTACAGATCAATACCTCCATATGTAATTAGAAGAGCTAAAACACATCTGCTTACAGGCTTCAGTGTTCCTATTTCAACTCGAGTATCAACGAAACACGTACCCTACAATTTCTGGAATGCATAAACAAAAACACATGCATGCTAACACAATTATAATAAAAAAAAATAATGAAGTAGCACAAGAGCACACATAATAGAAGGAGAATTGCTGGGGAATGTGGGGCAAAATATGGTGGTGATGGGACACTGCAAACAATTATCCTGTTTCCACCTTCCTCCTGCTGGGAGAGACCTTTACCTGCTTCTCTGACAGTTACACTTGTTTTGCCACTTCAGCCCCCATCCTGTCACTAACAGGTGGCATGTCCCTCACAGCAAAGTGATGTGCCTCGCATGGCAGGAGTCACGGATAGGCTCAACCAAACTGCGTTCAGGTTTCAGCATTATAACTCAGGCCAAAAAGAGACGCTGTGACAGAATGCAAAGGAATGAGCTGGGGGGAGGGAAGGGAGAAAAACCTCCTCTGATCAAATAAATGCCACTGTAAGCACAAGTGACAAGTCTTGTTTGGGGTTGTCCCTGCTCAGGGCCTGAAAGGCCAGCACTGCCTCATCTCCTCAACTATGTCTGCAAGCAATGTGGGTGGGTGAAAGAGGGAGGGAGACATGTCTGATTGGTGACAGAGCCAAGAGTGAGAGTAGCCCAATTATATTTCCTATCCCTCAAGAGTCGGCCAACCCCCCTCCGGTAGAGCAAAGCCATCTCTCCTCTCCTCACCTCTCAAGACACTGCAGATAGATAAATAAATGACAGCCCCGCTGGGGCTTGGCCCAGCCTCCCAGAATACATTGCAGAGGTTGGCTGCCTGCCTGGCCGTTTGCCTTCACCTGGCATTACTGCAGATAGACATTTTTCACATTATTATCGTTGCATTGTCTCCATTGCCCTGTTCACTGACTGAGTTGTGGTTGATGATGGCTGCAGAAGACCTGAGGAGATTGGAAGGAAATGTCTCTTGTCAAAGTCAGCATAACCTAGCTTAGCAGAAATTTAACAAGTTCCCTGGGCTCTCTCCATTCACTCTCTGACAGAGAACGGAGCCCGGACATGGCCTGCTGACAGCCCTGGGCATGTCACTGTCACTGACACTTGATAGGCCAGAGAGAGGAGAGAGTCAACAGGGCTCACCCCTACAAGGCTCACACTTAACTACACAGCTCCACAGTGTAACTCTGCTCCAGCCATAAAACACATTGTTTAGAAAGCTGACTTCACTTGCCAGCACACAAATGGACACTAGCCTTAATCTCAAATGGGCTAGTTGTCTTAATCATCACAAATAACCATGTGTGAGCTGTCACTGTAGAATGCTTTCAACTTGATGGTAAGCCAAATATCCCAGGATGTTTGTATTTTTCTGTAATAATCAGGTAGAAGCCAACAGAGAAATACTCAAGCTTAAACTGCATTTGTACAGGCATTTTTCTCCCCACACTCTCACCACTCCCCGATGGTTAAACCCAAAACCAGATGTTGTGGATCACTGGGGATAAAAAACAAGCCGAATAAAAGTGGAAGACGGAATGGTACGCATTAACTATAATCAAAAGAAACAAAAAGGAGACCAGGATGCTTTAATTTCTTCTCACATATAATTAGGTTTTGTGGGGGCAAGCCAGGCACTGCCAAGAAAAGAAAGATGAAAAGCAACTTAAATTACACGGAGAGAAAGTGCGGAGGCTTTTTCCACACGGTCCATCTATTCTCCTCAACTGTAGACAGGGCTGATGACTAGCCCCAAAACCTTTTTGTAAATTGTCCATGGATACAGACCAACTTTGATGCAGACATGCTAGATGTATATTGGTCAGCATTACCACACATTTGAGAATGAGGATGAAATATACTTACTGAAACAAAAAAAATTAAGTTTGTCTTAAACATAATGAGGGATATTATCTTGACAATTGTTGTAGTCACAGGCGTCAAATGTTGCAGTCTTTCTGTTCTTGTGTTTTGTTATGTATTTATCATCTAAAATGCCTTTATATTATGTGTTTTTAATAGTTTGTCATGTCATCCTGCCAAGAAGCTGAGGATATGCATTATGTTTGGCCACTGGAGAGAGCTTGGATGAGGCCTGAGCGAGGTGCTCTATGAATCTACTTCATAGCCATCCTGTGTTTGCAGAGTCTCTCTTGACTCACTGGTGTTGCCACAGTGCTAAATTGCACAGCTGTTCCACAATCTGTGGCGGTGTTAATTACCCAAATGTGAGCGGCAGCTCGTCAGTTCCTCACTAACGAAGGGGCCTGCTTTCCAGCGAGGGTGCCGTATGTTTGGTATGTAGGCCCATTTCCACCCAACGTTCCCCAGGCTGCACACGGACCACCCGACACATCCGCATCCAGGAGAAGACGCATCTAATTAAAGCTCCTGACTTAAATCTGCTTACTAAGGGGGAAAAACACGCAGGCTGGATTAAAAGACAGCGAGAGGGGTGGAGTGGGATGGGGGCTTTAATACACTGCGAGTGAAAGGGCTTAGGGGGAAATATGAGAACTCTCAATAGTAAGATCCCAGGCAGGGCTGGAAGGGAACGCTGTGTGAATGTGAGCCGATCAGTCAGCGTTTGTCAGTCTGATCCCTGAGCACTTCAAAAACCCCAGGCTGAGACAGACAAGCAGGTTGTTTTCTATAAAAGTGGCTTCTTAACTCTAATGGTTGCCCCCCCCCCCCTTTTAGATGCATGTACACCAATTCTCACCTTTGAGAACACACTATGACGGCCTCAACACACCAGTTTC
>JAPSES010000219.1:18028260-18066411 GCA_029822895.1 Maxillicosta whitleyi
GGCCACAACACACCAGTTTCTACTGAACTGAATTGAAATCATGATGTACAACTCCATATGAAAAGTACCTTTTATCTCCCTCATGTGATCACATACTGACAGTATATGACAATGAAACCCTCTCCACTCAGACAATGTGAACTGTTAATGCACTGCATTACACAGAACATCACCCCACTTCTTGCGTGCAATATTCAAAACAAAGGTGTTAAGGACTCCCCTCATGAATCATACTTGCTGGCTAAAAGCCTAGCTGCAGTGTACCACCCACCTCCAGTTATACATGAACGCCACAGCCTGATATAGCACTGGGAGACTACATAATGAATGCATGAAGGTAGGTGTCATGGGGGCTTGTATAGTGCACAAAACGATGGGGCAATTAGGCCCACACGACACCTCGGGATGGCGTGATGAAGGACTCCTGGGCTTGTCTCCTCCGCCTCTGTTCCTCTATCATTAAGGACTGAGCAGCCACATCTGGCTAATGGCACGCCTGGGGTTCCTGCTCAAACACTGTGCCACGCCGTGCACATTTAATTACGCCTCATAAAGGTAACAAAAGACATGGCCCGCTCTCGGGGAAGCACTGTTTGGAAATCGGGAGGGGAGACAGAGAGGGGAAGGCGAAGAGCTGGCCAGCTGCCAAAATTACAGGTTGACCCAGGTCGGCAGCTTCAAAAGACGGGGAATTCACTCAAGTGTCTCCACCTCTCCTTGAGAAGGGTTCCAATGAGCGGGCTGAGAGCAATAGATGCTCAGTAGCAGAGAATCAAAGGACCTCTAGTTTGTTTCCCCTCCTCTATTAGATCATGAACTGCACTAGGCTCTGCTGTCAATGGCTAATTGCAGAAGGACTGCGGGGATTAAAGGGAAAGCTCTTTTGAAATATGTATGGGATTTTGAAGCTGTTTGAAGTAAAGAGGGACTTCTTTGTCACAGGGACGGAGAAAACAACAATAACAACATCACAGGAGAACGCCTGTAGCCTCGCATTGTGACTGGCTCTACTTGTGGCCTGCCTCTAAGGAACTGTGTTCAATACCTCCTGCCAAGGGCATCCCACAAGCAGCCACAAGACTGAAACACACATTAGTGACTGGCTAACCTATGACTTCAGTAGAATGTCGAGATATTCAACGATCCTTAGATGGCTGCTATATACATCATACAGTTAACATTTGGAGCCAAGAGAGAAACATATTTTGAAAAAAAAAAAAACAGTTAGAGAAAACATGTGCAGGGACACAGGCCTAAGTTTCAGTGAGCAGATGAGCACACATATAGGAAATAACATCAGATAGGAAGAGATGAGGGACACGAAGCCCTGGCTCATTGTTGTAGCAGTCCATTGTCTGGCAGTTTGAGAGCTGGCTAACGCCACAGGAAAGGTCACTGGTCACTTCCATTTGGACCTCCACATAAATCTCTCACTGTCCTGCGCAGTTAATAACACAGCCAGCTCTGAAGGAACTGCCATGTAATAAAAAAGGGAGAAAAAATGTATTTTGTTTTGCCAACACCTCCCTGTCCCTTTACAGCCACTGGCCTTGTGCGGGCCTTTGCGTTATTTATAACTTAAATGTTAAAAGCAGAGACATTTCTGCAGTGTGCATTACTAGACAAGCTTGCCAAACGCCTCACTCCACAGCAGCTTCTTCTCCTGTAAAGTCTCCCTCTGCTTTTGGTGTACAGCTAGTGTTTTATGGCAAGTCCCTTGTCAGGATTAAGATGTAGATCCAAGTGCCACAGGGACAAGCATAAATTCTTCATCTCCCACTGTGGACCCACAAATGGTGGAGCTCAGGGAGTGTCCTTGAAGTATGAATAACATCACATTCTGTGTCATCTGTTATACAGTAATGACATGTCCTCGGAACAGTCCACATCTCCTGTGGCCCATAAGTCTTTGAATGAGAGAACTACCTGCTTCACTGAGTGTAAATTTTGTGGAAGGCTATATACTGCACTTAGTAAGAAAGATAATTCATGTATTAATATGAGCCCTTTGCAACAACAAAATGATAATAGCTGTAACATGTGCAGAGAGGATCTACAAATATCAAATTCAACACCAGAGGAACATTCATCAATTTTAATGCAGCCTGGCGGCTATAGTCAAGGACCAGGGATGATCCTGCTCCTCTGTCGACTAAATCAGAAGGGAACACAAGAAAAGGAAACAGTGTTTGAGTAGTGCTCTAGCACTGCTGGACTCCAGAATGAGTGGTACGTCGTTTTGCAATTCTACAACACAACCCGCTTACATATTTCTTGGAGCTTCTCACAGAGGGCAGCTTAAATCTTGGAGCATAAGCCAATTTGGATTAGCTCCACATTTTAGGCAGGTTCCAGTTGGGATTTACAATACTTTTAAAACACGTTCCTCCCTCAACACCGCTTTAACCTTAAATGTATCAACAAAATATTTAACTGGCATGTTTTTCCTTACTTCCCTTGACTGTTGCAAATTCAACACAAGACAGACTCTCCTTAAAACAGCATACCAGGCTGTGCTATTACTTTATTGTGCTGGTTGGTAATATTTTGAGGCTTTAGGGACTGTTGTCGCTAGTGACAACATGGCGCTGTATCCGAATGCTTGGGCTATATTCCTGAATATGTCTTTAGCTCATTTTTCACTTCAGAGTCCATGCACAGATCCAGAATAAATCTCCATTTCTTCTTCTATCTCGTATCCAGGCTTCAGGGGGCACAAGGCATTAGTCTCATGATGCTGGGTTTGTCATGTCTTCCCCAGCTGTGATCTGCCTGAACTCTTATATTACAAATAGCTGGAGGATTTTTCACCCTCTTATCACATTTGCCAAGCAGGCCTGTCTCTTATCAGCTTTCCGCTAGAGATAAATGGGCTTTTGAAGATAGGAATAAGAGAGGTTTTTGCAAGCTAATTCCAGAGCCCCATCTGCAGTAGATTACAGATAGGTGCTGGGGAGCGAAGAGAGATACATATTTTAATATGTAGGTGGTGGAGGTATCAGGTTGAAGTGTGATTGGTATTACAGTGTCACATACCCTGAAACCCATAGACATGCAGAACTAACAGGCAATAAAAAGAGATAATGGACTGAGAATATTTTATAGGATTTCATCATTGACCACATCAGTTACACTGCAGTCCTGCTGAGAACAAAACATTTTCGACATAGCCCCTCTGCAGTAAAGTTAAAGACAGTGACTGACAGGGGCAATGGATTTGGGCATTTACAACAATTCATATATGACACAATTAAATGTACCACCTAGATTTAAAATAATATTCAAGTAAAATATTACAAAGAGCTAAAATATACAGCTAATTTTAGAAATAGTTAACGTACATACTGTCATTATAGCACGAAATTAAACATTAATATAAAAGAGGATAGAAAATAATATTTTAATATTCTAAGTAGCACTCTATTATTACTATTATTATTTTTATTATTATTATGAAATGGATGAATGTGCAGCAGCACATCGCACGAATGAATACGAATACTGTAATTTAACAATATATTACTATGAAATGTAAAAAATGTCTCACAAATGCCAACGACAAAAATATTTAGGTTAAAGTGATGTGAAACTAAATACATAAACAAATATACAAATAAAAAAAACATCTATTTCAGGTCAGTATTTGGAAGCATATATGCTAAGCCTTGGCAAAACATTACTTTTACATATAAATATAGCACAGATTAAATGAGGATACACTTGTATGTCCCTATGGAAATATTATAGTAATACCCTGGGAGGACGTAAAGTAGGGCAAATCACTGTGAGCTCACCATTGGGACATGCGTCTAAGCCCCTATAGGATTATTATGGGCATGTTTTTGTAAATTCTTGCTGGAGGCGCAGTCTCGTAATAGCAACGGCGATCATAATAGTAATAAGAAGTATAAGAATATTATAATTATTATTAATAATAAGGTTTTATTTCAGGTGAAGCGATAACGAAGTGACAGACTAGTGCCATGCGAGGATTTAAGTGTTGATCTAATATTAACAGGCGATGTGATCCAGCCTGACCTTGATGGTTGAGATTCTTGGGCGCGATGGGGAAAGAAAACCTAATTAAACAGCTCCTCCCGTGGCTGGATAGGTCAGACACGGGACAGACTCATATTGTGTTAATGTCCTGCTTAGCGGATTTAAGAGTGCGTGATAATAGCCTACAGTATGCTGCAATAACTAAAGCCCGACCTACAATATAGCTTAAGATATGAATTTAAAGGTGGTTTTACGCAACCAGTTGTAATAAAATTGCAACAACAAAAAAAAAAAAAAAAGAAAAAAGAAAAAGAAAAAGAAAAAAAAGAGAGAGAGACGCATTTTGCGCTTTTACGCACAAGATATTTTAAAGCACACTGCAGCCAAACACAAAAATACTCTGCATTTTCAGAGCATGTCCATATTTACGCTAAAAACACCAAATATCTTTGCGCAACTTCCATCAGTTTTCATCGGACATCCACACACAGAAACGCCAAAACCTCGCAAAAGCAGTAATCATCATTTTTGGTAAATAAAATGTACCCAAATTCGGCATGTTATTATGAATCCGCTAGAGGAAAAAAATGTACTTAAGAGTCCGTGCAGGGCGCCTCTTTGGAAAGGAAAATGCGCCTGCCACCGGCGGAGACGGGTTTTACGAGAAGGGGGAAAAAAAAAACCTTGAAGAGCCTCAACAAACACATCAATGATTCCTTTCGACGGAAAATACGCGTATTATTTTTCATTGTCGTCAGTGGATATATAACCTGTAAGACAATAGCAACAAAAGCATCGGTGGAATTTCATGAAACCTTACCGAGTCCAAATGCGCGGAGATCGGTGGCGGAGGATATCCACATCACCCAGACTGGAGAAAATAAGAGCATGTATTCATAAAGACATTTAAATGAACCTCAATGGGGTTAAATCCAATTCGGGAAAACTGATTGTTCAACGGTTAGACGATGGGAAAACACTCAAAACAGAATAACCTGCCAGAACAATAAATCTTCGCTGAAAGGAGCTTTTTCCTGTCTCTCGGAAGAAAAAAAAACTGCGAGACCTTCAGGAAATAGTATAAAAATTCAGTTTCTTTCACTTCACTAAAGTTCTGGAGGTAATTATTCGGGCTCCTTGAGAGAACACAGTGGATCTTTGTCAAGCCAGGGCAGCTCTCCTAGGATTCCAAGTCGGGTAGTGAAAGCGCCGATGACAGATCGTCCACAATAGATTCCCCAAAAATATTGGTCGATCTCAAGCAGAAACGCGACGAAATACAAATCCAAGAACCGTGCGGATGCTTCGTCGTGCATTAGGGGTACCATCTGACGGTTATCCACAAGGTCCCCGGCTCGTTTGGAAAGACAAGAAGTCCCGAAAAACGCAGTGCGCTCCGCTCCTCTCCGACCTGCTCTCCGTGCGCAGCACAGAGACAGACTGGGACTGCGCTGCGCGTCAGCCAGGGTGTGTGTGTGCGTGTGTACGTGTGTGTGAGTGTGTGTGTGAGAGAGAGAGACACACACACATACACACAGACAGGGAGAGAGAAAGAGAGAGAGAGAGAGAGAGAGAGAGAGTGTGTGTGTGTGGCAGCAGCTGTTGAAAATGAGGACGGGACGAGACCAGAGCAATCAATGTACGAGGGCTTGATCTGATTTGTTAACACTATTCCCAATGATGAGCCCATATTATTTCAACTATTCCAGCCTTCTGTTCTCATAGAAATGTGTTTTTAGAGGCGTTTAACCCCATCCAAAGAATATTCCTCAATATATTTTTCCATAATGCACATACAAAATAGAGCACCAAGTAATTATTTTTTGCTATGTTCATTGTGTTCATTTTGGTTTTATATAGCCTATAGCAAATTTCCTGAAATATAATTCCAATGTATTTTCCTATTAAATTCCTTGTATTATCAAATGCTAAAATGCTAAAATGAAAATGTTTGTGATATTTTTTTCTTGTTCTTGACAGACGATCAGAAACACTTGAGATGGAAGGTTGGTCAAAAACATGATATCCCCTTGTTGACCATTTTGCAAATATTCCCCTCAAACTCTGGGTATCCTGGGAATGTAGATTGGCATCCGTCTTGACTGAACAAGGCTATACCCATCTGCTCCTTTTCCACAGTGAAGATGTTATTCTTAAAATATAGTTTAGAGAAAAACTCTCAGAGGCTAAAGAGGGGGAGGATAGATCTTTGACGTCTCCTACAAAGTTAGCCCTGTGGTTATCCTGTTCACTCTTATGACCTGCTTAAGTTAGCCATGATTGAAGTCAGGTTGAAAGAGGCTTATGCTTGCAAAATGCCAAGGCAGAGTAAGGGGCTCTGTTACAACTCCACCTCCCTGTGGAGTTTTCTGGAGACAAGTAGAAGATTGTTGTTTACTTTCTGCCATGCTGAGTTATACTCCACAGATACCCCTGAGAGAATAGAAGCTCTGTTATGTGAAACAAATCCTTTTTTTTTTCTATAAAGAATGATAAATACAGTATTGGAGATGGATAAATAATATGCTTCTGTAGCCCACCCTAAACTGGGCATCTACACAGTTTGCCTTTAGGTTAGATCCTATCCTAAATGCAACAACAATAAGAGTTCTGGCCTACTGCGGTTTTGTGCCAAGAATGCAAGACTTGTAATTATTTCCCAGCTGACTGTGATTAAGGGTCATCCCCAAGCCTATACAGACTTCCCTTAAAACACAGAGCATTACGCAGACCCACAAGTACATCAATCCACCAACACACAAACAGGTTAGAGCAAAAGGCGCGGGAGTATTTAGAATCTGACGGGGGAAAGCCACCAAATTGGACTTCAGTCAAGCAATTGGCTGTGATTTTGTTTATTCTTGAAAATAACAGCTTACCAGAAGCAGCTAAAGACAGCCAGTGACCAAAAGTGGAGAACGTACATGACTCTAAACCTGGGAACCATTCCAGGACAATGTATGGAACAGAAAAGCAGATGTTGGAACAGCAGGGCATCCTGGGAAACTAGCCTCAAAGATGCTATGAAAGGCAACAATACATGTTTAGGCCATAAAGGCATCACTCCTAAGGGTCATATTGTATTTGCTTCCTCCCATCAGTCTTCCAGGCCCGTAAAGTAAAACTAGTGGTAACATTTGGATTTAATGTACTGCTACACTGTAGCAAGGACAACAAAGTGTGTTTTTCCTTACAGCAACACAATATCTTTCTATTACCATAAGAAAAGACAGGCTTATTTAAGTGTCATTTCTTGTTAACTAGCAGGCCAGTCATCAACACTTAACACCCACTAGGATTTCATCCAGATTTACAACATTACAGAAAAAAATAAATCAGGAATTGTCAAAATGAGCAGAGCATTTATGAGATGCAATATAACTGCATCTGGCTGTTGTTGAAAAAACTCTAGCAATGTGCAAATCGCAGGTTTGAATGTGGTAAAAACATGTAATTTACACATTTATAAGTGTTGTTTGTATTGTTCAAACTCACAAATACATATCTTTTGTATTATTATTTTAGAGACAGTTGCAATAAATACATGATAGAAGCTGTAAAAGGATTCAGTGTTAAGCCAGCAGGGCTACATATAGTTCCCTGGGTAGATGTTTAAGTACTACATCACCTCTGGCAGAAAAGGTTGGGTGTATTTTTTGTCCTTCTGCACTGTAAAACCCAGCTTTCGGCTTCATGTCCATTCAGTTGTGGGCCTCTAGTACTGCCAGTCTCAGCCAGGAGAACAGTTAATCTCAGGTAAGCCTGGACTGACTGAGTGGATCTAGAGGCCTGGTCCAAATATCTACCTTGTGGAAATAGGATCTGGCACACAATGCTCCCTCTTCAACAGCTTCTAAAATAGGTGTGTGTACAGTAAGGGTGTTATGTAAAGAGAGAGGCCAGGAGTGAAAACAGAAATATGTTGATTCAGATCGAATGTTGACAGCCAGCGTTATTATTGACCTCAACAAGCAAATTTTACATGAAGCTATTAAGAAAATATTTGTTGGAAAACAGGTGATTTGTTGGTAACAGCTTATCACCCTGTTTTTGAAATTGATACCCTCCATTAAAATGAATGTTATCAAAGCCTGAAGGTACTGGCAGACAAAATACGGATTTGTTCTTTTGATATTTTAGAATTTTAACAAGCACATATTTAGCACTTAAATGGAATAAATATTTTATTAATAATTAAGTATTTGTGTCTAATCAATATGGATAGCCCACAAGTCAACACGCACTGACTACCTTATATAATAACACATTCACAGCCTTCATTCATTTCATTTTTTGTTTTTCACTGTTCTTTAAAATACAGCACTGGGGTACTTTCTAACTCGTTAGAAAAACCACACTATAAGTTTGAATCCCAGCTATTTCCGCTTTGAATCCTCGCCATTACGAGTAATGATGGTGGAGAGGCGCAACATAGGCTGTCACTACCAAAACGGAACACAGTCATGTTTTATTCCATTTTATTTCTGCAGCTGTACATTGTAATTTCTATCTGCAGAGTGCCTTGCAGAAACCATGATTTATTCATTACGGGGGTTCGAGTAGCATAGACCAATGATGTGAGAATGAGCACCTTATTCAATGACTCCCATCTTTCAATATGGACAACATTTCTAGGTCATCCATTTAGAGCACTGGCATACTCCAGAATACAAGTAGTGCTACTGAGAACAGAGGCCAGAGGATGTCAGACACTTTGAAGGACTCTCAGGAGACCTAACCAAAAGTAAAGGACTTTACAGTAATAGAGGAGCTCTAAAGATGAACAAGCAATTGAATAAGATATAGAAACAAAATGCTCTGTAGGACTATATAGAGATGGATTCAGAGTCTGGTAATGGATTTTCACTTATGTGGGGGTCTACAGCTCTTTATGGTCATATTTCTGTATCCATCCCATGAATAGTACTTGTCAGGCAGTTCGTTTTTAACCTTCTTGAAAGTTGTGCTCATCAAAGCCCTCATGGCAAATGTTTCTGGAGGTTCCTGTTCGACATGAAAAGTCATCCTGATTGATCGCGCCGATGTAGAACAAAAAGCGCCCTCCGCCAGGCACATTAAAAATGAATTTTCTCTGGGATTCAAAGGCTGTGCTGCTAGGGCAGAGGGAGATGAGAGCTGGTAACTCTGCTAGTTTGCCTCGGGAGCCCCTCTAGCAGCTAGTCCCAGCTGATCCATCCATCAGCCTTCAAGCCCACAGAGGTGAGTGACTGTTTGAAGGCTCTGCTGGCTATCTTATCCTGAGGCTTAACAATCCAATATTGGTTGTTGCCGAAGATAATTACTCTCCATTGATGGCAGAATACCCAGGGCTAGCTGCAGCCATTTGCATTGCCCAACACCACAGATCGATCGGGGAGGAAAAGCAGTTGGAAGCTGATAACAGTGGTGCGTTAGACTAGTGTTTCTAGGAGGAATGTTATGCTCTCTTTGGCTTTTATTCTCCTACACCCCCACCCTCTCATGGCCTTCCTCCCCCACTCTCTCCTCTTTCAATGAACAAGGTGAAGAATGGCTTCCACTGATAGAATCAGCAAGGACATTGCTGTCTTTATTCTCCCTCCAAAAGCATGCACATGTCACCTTGACATTCTTTATCTTCTTCACAGAGCTGGCAGGAGAAAATGTGCAAACTAGATCTTACATTTGATACACAAGTGTTTATGGACCAACAGCTTTCATTTTCTCTCCTCCTGAGTTGTTTGAAAGATTGACGGAGGCAAAAAACTACATTTTACTGCTCTTGTCTAGAAAACATGAAAACAGAAGGCGCAGCCTTGTGTGGTCTTGTTGCTGATTTGTCTCCACTAGGGTATAATTTACACTAAGAAAAAAAGATGGAAATTGGAGAAGTGAGATTAGCAAGTAATTTATGGGCACTTAGCGGGGTGCCTGCAATAACAACCTCTGATATGCTTCACTGCAGCATTGCATTCAGAAAGGACAGCCATGCCACTTGCTCCTGAGTTATAAAGCTTACATACAGGACAAGCAAACCCCACCAAATTATGCGTGAACACTGAAGGCGGTCGCAATAATCAGAGCAATCTCACATCTAACTGGCTGCTTGGGATGTGAAATGGAAAATGAAAAACAAGTGGTGTTATTTTCCCTTGTAATAAAATTTCCATTCCTTTAACAAGATAAAAGTGAATTGTGCTCTGACTCAGAAAGTGTGAAAGACGTTTGGAGATGAATTTTTCATGCGCATTGATAATTTAATACAGACTGGCACCAGTTTATTAACATTCTATGACTTCTCTTGCTCTCTGAGAATAATAACCATATAATCAGTGATACTTTAGGGAAAACTGCCATTACTGTCTGATCAGGTGGTCAAAGGTTGTTGGTGTTAAATAAGACAGTTTGAAAAAATATAGATAGGGAGGTATAAGTGAATGAGATTTCATAATGATTTTAAAAATGGACATTTTTTCTAATTATACAAAATTCTACAAAAGAGAAAGAAATATTGACTGAGGCGTCTGACCTCCTATTACAATTTATCAAGAGGATCTTGACCATGTCTGTGTGGGAAACATTTCTAATATGTCTGAGTCAACAGAGGACTCTTAAAAGGTCCAGCAAAGTGAGCAATGATGGCTAGGTGCTTGTGAGCGGACAAACTGCTTTTTAACATTTGACATTCACAACTGAGAGCAGCTAAGATATAGATGAAAAAGAAACTATGTTTCAAGGTCGCATTTTATTCTTCATCCTTCTTGCAATAATAAAGAACAAACAAAGACTGCAGTAGTTCAGGTGCAAAAATGGCTAAAAGCATACGTAGAAGACAATGACAGTAAATTTGTTACCATGAGAAACAGAGTTGCCGGCAGAGACTGGAGTGAGATTAAATATAGGGTTAGCAGAGCAAAGACCTAATCCATTCTGAGACAAATGCCGGGTCTCTAAAGCACATTTGTTGTGAGGCCTGAGGTTTAACAACTGGCATTATAACTCCATTTCTCATCATTACCTCTCTGTACTATTGCACTGTAGAGATAGGGTCAGCCTGGGAAAAACGCATAAAGACTGTGGGCAGGAATAAAAAATAAGAGAGATGACAGAAACCACAATGGACATATGGTATATATTATATACATTCAAGTATATAGTTCTTGCAAGCTCCAATTTCAGGTTTCGATTGTATACATGTAAGACTGTGAATGTACTAATGTAAAAGCAAGACATTGAAAGAGCACATGGGCATGACCGTTCATGGATGTGCATGACTGCACATGCTGCAGTACACTTGTGTACATGCAACATCTCCACGGTCACCATATGCTACCACATTTCTCGCTTGTGGATTGAATGTGGACACAAGTGCTCCCAGCAGTAAGTCAGTGTAGTGTCAGCTATGGAAATCCACCAGCATTCATAAATGATACAAGGCCTGCTCTTTAGCCCCACATGTCAAAGGATTTGCCAGGGTGGATGAGGCAGATGCTTTGATAGATTTAAGGGAGCTGGGGGAGGGTATTTTGGCTTTCCAATGCATTGCACACAAACTCTCTAGTGTTACAAAAGTGTATAATAAGACCCCTTGAGGAAAAGTGTTAAGAAAAGAGAAGCAACCGGGCTTTAAAAAAGGACAAAAACAACAAAATCTGATTGCATTCAAGACCTTATTAACATATCCTTTCACCAGCGGAGGATGCCACTGGTTTTAATTCAGTAAGACACAGCTGCTGGGGCCCCGCAATTTCTATTATGACTCTATGATTCAATCAATTATGGTTCTAAAACTATGGCTTAATTAACTCCATGCACAGGCGGCTGCTTTTCACAGGAGCCATTCAGGAAAACAGGAAAACAAAATGGCTGCCGGCTTCCCTCATGCTCAAAATAGAGGCTAAGATGGTGGTGGGTAGATTAACTATGCCCTGTGCAGTTTTATTGATTCACAGTTTTGTCTCATAGGGGATGTGGAACAGGAACATTGTGCTCTTCGTTCTATGTGTATAGCCTATTCCTTGCTCAAAAAGGGATATGCTGCTGCTTTCTCTGGATAGTGTGACCTTGGCCCATTTTCAGACTTCTAGAGGAGTGCTTCTAATAGAGAAGCTCAAAGACAAGGCCAGTTGATAAAGTTAGCAAGTCTTCTAAACTGATTAGAAAATGTTGTTTTCAACTCATTTTGTATAGACTGTAGCCCAATAATAATTTTTGAATGACTTTCTCATGATACGATCCAAGAAGCTGCCCAGTTCCTGATTGTGACACAGACACACAAAGAGACGCTGCGTAATCTAATATTAACTAAAATCAGGGCAGGAAACATGCTTCCGTCAAATAAGAAAATTGTCAAAAAAAGTCCCCCTTGCGAAATACAAATCAACAGTGACTAAATGGGTTTAAATTAAGTTAGGAATATCACATTATCATCCAAAATAAAATTTCCAACAGTAGATTTCAAATTGAATTATGGACTAAGACGCCAGCTGTTTACACAGATCTCTTCACTGAACTCGTGGCAAATTTCATAAAACTTCAGTCTACTTGCAAAACCCAAGGTAAACAAACCACAAGTCAGGTGAACTGAGGATCTTAACACTGACAGACCAACAAGATAGAATCAAAGAAGTAAATTCTAGCTTTTTGGCAGGAACATTTAGACACTGCACAAGCACTGAGTGTCCAACACCAACATATTACATATTTTCTCTTCAATCAAGTGCATGAATCGTACTATTTCATTGCGCCACTCTTCATATAAACTATCCTAGTTGCTCCCTTGTTTGGCCTTTCATTGAAGAATACCTTCTTTATAGTGGAAGCATGAGGCTTCCCTGGGAATATCATCCAGGTAATGACAAATTAATGATGAAGAGCCCAAGAAAATTAGCTAAATTAGATTTTAACTGTTTACAGCACATAAAAAGAAAATTGCTTTTATTTAATCACGTCATTATTATATAAAGTATTCAACTGAATCCAACTGAGGCCATGTTATTGGTAAGTATTGAGCTCATTGTGTGAGCACAAGACAAGAAACACATTTTACAGCTGGTCTAGTTATCAAACCTCAGCCAGAGTAGAAAAGAGTCATCACAAATGAGTTAAGACATTAACACCAGTCAGATGGTTTCCATTTTAGCTCACAAGTGTGTGAGTCAGTACCCTAAATTCCATATTATTAGCCCCTGGCCCTGCAAACTAATGACTTCCACATCAGAGGTTAAGGTTCTCAACCTGAAAATCTTAACCTATAAAGAACATTAGAGGAAAATGTCTCCTCAGCAGTTCTCTGTAAAAGCCCATTTTCTGTCCAGACCCTCTGCTGCCCTAGAATTGATAAGTTTTAATTCATTTTGATGAAGATGTCTGCTAATCTGCAGGGCCTTTGTGAATCTAATATGGATTAGGCACTTTAGCTCAGAGAGCTCAGCCATGATGCCAGAAAAGCCTCTTTGCATCACGGCTCCCTCGTTCATCTGGCCACAAGCCTGCCATGACTTCTAACCCCGCCTTCCCCAGGGGGCTACACTTCGCGACCACTCCTCCCGTCGCCCCAAGTGAGCTGCCCTGGCCCTCCTCTAGCCAGACCCTTTGGGGATGGTGGATTGATGGAAGACTGGTGCAAGGGCAAGGGCCTTCCTCGCTAATTACACCAATACAGCTCCAGAGACAGAAGCTGAGAGCCTTTGACATTAGTTTCATATTGGTCTTTTGTTCCACTGCAGCTCTGTAGAATTGCTGCAGGGGTGTCTATCAAAACTTCCTGCGTGCCTATGCTTCATTTGATGGACTGACTGGACACACAAGGCTGTCCATTTTAGACTCACACATGGACAGAGTACTATAATGCAGCTCTGTCCACTAAGATGTTCCACTTTACAGGTTATCTAAATCCAATAATGCAGAAATGCTCAAACTAAGTGCATGCATGATGTACTGCATTATAGCGAAGTGACATACACGGAAAAGGACAAAAAGAATCTCAGTGTAGAGAAAAAAAAAATTACTGGTCCAATGATGAAAAGATCACTAAAATGTCTATTAAAAACTAGAAAGAGAAATTATTGGCAGCTGGAATAAAAGAACAAATTATTGGGTTGGACTATGGTAACAAGTGTGAGAATATTTAAGAGCAGCAGCTGGTTCTACTTTTTCTTTCAACTTAAAGCTCTTTACGTCTCTCAGCCTGTTTAACTTGAGAAAGGCTTTTAAATACCAGGGATTCCTGAAATGGCTTGATTCATTAAACAAGGTCTTCAGAGAATCAGGATGTCTCATGGCTAATCATGAGACCTCTATCAGGGACTCTTTGGTTTACAAATGTATTCTGATTGGCAAATCATTTTAACAGTGCAGACAGAGTACTTATTATAGCCTGCAGATGTTCACAGAGGTAAGATGTTTACTACCTCAAAAGTCTACAAAATCTGGACTTCCACCCCTCGAACAGTATGTATTTCAGCAATAAAAGCGGTTGTTTATACAGCAATCAAGCCAAGAGCAGGAAAGCAGAGGAAAGATTTCAGAAGGGGGAGGAAAAAAGCTCAATACAAAACCACTCAATCCCACTTTAATAGAAAGCAGAGCGATGGCAGCTGACTGGGGTTCCATCGTAAAGACAAACAAGCATTAACTGAGATGTTTTAAAGGCAACAACAGAGGGTTTTTATTTAATGTCTTAAAGCTTTAATTGGCGCCTCTGTTATTTCCTCTTCAAGGGACTGAGGGTAACAGTAAACCCAGTTCCAAGGAGGAGGGCCTCACGGGCTGCGGTGACCCAGCATCTAGCTGCCCTTATTGGGCCTCCACATCTGTGATCTTTACCAATTGAGCTCAAGAGGCTATGCTCCCCTGGCCCCCAGCTGCCAACAAGGAAGGCCTCTCAGCTAAGACATGGGGGCTTAATCGGCCTGGAAGGGCCCTGTCAACCACTCCACCACGGGGTCACATATGGAAGTGACTAGGCCTGTTCTAAGTCACCTGGGGATATTCATAAATCTCCAGGCTGTTTCCTTAAGCTAATAATTGGGGAGAGCCACCTTTCCCTGTGAGTTGTGTCTGGAGATATTATGGGACCAATTTTGCCCTTCTCCACTTGCTGTCTCTCTCTCTCCCCAAAACAGGAAATAGATATCTATGGTAATAGTGATGACTAAATTGCTCTCTAAACAGCCCCAGGTTTGAGTCTCCTGGAGATTTCATTTTAGAGCAGTGCCTTTTGTAAGTCTTCTCTGTGTTAATGCTCCTACGGTAGGATCCAGTAGGATGTGGAGCAACTAAATCTGATACTTTCCTCGAGGAGAACAAGCGCTCCTTTATGCGAACAGTTTACAGCTCCATATGTATTTTCGATTTTCAGATTTATTTAGTGAGGGGCTCTGTAAGACCCTCAAGGGATCCATAAGCCTTAGTGCTCCATCTCCACCTCTCTTGTTAGATTTACGTCCTACAACAACACAAACAAAACTCTTGTTTCTCCCCTAGGAGCCCAGCTGTGAATCACAGCAGCTTCAACTTGTGTTCAACACAAAACAAGAAGAGAAGGAAGTAGAAAATACTAGCTACAAGGTAAGGTGAAATACATGAGTAAGTTGGAGGGAGGAGGGGGGGGCATACAGAATATGAAGATCATTTATGGTGGGGACACGAGTGAGCTAGTCCATAATCATTTTGAAAGGAGACACAATTGAGGAGGTTTGGCCAAGTGTGGCTAAGTGGGATTGATAGAGCAAAGCTTGTGCACTTGCGCAGACGGAAGACACATTGAGGTCTACAGTGACTACTGAGCTCCAGTCTGGGCTCACATACAACATGATCTGGGCTTTACACAGTCAAAGCCCTCCATCCTTCCTTGCATTGTCTTGTCTGACACGTTGAAGGATGTGAGGGAGTCGGGTGCATACAAAGGCCTCTCCCGGCTGGCCCATTAGCTGGAGAGAGCGATGTCCAGAGCAGTGGAGCATGTCCCCTGCTCTCGGGTGGGGGCTGTTTTATTAATGAGCCAATCAAATGAGTGCAGACTGGGGGCTGGTCACTGCTGACTGTAGGAAGCACCTTGGGCGGCCAGCCTGGTGAGTGAGTGTGGCTGGGAGTAAGAGGACCGCTCCCTGCAGGGGCCCCAGCCAGTAATGTACTCCCTGGCGGGCTTCAGTGGAGGCACATTTGACAAATGGACTCCTTTAGCAGAGCTGTGCCGGGGGGATCCGGGCTCTGGTGTTGGCTCATGGCTGGTTTACCTGCCCACCGCCATGCTCGCTTCTTCATCTACACCGCCTCCCCTGAGCTCAGACAGCTACTGACTGATAATGAGGCCATGTACACATGAATGGATGGGCCAGGCTACCAAAGACACACAGAAAAGTGCAAACGCACATACACACAAACACTGAGCCTGACTCTGCTGAGATAGGCAGTGCTGGCGGCCTGATGCTGTTAGCAGCATTGAATCATGTCGTTGAAATCACTGCTATGATGAGAATGATGGATTGCAGTGGCAACCTGGCAAAACAGTCTTTGCTCTACCTTTGGAAAAAAGATAAAAGATAAGAAAACAAAAGGCACTTGTATGTAATAAGCCAATGGTACTGGTCATCAGTTGATATTAACATCATTGTTTATTTAGCTAAATATATTTTAAAAAATTAGCGTTGCCTTAAATCAAACATTATAATGGAGTGCAATTTGCCTCTAAATTACATTATCACATTGTCCCATATAAATCAGAGAAACAAAGTCAAAGCTTTGGCATTTTTGGAACGCCCCATATCTGCAAATAAAAACATGTATCTAGCACAGATATACAGACACACAACAAAACAAAAAGCTCAAATTTGCAATGGACTTCCTTTTTTTGGGCAAAAAGTCTTATTTTTTAGTGCGGTGGCAGGTGGTGAAGTAGGAGACAAGCATTGCGACAGATCTGAATGTGTGTAAACATGGAGCTGAGTGCATTTGTGTTTTCTTCATGTGGTGCAGCAGGATTGTGACAAATTCCAGAGCAAGTCTCTAGCGAGTCCCACTGCTTTGGTGTCAGCACAGAGCGGCTGTCTGCGCGTGATGGAGCCGAGAAACGCTGAGCACCGCGGCCTCCCTTGGGATGCGTGCCGAACAAGATGTCGCCTGTCAAGCGGGGAGCATTTGAAAATAAATAACATCAATGATGATTTCAGTTTACTTGTCACGAGCGTGTGCGCTTAGAGAAGTGATGCCATCACTCTGCTGGGGATGCAACCCCCCCATCTGAGACAGGCCTTGGCTGCTAGACGCACTCCATTTCCTATTCAGATTCAACATCAATCTGTTGGAAGCTCCAGATATCAGTCTTAACAAGCTGCTGGGAAAAATGTGTTCAGTGATCATTCATTAGAGCCACCATAATACTGTAACACAATAATAATAATAATAATAGGTAACACAGAAGCAATTTCTAAATCTATAAACATCATCTGCATCCAAAGGGCAAAGTACATTATCCCAGCTAACTGGTTTATAATAAAATTAGGATTATATTAAACAAATTCACACATAGTTTTGAACATTTTCTAACATGTGCATCAATATGAATGCCTTTCTATATTTTAAGCTTTCTTATTGCTCTAATCTTTGTTACATGGAAGATTCATGTTCCCAGCGCAGCTACACAAAATATCAAATGACAAGTCTGACTTGAGAACAATTCTAAGGGAAATTTGTTAGCCTTGACTGGGACTCATTTTTTTCAGTAACTCAAAGGATGATGGCAGGTGAGACCATTTATTAGATACTGTTTGTGTATATATGTGTGTGTGTGTGTATGCATATGCATGCCTATGCACTCATTTGGCCTCAGCACATTGGAACGAAGCCCAGCAGGGGAGCCTGGACCAATTCGAGTCTCAAAAAAGACCAAAGAGCACTTGTAACACAAAGAGTTTCATCTCAGCTCCTTAAGGAGAACCATCTGTTGTAAACCAGCCGCTCTCTCTCTCTCTCTCTCTCCATAGCTCTGCAGTCGATTGCAGGTCAAGAGCAGGAAAACAAATGTGCACTGTGCACATGTGTGTGTCTGTCTGCCATTCCTTCAGCCAGAGATTACATATCAGAATGTTCTTTTGGCAGTACTGCAAAAGAGAAAGAGGGAGAGAAAAAAGGTCCCAAAGGTATGGAGGCCAGATCTGACTTTAGAAAGGCATCATAAATTGTTTGCAGTGTGTTCATCTCTTGACGACTGGGGCTCATCTCAAGTTGAGGCTGTGAGGAGGGGAGGTGTTGGAGGAAAAGACTGGATGAGGTGAAGGAAAATAGAAAGAACTGAAAGATGAGAGGTTTGAGTATCAGGGTTTAGTCGTTGAAGCTTATTTGGTCCATACCACATACCTGTGATTTGGAAGCATGTCCTGGGCTGTCATCACCTGAGCCAAGTGAGGAAAGGTTTTTTTTTTGAGTCTGCAGCCATGTATGTACAGAAAGAAAAGTGCGACATGCCTTTCTACTCATCATCATCTGTGTGTCGTGACCCCCCATCATTCACTAGCCGTCCACTCGTCATGCTCCCCGGCCAGCTTGCACAAAGTGAATCAACCTCTTGCTGTGCATCTCAGAGCCCCCGGCTTCTAATGCCTCCATGTGTTCCCTCTCATTCCTCCCATACTGTATCTGCCTTTGATTTGAGGCTGGTCTAAGGGCTGATCGATCACAGTGTAAATGTCCCTAATCAGGAACAGGAAGGTGGAATGAATAAAATCATACATCATGGCTCTCTGGCTTCTGGTCTCCTGCTTTTCTCCTCCGTTTTCTTTCTTATTCTCCTGTCATTTTCCTTACTGTGTTGGATGTTGTGAAAGAAGCAAGAGCCACTAAAATCAACTGTTTGCATTTCATCAAGAAAACACCCAGGACCTTCAAAAAGCTACGGTAGTAAGGAAATGTAAGTAACTATATAAATGCCTCTAATACAACATTCTTATGGCTTACATCATGTAAACCCCTTCTTTAATAAAACAGACTTGACAAGCTTGGTATGTTTCCTTTGAATAGATGTGATTTCACATTTTAAAAAAAGGGTTTGGGTTGAAAGATTTATATGTAGCAGCTCTCCTCATTCTTAATTCTCCAACGAAAAAAGCTACAAACTATAAACTAACTAGCGAGCTCATCATCCAAAGATGGATCACTGCTCAAAGGCAGCAGATGAGCTTAACATATTGCTAATCATGAGAAGAGAGGGACAAACCCAGCCAAAGAGAAAGCGAATGAGTAAAAGAAATAAAAATAGTGGTGAATATATGGAGCAGAAACCCAGAAACCCTCCTGTCATTTGTGGCCTGGCTGAGCCTTTTATCTATGCCTTCTCAGATGGAGTCATGTCGAGAGCAGAGAGTGGGAGGGAGGGTTAATGAGCAGCATTGACTGCTATCAGCCTCAACAGTGCCCAGGCCCCTGGCCTTTATAAAAGAATCATATCCTTTCACCCTAATTAAAAGGCAATGCTTTTACCTGGAGGGTGACCCCTCTGAACCTTTTTCCTCTTTAACAACCAACACCCCTCTCTCATCTCTCTCAATCTGCACGTCTGGTGGTTCTCTTCCCTTTTAGTTCTAGTCCCAAGAGAAAGGTAAGTTGGAACTGTTTTAATTTAAGCTCGTCTATCAAATTTTAAGAGAAAAACTGAAAGGCAACAAAGTACAATAGGCAGACTGAATGTGGTTTTGGATACGCCTTTATGGAAATAAACGTATTCTCTTCAATTTCTGTCACCAGTCCCTCCATCCATGTTGACAGTTCTGCCCAGTTGTGGGATTAATCGACTCTCTTTACTGTGGTATTGGAGACTTACTGTTGTCAATCTGATTACAAGAGACAATAAAGCAGTGAGACCTCCTGTTCTTCATTTCCCTTAATGGTGCCTTCATACCTCTCCTGTTTAATGTATGATGCAAAAAATAAACACACACACACACAAAAAAAAAAAACATAACAGGAATTATTAATGAAGAAGAATGGGCAAGGAGGGAGGAGTTATTTCTTATTTATGAGACGCTAACCAACTGGCAACCTTTTTGACAGTCCTATTAATGATCTTTAGTGACCCTTAGGCCATTCCGTCTCCATTTGCCAGGACCCGTCTTTCTCCCCTGCTCACTTTCTGCAAACTTGCCTCATTCCCTTTGCAAACCCCGATCCTGGCCTTCGTCTCTTAACATGGCAGGGCTGAAGCTAGAAGGGGAGTGGAGGGGTGGGATGTGGATGGGAGGTGGTGCAAGCCTGTAATTTGTGTGGGGGATTTAGACATTAAAGGGGGAAAAAGGGCTCTCCTGGGAGCAGGCAGTTGATCAGCCGTGGACCTGGTGGAGCAAGCCAGACAAATAACAAATGACAGCTCTGTGATTAAATCAAACCTTCTACTTTAAGTGTTGAAGTATCTGCCTGTCACTAACAATCTAGGGCTTGTTAAAGCTCCCTTCTCCTCCTCCCCCACTTAAGAGCCCTGCCTTCCTCCCGCCGCAGAGTCCCATCAAGCTCCCATCCCCTCCTCATCCTCAAAACACCATCCCCTCTACCTTTCTCTACCCCCAAAACACATCAATCAAACAGCTCCCTCTGGACAGCCTCCCACCTCCTCCCTGCGTACTCCTGGCTCGCCATCGATTCTCTGGAGAATGCAGGAAGTGACACACACTCACTCCTGCATGTAAAAACATTTCAACAAAAGAAGTCATATAACATTCGGATAAAGTAGCTGCAGCTGCTAATGCACTGGGATAGAAACAATGCAATTATGAGTATGTATCGTGATCCACAGATAGTCTTTATTGCACCACTGAGAGTCATACAATATATGACAATGCACTACTGTACTGTTCTATACGACCTTATTCTAGCTCATAAATGCTAAGTTCTTCTGACACACTGGGAAGAATAATCATCAGTGAAAGTGCTCATTAGGGATAACCAATAAAACGATGCATGATTCAAATCCTATATTATTCGTCGTACACTGCTCTAATTTTAATGTTTGTACATTGATAAGCTATTCCATTTTGTTAGATAGATATGTGATTTTTGGAATGTATTACGAATCACAAAAATCTATGCATTGGACTGATGTATGGTCAGGCATCTACGTATATAAGTATACCAGTTTTAAAAAGTCATAAGTAATGCAGTGAATACTATTAAAAGTTATTGTTTTGCTCTGTCAAAGTCAACACATTTACTTTTTTTAAATAAATTTGAAGTTTTTATTGTATTAAAATAACAGTATTTGTGTTTTGTGTAGTGCTCTATCTACAGCAGAAGCTTTCGGATGGTGCAGTAGCATCCATACAAACTACATGTTCCTGAGTTACTCTACATTTTACTCAAATACAGTAAAGTTTAATGATGTGGTCTGAAATAAAACTAAGAATAAGCCTGTGTAACCAATAGCCAAAGCTTTTCTATATGACTATAACATTATATACTGATCCATATTTCCCTGATGTTATAAACAGAATGGTCTGTCTCTGTCAGTGGATGAATATAAAGGACAATGAAACTGAAAAGGTTGTACACAATTAAAAGAATTCATTATTCTCTTTCACCAGAATTTATCCTTGTTCCTTTTGCATATTTGATTTGACTATTGTGAGCCTTGTGGTACCACATGGAACTCATTCATTTATACATTATAATTTATAGTTAGTTAGTTAGTGCATATAACAAATTAGTGCACTTGACAACTTTGACTGTTATTAATGAAAACTTAAAAAGGGGACATTGCATAACAGTATTTTATTATAAATATATTTCCTTTAATTGTTACATTGAAATCTAGTTTTACAGCTTAAGTTTTAAGAGGCAAAAAATACACTTCATCATCCCAGTATTTCAGTAAGTCATTAATTTTGTAAAACCAATTCATATCCTTACCTTATACTGCGTGTGCAATTTGACATTGAGTGGCTTAAATGAAAAATATCAACAGCATTTCTATCAGTAGTTCTGCTTTGTTCTTTGGTGCTTTGTGTTGCACCCACATCTTCAGTTTTGTTTTACTGCACAACCTGTTGGGTGAGTCAAAACAGTCTCTGATGACATTAAAACACTGCATGATGCTTTGGTCTCCTACCTATCTGCGTAGCCTTTTCACACAACATTAACATCATCATGCCTTCCAGCCACAAAAGCTGCCTACATCAATGATAGGCATACTGGGAGTCAAACTAGGGCCATCAGGAGGAGGGGTAGGGAAACATAGCATTTATGATTTTCATCCCAGCTTTGCCATCACTGTTGACCTGACTCTATCAGCAGATTTTATTGTCTGCTGGAGTAAATGGAGCTGGCATTAACCCCTGTGGTGGGCCCATATACCCTCAACAGTGAAGCTAACAGCCCCTAGAATAGCAAACATTTACAACAAGTGCCATAACTGGCAACAGCGAACAAGGAACAGAAAGACCTGGACTAGAGAAGTTAGCTGACCTTATAAAATGTCTGGCTGCTCAGCTGCTATCCTGCCTGTTGGGCAAGCTGCTGATGTCTGAACGGTGACATGATTTAAGGCTAAATTAGTATTCATCACACCAGTCACAAGCCATTAATCTAATATCCCCAACATGAAATGATATGCAAATCGCTGCCCATTGTAATGCCGCACCATGCGTAGTGCTTCAAAATGGCCACTGCTGCATCTGCATCACAAGTCCTGTACGATGAAAAAAAAAACATAGTTGTCCTACATTACATTGTAAGAAATGGTAAAATGGGCTGAAATACACAGTATAGATAAATTAGATACACTGAGTTATCACATACTGTTCAGTAGTGTCAAATCTGCGAGAAAAGAAAATGGTGTCTTCTATATGTTATGTTATGAACAGTTGGTTGATTTAGCTGATACAGCATATAAAATGTTGTTTTGGAGCATTAAACACTATAGACATGAAAGCTTGCTGATCCAGAACAGTGGATGCACTGGGCTTCAACTTAATGAAGTTATTTACAATGGTTCCAGTGGTAATAAATAGCAATCCCTATGTATGTTTTTTTGTTTTTTTTGGTTTTAGATCTTTTCTTTTAATACCTGTAAGAGTTTATTTGCAAAACATTGTAACTGAAAGTAATAAACCTGACCACATACGTAGCATGTTTAAAGGAGTGATATTTTGCTTTTTTCCCCAAATGGAATTATATATTTTAAAACATTTCCTTGCGATCTACATAAACAATAAATGTTCTACTTGGGTCTGAATTCTTCATTAATTCAACTCCACAGGTTCATCTTCATCTTAATTTCTGAGCAATGACACTAGGACATGCCAGCACTATCCCTTTAAATGCAAATGACCCACTTTAAGCCACACCCCCTCCAGGCTGTTTACCATGCTTTCTGTTCAACCATTTGTGTTCAACCAACAAATGAACATTTTAGGTAATTGGCTCAATGTTTGGACATATTTTCAGTTTTTACTACAACCCCTGCTGCTGACAGTTATGTCATACTCAGATTAATGTTCGTCTGAAGTCTTGACCTTACATGTGCAAATGTCATGACATAAATAGTTATATATGTAACAAATTATGCAGGAACTGAAATGGGTTGTAGACAATATAAACACAGGACTTTTGCAGGACCTGGAGGGTTCAAACTCAAACTATTATGGTCCAAATACACAAATAAATGTGACAATGACTAATAAAAGTGGGTTTAGATAAATATGAGCCCTTTAAAGCTTTCTAACCATTGTAACTGTGTAAGTATTTCAACAATAATCATGCACTAATCAAATGTATACTGACTTGTATACTGGTAACCAGTTGAATTTTAGAGTAAAACACAAGCATACTGGTTAGATTTATATATAGCACAAAAGCTCACATTATGAGCAGCATGGCACAGACAGTAACATCACCGTCACATGGACATTAGCAAGTTGCTGACATGGACATTTAGTTCTTCACTGTGAGAGAAGATGATGCAACAAAATTATTAGAGGTTACCTGCCAAGTAAAATGAATGTCACATGTCTCTGTTATAGTGGTACGGGGCTAAACTGAGCCGTGAGTAATCACTCATCTGCTCCTGCAGTGGAGTTAAGGTTAGATAAAAGTGGGATATACACGTGGGCTTCTGCAGTCAACCTTCAGTTTAATTTCATTTGCACAAAAAGCTATTTGAGTACCCTGGAGTAGGTTATGTTGAGATTTGTTTACATGAGAATGAGTGAAGGTCATAACTGAGCGCAATTTTGGAGAAATTTGGTTACGCAATGGTCAGGATTTAATTTTGACCATACAACTGAATTATTTAGGAAGAAATGCAAAAATGTTTGCATCTGCTGTCAGTTATAGTACATAGAAACAAAGAGAAATGGAAGTGGCCAAGATAAGAATCTGCATTAAATTAAACCACTTTAAGATAAGAGCAAATTATAAAAGACCATGAATATGCAAAAATATATGCTTTTAATTCATGTCTTTCATCAACATGTATTTAATTAATTGCTGCCAACAATTATGACGCTACTTAAAACAACACTGACATACAACCTTACAACTGTCACTACATTTGGTCTGTCCAGTATATGTGTTGTTAATTTCCTGTACAGTTACTACTAACTTTTTCTAACTTCGGACCAGTCCTGTATTTCAGCTCCCTGGTCATGTATTTATAGTTTTCACGAACTTTAAGTGGTGAAATAGCCTCAATCCTAACTGACAGTTTGTTATATTTTCCTCCAGTCAATAAGAAAAACTGTGGATTCTGGATTTCATTTCGAAAAAATACTCATAAGTCATTTCGAGCCAGAAGGCAATTTGTATACAGCTGGAAAGTTGTACATTGTATTGATATTCTTAATAGTCATACTTATCCAGGAAGTCATGTAAAGTTTACACAGTGTATGCTTTTATTGTCAGTTTGTATTGATTTTGAATTGTACAGAGCATTAGCGCTTAAGCTCACACGGCTGCCAGTCTAGGTCGTCACAAGTAAAATCCACAGTGACTCCAATAATCATTATTATATAGGTTTAAAATAACACTGTAAAACACTGACTGACTCCTTTTTACACTCCTAAGTCTGACACCATGTCAGATTTATCAAGCTGTCAATCTGGCACACCAAACAGCATACCTAAAAAATGTTTTGTTCACACCTTACTGTTGTAAAAGGACACCAGAGGACAATTGTTTCTGGCTGTGTGCCCGGCTTTGAGGCAGGGCCTGAGCTGTGTCCGGGAATATGCCTGGTGACAGATGCTGGGGAGACACGGGCCACGGTGGAGGTCCAGGGAGAGCAATTAGCACAAACGAAGCGGCTATGTCGTTAGCTGGTCTTTATTAGCCTCAGTGATCAGTTCAGAGGCCATTAGTCTCTTGTGATCAGCGGGTTTCCTGCTTGGCTCGAACCATTACTGGCATTTGTAATTGCATGTGTACAGTATTCCAAGATGGTCATTAAAAACTGGATTCATCTAAGTATATGGACATTTGTCTGTAATATTAAGGATGTGATGCAGTCGGGTGATTACACGATGAAACTACATTATATTTGATTAAAACCAAATCTCATTACTGTTTGTAGTTATGAAGGGGGGGAACAGAAAGACAGAAAAGTATCCTGTCTGCAAAATCATTATCCAATAATTCAGTTCATGATTTTATATTAACAACTCAAAAACTGAGATTTTTGCTTACATTTTTTTTTTTTTTCCAGTGGGAAATATTTTCAATCACTAGCTCAGATCTATCCACACTGATCCAGGCAGCATTAAAAACCACACTTTTGTTTAGTCCCTCAGCCAAACAAGGTCAAGGTGATGTGTGCTCTTGCAAATAAATTACTTTGCTCCAAAAGGGCCCAATTCAGTGCTCTCTGTTTAATTTATCTGCTGAGTTAACTGGCTTCCTGTCAAGGTTGGTGCTCTGTACAAATGTTATATAAAAAAGAAAACAATCGATTAAAAAAAAAAAAATAGGTGCTGTTGTGCATGCGGAGGCGAGTATTTATGATTATTGTGCTGTACTTAATTAGAAAAAACAAATAGGTTTATTATTCACTGTTGACGTAGTTGTGCTTTTTGATTTATTCTAAGTGTCTTGTCTACTCATACGTGCTTAACCTGGAGGGAATCACAATACAGAGTATCTTGCTCAGTTCTGGGTGAGATATCACTGGCTGGTGGGGAGCTCCGGGACATCTTCTTCTACACCTTTTTTTGTCACTGTGTTGCATGCTGGGAAAAAAGCCGCCCTGTATGTTGTTCCTCTGTTTTGCCCGAGCCCTGAGAGACTTCCCTGCTAATGTTCCCCTCCTGTTTTACAGCAGTACTTCCTGGAACAGCCCCCTACTAGTCATCAGATGCTACATTAAGGGAGCACTCTGAAGTCTTCCTCTACCACTAAGGGCCCCTGATAAATAACTTATGGGGGAGAGGATTCAAAACATCTCTCCTATTACTAGCCTCGATTCATTTTTTACAGTCCCCGGAGCCCTCCATCTGTCCTGCACTTCAAACGCATCTGAATGCTCTGAGATACTTTCCCTATTCTATCCTATGGGATCCATGTGAAGGTAGAGACAGAGAGGAGGGAGGGATGTGGTGGGGTGGGGCTGCGTGGAAAAAAGAAAGAAAAGGAATATGACAGAGCCAGGAGCTCTGAGCAGCAGAATGTGCCGAAAGCATCTCTCCCATCATCTTCCTTTCTGTCTATTCTCCATGGAGGGAAATGAAAAAAAAGCATTTGAAGGAGAGGTAGAGGAAGAAAAAGGAGGAGGGAGGATGAGATTTGTGGTTGAAGCGTCATGGTCCAGCTCAGAGCTGCCACTCTGTCAAATTATAACATGCCCAACAATTCAGCTTTTTCTCATTCGCAATTACAAATTAGTCCATTAGGCTGTCTGCCGCCTGTCCCTTTTCTTCTCAACGCTGCAAGGGGATGTATGTGTGTATGAGTGTGTAGGCCCATAGTGGTGGGCAAAGCAGGAAGAGCAGATGGGAGGGGACCTTCCCTGGGTGAGAGACGGCAGTTTTCAAGTCGCATAACGAGACAAACAAGCAAACCAATGGTTGTAATTTGATGTGATGTCGACAGTAATTGTCTTTGATGCTGTGGGTAGGCGAGAGGGTGAAATGGGGCCACAGCGGGTTGGCCTTGAAGTGGTAGTTATGGAATATAAATTGGGGCTGCCTGTTTTCTGAAGGTGGAAAAAAAAAAAAATACAGGCGCCCCTTTTAGTGAGACCATCACCGCTTTAGTCAAACATCCTATCAGCTTAAATGGATTTTATATTAGCAGTGAGAGCATGACGAATAACATAACTAAGCTCCAAGGAGTTCATTCTATGGAGCCCAACACATGTATGTGACATATATGGGTTTTGATGGCGTCAAAATGGCTTTCACTCAATCCCTTTTATTGACACTACAGAGATCACTATCTCCAAATTTATAAAACAGGGCTATTTACGTCTCAGGCAAACTCAATTTAAGCAAAAGAATTTGCATGACATCAATTAAGTGTGAGATAACATTAACCGGCAGTGAATTTAACTAACATCTCTGGATCATACGAAAATATAAAACCACAAAGTATTGTTACTTCTGTCCAATATATGTGTATTCTATATGTATATTCAGAAAATCCTAAGATGTTTATGACAAAACTATGATGTCATAACTTAACCAAAGACATCACTCTTATACACACTTATATCTTCATCCACATTGGGACTCAGTTGATCATTTTTCCAAGTATTTCTCCAGTGTACTTACTATTGCCACAGTGAAAACAAACACGTGCTATCTTGTATTAGGGAGGTAATCATATTTTATCACTTAGAAAAGCTATTGAAATCATGCAAGGCTTAAGCTATTTAAAGGCTAAGCTCTAGTTTGTGGCTGACAGTAATGAGCATGCGATGTGGGAACCCTACAACTTCCTCAGTCTATGTTGAGCTACTAACATTGCTTTCATCCAGCCAGTCTTTAAAAAAAAAAGACACAAGCAAGTCTTTCAAAGGACAAATACGGTGTGGGGTGTTTGGGTGAGCCAGGGTGAACTTAACAAGCAAGGATCTTACAGATTTAAAGGTACTGCTAAAAATTTATGGAGGCATGTTTGGACGGGGGCCACAGTGAACAGCTTGGCCAGCTGAGCAACATCACAGCGGGACGCCTAATAAGCCCTACGCAATTTTTCACCCCATATTTTATCAATAAAAAAGCAGTTTAAACAGCCTCCCCCCGAACCACAGCCGCTGCACTGCCTGCCATCTGGAGCCCTCTTTCATTTTATAATCCAACTGTCATTAAAATGCTTCTTGGCAGTTTACAGCTCGTTCCCCCTGTGCAGATGTGGAAGCGATCTTCAGACGGGGCCCTCTGATCAAAGTGCTCACTGCTGTCAGACAGAACACTTACCACCCTCAGGCTACCTTCCAGTCCTATCCGGACTTAATGCCTCCCATTATTTATTTATTTCCACACTTCAGTGTTTATCAGGTGCACCACTCCCTGCAGAGTTCAGGTCAGCTCCAGAGGCTGGCAGCCGTTGCCTAGAGGTTATACCAGAAGCAGATGTAGGACCAGGAAGTTGTAGGCCTGAAATGTTGTTAAAGTGCAGTTAAGAAAACCTCTTTAGATCAACTAGAGGACTTCACTGAAAGTAGACAGCTGAAAGGAAAGGATAAGAAGAAAGCCAATCTGAGCCTCCTCTACTATAGTGGTATTATTTTTGGTGGCTGGATAAAACAAGCCTAAAACCATTTAAGGTCCAGAAACCATAACCGATTACATTAGCAACTGCAGAACAGTAATTTATTTTCAACGCATAGTCTAGTAGTGCACATCATCTACAGTGTATGCTGAAATACTTTTCATCTGCTGAAAACATTTCATGTACAAATGTGCACATTGCGAAAATTGGGCAACACAATGTATCATGTCCTTGATTGCAGCATTTCAGTTATGTCTTTGAGTGAATTCGTTTTCACCAATGAAAAATCAGTGGTGCAAAAGGACAACAACTCTGCTGCAGTCATTACAGAAAGAGAAAGGATGAAACAATTACTTAATGTGTCTAAAGCAATGGCTAACTGACAAAAACACTGTGAAGTATATTCTTGCTGTAAGTCACTAACAAGAGATAAATGTGGGCTTTGTAAGCTAATAACATGAGCGTTTCTGGCAGCAGGCACAAAGGTGATGGCAGTCAACCCACTGGCAGTGTTTCTGTATCATATCACACTGCCACATTCACTGTGTGCACATGCATGGCTTGCAGGCTGCCCAGCGACTCCTCACTGATGTGGCGTAGTGCGCATGGCGTTAATGCTCTGACTGGGTGTTGATTGAGCTCCCTTAAAGCCAGTGACGCATGTTGCCTTTGTTTGGCAGTCGTCCCGGTGTAAGAACCAGGGCCATATTCCGCCTGTCAGTGCCATGTGTTCTCTCTCCTCAGAGCACAGCGGTTGATGCCACTCAACCACCACCCCCCTACATCCCACCCCCTGGCATCTCTGTGGGCACCCCAGGCCTAGCAGGTCTGCACTAATGAAGTCAAATTAATTTAATGGATGCCCATGCCGCCTGCGTCTGTGGTGCTTGGCAGGGGGACAGTTTTATTGCTGGTCTCTGTCTGTGGCTTCAAACCTCATGCATATCCAAGAGCTGCCATACCTCTTCTGTGTGTCATGCCAAAAGTGACAAGCATATCAGCCTCAGTTGTGCCAATATGCCCCATGTGATTCAGAGATGATCTTTAGTGTCTATAAAAACTAAAGTCGTAGGGAGAGTTCAGTAGTTAAGTTAGTAGAGAATCCAGGTGTGTCCATTAATTAATACCAAGTGAAAAGGCAAAGGGAAAATAATGGGCCGGAGAACATGAATGACACCCATCGTTATACCTGCTTCCCACTGCCCCCTAAACCTAAAAATCCCCCAGTTAACTTTTATGGCGCACCCTTTGATACAATAATTATTTTTTTTTCCTGTAATCTTTCAAGCCCAGTACCTTTTTTCCCTGGCTGGTGCAGATCAAAGCAGGCTGGTTTTGTGCACAAGGGACTGCAGTGGCTGGGGTTTCTGGTTTAATTGAAGGCAGCTGGCCCCTGTGTGTGTTTGGGCCTGATCTCAGCATGCTCTCCTGGGTTCTCAGCTTTCCACATCACATACGCATTCGCCCACGGAAAGTTTCTTCCAGAGCCCAAGTGACGTGAGGGCCTGCAGGGCTTGAGGTCTGGCAGTCGCCGAGCCATCCACAGGCATCTGAGTGTTTAGATTGACTCGGAGATGCTCAAGTGGTTAGAAAAAGAAAGATGGAGCATGTTTCTCTCAGTGGGTGGGAGAAGTCCTCAGACTCAGCGCTCACTTCCTTTATTGTCCGTCATCACCATTATGAGGACTGCAGATGATCCTTCCCATACAGGCACAAGGCTTCGAAACTTGGCTTCATTGGGAAACATTTGGTAAATGAAGACAAAATACAGAGTCTCAAGAAATAACAAAGGCCCATGACTCCATGATTGATGTGTGTTGATTTTCCTTATAAAATTTCTACCTAAAATATAACTAGCATACTACTTTGCTGACTGGCCTCTTTGTCTGAGAAGGGAATAGAGGCACTCTAAACATTCTTTTTGCAGCCACAGTGGACCTAAGCTCCATTTACTGATTTATTCCTGCCTAAAGAGGAAGCAACGCTTCTTCGGGGAAACATTATCTACGATGGCACTGATTCCTAATAACAACAGGGAATTCTATATTTATCCCTGATTGCATATGCCATTTGTTGGGAAGGAAAAAAGTCGTTTTGCATTAGGAAGTCTTGAGCAGACAAGCCAAGCCTGAGACAGACAGTTTCGGTGCGCCAGCTCCAAATGCACACAAAGTCTGTCTTGCATTTCCAGCTCGAAGAAATGTGTAAGTAATTACAGCCAAACCATGTTTATTGAATAAAAACCCACTTAGGCATTATGTTTATGCACGATCAGAAACACTCAAATCTTACATCCACATACACAAAAACACTGTGTCTTTTTTTCTCTTTCCACAGAACATCTGCACCCAATATGGAGTCAATTTTACTTTTATTACTCATGTGGAAAAATGTATATAGTGCTTGGATTGTTATTCAAACATGGGCCACTTGAAAAACAATGAATGCTGTGCCATGCTACATTGGAGTAAAGTGGACACACACTGGGTAAATTGTGTAGTTGGCTGTTGAATTTTGTGACCCAGAATTGTATTTGGTTAAGGCTATATGCTTTACTTGCCATTGCATGTTAATATCACTGATGTTAGATTGCATTTACAATATGTTCTTTATAAAGGACAACTGGATAAATAACATTGAAAAAGTAGAATTTTTTTCATGTTTACTTTTTTCTCATTATCTGAAATGGTGCATGAAATTACTCCACATTAGTTAAAGCTGCATTTAAAGGAAGCAGACGTACTGTTATTTGTCTAATGTAATGGAGAACTATCAAAATATTTTGGCATCAAATTGTGACATTTTAAAATCGGGGTTGTAGAGTATGAACAACGCAGTGCAAATAAATAGTGTTAAAGGATGCGATATGGCCCAGCTGGGGTGACACTTCACAACTTGTCTTGTTTGATATGGGATGCCTTGCTTTCTGTATCACCGTATCATTGAACTGACGAGATCTCTAGCAGAAAATTGTGCAATCGAGCATTAAACCTGGCCGTTGCACAAAACTCCTCCTATTACAGAACCGGGGCTCTCAGGTGGAGAAAAACAGTGTTTGAGGAAAACCACCTCTAAAAATGGATCTGGTTGAAGTGGAGGAAAAACACATACCAAAACCCAGTGTTCATCGAGGCAACAATAACTCCCTCAATAACAATGATCACACACTGTTGAACATGGCTGAGTGGTGACAGGTTTTTCTCAGAGAGTTAGCAGAGCAGTGGTGTTTCAAAGACATAAAAGGTAGGGTGTGTGTATGATTTTTACAGAACAAAGGGATGGCTATTTGTTCTATTAACACTCTGTGCTAACACAAACAGCTTCACTGAGAGGAGGCAATAAGCGAAGGAAGATTACAGTCTAGATGCCATGTTACGTTTTCACACCTCCTCTGTTCTGAGTGGCTGGTGTGGTTTTGCTTGCCACAACTCTTCTATTTTCATCTTTGATGCCAACAACAGTGGCAACCTTTAAGAAGGAATCTGCACCAGGCTATTGGGTGCCACATCAATGACGCTAAAGCCATGTTCCTGCATTGCTGTATGACATACATTGCTAGTGACAAGCCGCCTTTGCTGATGTCAGTTGGCTGTGTCTGCTGGCTGGCCCTGCAGAAGCTCTAAGTCTTCCTCTGTCATCATGCTTCTCCTTCCCAACATGCACTGGGGCTGAGTTTCACCGCTGAGAGTGCCTTTACACTCATTTTGCTTGGAGCATGCACACAAACACACACATACACACACACACACAAACATCACACCACACTGTGCAAAGACTTAAACAGTCGTTCTTTCCTTCGCAGACAAACCCAAATGTGCTCCCTGATCACCACATACTTGTGTACTAAATGCACAACAGATGTCCCACTCGTCAACCAGAGCACACATGACTTGGAGTTGACCAGAAATGAGAGCATGTTGCAAACAGCCCTATATAAATTAAAGAAATAAGTGTTTCCAGTTTTATTGTAATAGCTAGAAGTGAACATGGTGAGACCACCTGAAGAAGATATAACATGTTTATTCCAGGCCAATCCACAAAGCTCAAATTCATCATTCCTTTCCCCAAAAAGGTAATTATTTGCCTAAATCTAATCACAACCTCACCCTTACCAGTGGTCTTAAACATTATTCAAAACTGTGATAAAATAAGGCATTTTTGAGGGAATGGTAATCTCTCAGGTTATAAATGCATTCTGTTTTGCATTACTGTTTTACGTTGGCCAGAATACAAAAAGCACAGTGAAATGGACGGGCTGTGAATCAGAAAAAAAACAATGGATAGAAAGATGGAGGGAGTGAAAAAGACAAAAGCAAGAGGAGAAAAATGACATCTCCATATTAAGGCCTGTGTTGCTGGTGTCAGTTCTAATTTCACAGTGCCTGTGGGGAGCTGAATGCAACCAGTCAGCTCTGGTCTCATCTCGTTCCTCCTCCATTTTGAATCAAGGCCGGCGAATCCCAAGCTGGGGGAAAAGGAATATTACTGGCAAATTGGTTTTAGATTAAAGGAGGTGGCGAGGCATTCTGCTTTCTCAGCTCTTTCCCAGGTGCACTTAATCTAATTTCATTAAAGAGATGAGGACGGATGATCACTTGTGTCGAAACATTAAGCCAGTCCATTTTTTCCATTTATAAAAAAAACGTTAAGGTTGTCAGCGGCGTGGTGGGTGGCCTGTTTGTTATTGAATATGATGACTCTCAGGGACCAATCTGGATCTTGCAAAGCAGTCGGGGTTGAGAGGCAGTATGCGGGAGGGGGAAACCACCTACATGAATATATATTATTATTGCTTGTTTCCTCTTTCGAGATAAAGGATACACAGACAAGCGATAATAAATACATGGAGAGAATAGAATAGCAAGGGACTTAGAGGTAAAAAACATAAAGACTTGGTGGTAGAACAGGTGTTAGCAGACATGTTTAAATGCTCAAAGCTTGTTATGGTGTTGAGGGCACACTGCTAGCTTCAGAGGGCGTACCCCCCAATACATCAGCTGGGAGGATACCACTAGCTGACGAGCCATTACTGATAAGTTGGTAGAAATGCTTTGACGCAGTGATATGGCATTCATTCTGCACACAGCAGGAAGATAAGGGGGTAGAGGAGGAATTAATGTGTCAATCAGAGCCCGCGAGCTGCCCTGGCAGACGAATACACCAGAGCCATAAAAGAGCTCATAGACAGGATGTGGTAATGGTCCTTGGAGACTCCCCAGGAGACAGATACACTTTCTGCTGAGTGACTGCTCGGCAAATAGGACCAAATAGAATTAGCCGACCTGGGTGTCCACCGCTGTGGCTATGGCAAGGCAGTGGTAAGCCACCTGACATGAGCCTGCTGCAGAGAATATAAGCGGCTCATACTAACGTTTCACACACAGCCAGATAGCCACTGTATTATTTGCACAGGAGAAAGAATATGGAGGAAACTGGAGAAGCCGGTGAGAATGGTAAAGTGGGGTCTAATGGAGATAGGATGACACTTCAGGGGAGTGCATGAACAAACTGAGATGGGATAAATCCCACTCTATTTCTTTTTCTGCCTCTCCAATGAAAGTAAATGATCATCTTGACTTGGAGGATCTCAGATGTGTCAGAGGTTGACAGGGCTGGCTGCTTGATAGATTACAGGTGAAGCACAGGGGGTGGAAACAAATTATCTAGATGTATAGTCCTTCAAAACACACTGTATATTTATTAATGGATGGTGTCAGTGGTATTAAGAACGTCATCTTTTGAAAGGCTTGACAGGTTTTTCTCAAATAGAAGTTTTATCCAACTGCACAGCGAGATGTAATAATAACTAGTTCACCAAACTGAAATACTGAAGGTGTGTTACTAACAGTGTTGGGAGAAACAGTAATGGATTACTTTACTTTAATGCGGTAGGGTAAGGTATTACTAATCAATTTTCAGTAATATTTTATTTGGTACATCTTCAATAGGCCTTGCATAACAACACGCTTTCTGCTCAGAATTTAATTGCTCAAATGAAAGAAGCAATAACAAAAAAACAGCAAGACCTTAAAGAATCAAAATACGTTAGTAAAGTTCTACTTCCTGTTGATGTTCAGCCAATGAGTGACGACGACAGAAGACAGTCCCTTCTCCACATGGAAGTATGCTCATTATTAACCGTAACCCTGCATAACACAAGCTACTTATCATGATCAGCAATGACAAGGTAAGATAATGTTTATATAACTAGTTAGAATTATTTATCAATTGCGGATTCATCTACCGACGGCACCACGCCCCCTGTTTAAACATGTAAAACGTTGAAAAAAAATACAAGTGTTCCTGCTGGGATTCAATCATTATAGACTGTAGCGTTATTTATTGAGCTATCCATCCACATGTACTTCGAGTGCAAATTTATGCATCCCAAGGCTCTCCAATCTCTTATATTGGGGGGGGGGGGTAATACAGGAGTCATGTAATGCATTACAATTCTGGAACAGTAATATTGTGAGGTAAGGAATTACTTTTAAATAACAGTAACAAGTAATCTGTAATGTATTACAAAACGCAACACACACTGGTCAATAATTCAATAAACAATTATTAAACTGGTAGGATGTACATGAATTAATGTAGAAGGTCTTAAATGAAAACGTCCTTGTGTTTGTTTTGTCACATCAACACAAGCACAAGCATTCATTTAGTAATCATCTGACAGTCACACAAACATCTCAAGTGTCTCAATTTTGATTTAGTAAAAAGACCAAATAAATGATGCTCCTAATTCCACAGCGTGATCTACAAATTAATTTATCCCATGTGTGGTTAGCTACGTCACAAGCATCTTATTAACTGAGGTTAAGTGTAAACACCCCAACTGATGCTTCAACAGTTTAAAGACAGAGAAAACATTGTTCCCCATGAAAAATCACAAATTTTGTGGGGTTTTTTTTCTCTTAGGGTCAAGATATATAAGGTTAGTCGAGGTTACTGCTGTTTTCTTTTTTTGGATCTTTGAATAAAAGTCTTGTTGTCAGTGTAATCTCGGGTATCAGACGGCAGAACTCCCAAGAAGAAATGTCATGAAAATACAATACCCAGAATCTGAGTGTTTGTTTCTCCAAGTCTAAGCCAATCTACATAAAGATACATTTCACAGCAGCTTTTGACTGAACTGGAGATGACCTGGCAATCTCCGCTGAATTCAAGTCTGACAGGTTCTGGAAACACATCACTGCATGCTATCTCGAGCATCACTTTGACATAACCAAGCTTCACGATATGCAGCACTCGAAACTGACTTTGCCGCGACACCAACTCGTCAGTTTTATTCAACTACAGTGTAACTGATTGCACCCTGGAGGCACACCTGGAAGCAATATTCTAATTAAGTTAATCTGCAAAATCCTGACAATGTGGGTGTTCAGGTGGCTGGTAATCTGATGTGAAAGGAGCCTTTGTTTTCATTGGAAAGATACGGGAGGATCTGGCACCTGTTTCTGCAAAACGTTGCTGAAAATTATCGCTGTCGAGTTATCCTGAGTGTGAGCAATTACAAATGACAGTGTTTGTCTTTCTCCTCATGGAACCCAATTTTTACACCATCCTTTTTTTTTTATACTTGTGGTGATGGCCTGTCAAAGTATTTTCTCCACTCTTCTCTTTTCCTCAACAATTTGTTATGGATGATTCGGGACTCTCATCATCCTGATTATGATAATAGTTTCGGAGAAAATGAAAAGGTCGCTGCTGCCTTAGCCTTTATGCAGATGTTCTTTTGTTTCACTTCCATATTGCATGTACAGTGTATTCCCATTGATTTTGCATTTTGTTTTCTAATTAAATCCCACTGTCTCTGGCAATGGCACCTTATATTAAGTCTTGGGCCAACAACATAACAACTGCAAATCAACACTTACCTTCGATCTGCTGACACTTAGTCCATTGGTATTGGCTTTTAAATGTGATACCTGTTCCAAAATACTAGTAGTTGGTGCTACAGACCTTATATAACTGTATTGTACAATTGGGTATCGTGAGATGGGTGGTAGATTTGTGATTAGTCTTTAGGCGACCCCAAACTTCTTGTTATTATAATAAGAAAAATATAATATAATAAGAAATTGCAGGACTAAAGAATCAGAACCATGGAACTGAGAAAAGAAACCAAGAACAGAGACCAAACACAGCAGAGACATGAAAATTCAAGTAAGGGATCCAAGACTGAAAACCAATACTTTTGCAAACAAAGTCAGAAAGATACAAAGCCAAAGGTCTGGGTGAAGTGTAGTTTGACATATTAAACTGACAGAATAGATATTTTTCATTGAACAGATTAGAGACAATATATATTTATTTGACTTTTCATTTTACTTTGTTACACTGGCCACAGGATTCTAATCTGTCTGGTCTAGTCATACCATTTAACCACCAGAAAACTTGGCAACATGTCTGATAGTGCGCCATGTCTTGAAATACATCCCAGTCCACCTAAACCAGCTAACATATCTGGTGCCAAGAGTTAAGTCTAGGGCTATTTCACCAAATACTTGCAACACCTAACAAATAATAATAATAAAAATCTGATGTTTCTATAAAATCATCTTGGGGAGTCCTTGTTTTTTTTGTCTGTTATATTTTGTTTTGTGTGTCATAAACTTTCTATAAGGAATGGTAGCATTTGCAATGACATATGAAACTTCGACAAGTTTCAAGTAACTGAGGAAGAAGAACAACGAAACCCTGAAAGGAAACACTCGAAGAGTTTCCCTCCCATTTTACTTCCCCCCTCGACCCCCCACAGTGATGCAGAAGAACCGTATGGAGACTGACAGGCCTGTTACGTCTCTCTGTCGTGTCAACTAGCTTGCGCCCTCGGTTTCTTCTCGCTTCAATGAAGAGATAAAAGCCTATTGACTTGCTAGGCTACAGTTAATGCAAATTGGGCCTGCTATCAATGTATTATTTATAGGGAGAGCTGCAGACATTTCCACAGAACTGGGAGCTAAGCTTACAGGAGATTAGGCATGCTATCTCATTCATTTACCAGGGAGTAATTGCTAAACTGTGGAGGAATTAGAATGCTTGAGGTTCCCCAAAGGCGTTTTCATCTTGTAACCAGGTGGCTGCCATCAGCCAACCACCTTCAAGTCTGAGATAAACAAGTACAAAGAAGTGAAACTGATGCTACATCTGTCACATGGTTAACACTTGGTGATGTCATTGAATATATAGTATTTCCTAGACACCAATAATATTCACTCCAGACTGTTGCATTGATGATTACAGATGAGAACAGTCACAGATTTATGAAGCTGCACTGTCTAAATGACTAAATAAATAAATACTCCACCCATGTATCCCTTATCCTTCTCTTGTGCTCACCATTTATAATTCATCTATATATTTTATTTATCCAAATGTCCAACTCCAAAATGAATTCCTTCCTCTGTGGTTTTGATCATTTTTCCCCTCAATTCAAGTTTTTTTTTTTTTTTTTTTTTTTTTTTTAAATTTAAAATGTTT
>JAPSES010000219.1:18066511-18091760 GCA_029822895.1 Maxillicosta whitleyi
TTCACGTTTTTTTTTTTTTTTTTTTTTTTTTGTCACTTTAACCTGGTTCAGATTGTAAAGCCTTTTGGGGGGAATCCCTGATTTGTCAGATTGGTCTGTAGAAATTAAATTGAACTGCACTGAAAAAATAAGAGCATTACCTACTAAATATGGGTCTTTCAAACATGCCTGTAATAAAAGTACATAAAATGCATAAGCAGCCATCTTTGAATACATAAGAGGTGGACAATATGTAAAACACCTCTGTTTCAATGCATGAAACTGTTTTTTTGTTTGTTTTTTAATTCAACTCAAGCTTATTTTACAGCAACTAATTCATGGGATTGGAGTACAAAAAAAAAAGTAAAAAAAATAAATAAATTAGAGATACAGAACCAAATATTGCAATACATATTTCAATACTATGATCTACCTAGAAGGCATATGTATGTATTCAGGCTGCAAGTGTCCCACAAAAAACAGAACAATGGATCTTTTATGGTGCAAAACATAAAAATGAGCCTAAAAACAGCCTGTACTGCATTTTGCTTGTCAATTTCTTGCTCTGTAAAATGCAAATGATCAACAATGGTGGGACCAGTGGAGTGTCTATTACCCCCTATCTTCCTTTTTTTACTACACTGTGACTCCCTCTTTTAGTTGAGAGCTCAATTTTGTTATTCACAACTCTCAGTCACTTCATGTGGCAGGTGAACAAACACAGGAAAAGCAGTCTTACCTTGTCGTCAATGTCACTCTCGCTGTCACACTAAGAGAAAAGAGACAGACACAGGAAATATAAGGAATTATTCATTTGCACCCCCCTCCCAGTAGCTCATAATCAGTGCAGATGTTATTTTTGTGTGCAACCTCTCATTCACTGACAGCTTTCAGTGCAAACGGCAGAGGATGAAGAGGGAAAGAAAAATGTGGTGGTATAAGACTTTTTTTTTTTTTTTCCCAAGTTTCAAAAGCAGAACAGCAGCAGGGAAGGCAATTCTGGTGTTTCTGTTGCAATTTCAATGCTATAAATTTACAAAAGATGAAAAAATAAATACTATAAAGTGGGTTTTATTATAGAGCATGTTCAATGACAGCTTGTCATTTAGCCTTTTAAGAGTGCTTTAAGACTGGATGATAGTATCTCAAGGACACAGAGAGCTCAGGCTTTCTGAATATTCAACATATTGCCTTTTAAGCTTGGTATTTCTAATCCACCTTGTGACAAACCACTTTTTAATTTGTGTCAGACTTCTACATAGATAAAATAACTAAATAAAAAGAGAGTTTGTCTTCTGGAATATGCCTTGTCTAGACCAGCCAAAGGTCAGCTCGCTTTCTATTCATTCATGAAGTGAAATGGTTTTTCAGCAACACTTTATATTTTATTGGTAATTTCTGCATTAAATCACACAGTGACCTAACTTAGAAATCCTGTGCTGTTGCTCTAACCAAATGAGAAAAACAGGAAACATTTCACTGTGAGAATAGTGTTAATACTGAGGGCCACATTACTGACATGTTCAGGTTAGGACAAATGAAAACATTATTATATTTGAAAAATACTGGAAAATTGTGTTGATCTTTAGTCCAAAAGAATGTATGAAGTTAGAGGAAAGTCACTAACCCTGAGTTACAACAGGTGTTTCACTTTTTTTTTTTGTTCAGTACATACTATACAATGCACATCACAACCTGCCAGTGTAAAATACTAGACTCCCACTTCTAGTTTTCACATCCATTGTTGCTAAACACTCATGGCTGGTAACTCTCTTCCCCTAGACAATAGATCGAGAAGTTGTGAAAATAGGAGTAGTCCCGTTGCAGGCCAGTCCCACTGGACCTCACAGCGGGATGTATGAGGAGTAGAGCAATTCAAGCGAAGAGCCACACAGAAAGGGAAAGGGCCCCCAGTGAAAAACTGCCTTCAATCTGTCAATTAAGTCCCTGTGGCAACATATTTAAGTGGACCCTCTTTATTTTGTTTGACTCCCTTTCAGAGCTGGGCACAATGAAGAGGGAGTTGGGTCAATGGAGGCACAGCGGCCCTTTGTTGGGAGTGCGGTGGGTCCAAATGTATAATTAAGTAACGAGAGTAATCAGTGCAAGGGCTCAGTGGCCAAGATCTCTCGGGTAGAGGGGGGCTTCCATGCCCTGTGATTCATCCTACTCTGCAAAGACAAGGGATACAGCAGGAGTCCTTGCTGGCAAAAGCTTTTTTATGAAAAACACTGTCACTCAACACCTTAGGAGGTTTCATTGTTGCATTTGTGTCTCAATCTGTAGAATAACAACTCCTAGAAATGCTTTTACTCCTATTGTATATATGGAGGTATTCTTAAGAAAGACTCATATAGCAAGAACAAACACCATGGTGGAAAAAAAGGAAAGTAAAAAGCTATAGTCAATGTGCGGCTTTTTCCCACATCTGAATACTGTGGACACAGAAAATATAACCCGGCAAATCTATTATGAGCAGAACATGTGGTTATTTCAGAAAACAAATGGCCAGTAACAGTAATGACCAATAATAATAAATTGAATGAAATGAAATTCTTTATTAACCTGCCACATTTGCTTGGAATAGGGATTTAGAAAAATCAGGCCAATTTCTATGCAACATGCTCTCCTCTCTCTCCAGGAATGTTTGCAAACCCTAATTTATGGGCTTCCACTTGTCAAAAGACCTTCATTACAGAGTGCAGGGCATTAAGACAGAAAGTGGCTTAGGCTTCATGTCAATCAATTCCCCATTCAGCTAAGGGATTCTGGACAAATTAATTGTCAGCTATTTCTATGCTGCTTGTTAGTGCCACATCACAACCTGTAATCATCCCCATTTGTTCCCCCTCGCTACAGTGGCATTTTATCTGAAAAGAACCACATTCAAACCCACGTTTCTCTCCATCTTGAGGGATCTGTGAATTACAAAAAAGGAAAATTGATCCAATCTGCACCTTCACCCTACCCCAAGGCAACCAAAGTAAATGTATTCTTAGCATGCAGCTGAACGGATGACTTCCATCCCCCAGCGGTTGCAAGTTTCTCTCTATTACTGAGGGACGAGTTTAAACCCTAGGTGATGGAGAGCCAGCTCAGTCTATTCCCTCGCTGCATGCTTGGCCTTGTTGTTGCAGCAGTAGCCATGACACTAGAGATGAGGCCTCACAAGGCTGGAGCTGGCGAGGAGGAAAAATAATATCAAAAGAGCACAGCATGGTGCTTATCCTTTTACAAGAAGCATGCACTGCAGCAGAGCGTAAAGAGGAATACTAGCTACGGTTCAGACTGAGACACAGACAGACACAGCACAGCAGGGGAGACAGAGGCAGGTGGAAAAGGGGAACAAAACAACAGTTGAAGCAGGCAGGGGGGATGCTACGGAGATGACAGGATGGACGGATGGAAGTCGTGTTAGAGTGATTTTGTCAGTACTATATGTGATTACCCCGTTGGACTTTTCACTTGACTCAAAGAAAGAAATACCTTCAAAAAACTTTAAAGCTAGTAGATAAGATCGTGTGTGTGTGTGTATGACATGACTTAAGTTACTTAACAAATCGAAGACTAAAATGAAAGCTAAATTAAAAACTCAAATGAAAAAGAATTACAGATAAAAACAACTTCATTTTTGATTATGTTAAAATTTTGCGGTATCAAAGAACAAAATGGTTTTGTACAATAAGAAACCTTTAGTAAACAATGGGTTTGTCAGTCAAGACTGATATCACGGGTTGATATACATCCAGATTTTGCTCCTGAAATTTAAAAAATTAAATCAAAACTAAACTAAAACTCGTGAATTCACCCCACCCCCAAAAAACTGCTGTGAACTGATTAAGTAAGAGAGTAAATAAAAATGACAAAGAACACACTAACTAAATGTGTGGGTTTGTAAACCATGTCATTTAGCACCCTGTGTTTCTTCTAAAATCTACTCTGGGGGGAATGATTTTCAGCATGGCAAAAATGCAAAATCACAACCCCAAACAGAAACATCCCTTAACAGCACGTCTGGTGGTCAGAGGGGACATTGTTAAAATCTGAGAGATATGCTGTTCACTAAGCTGCTTGACAGGAGCCAAGCCCCAAGTGGTTTGTGTCTCTCATACGTAGATGTTCACAAACCAAACAAACCAAAAAAAGAAAAAAAAAAAGGGGGGAAAAAATACTGGCTGGCTCTTCAGAGGCAGGGAGCAAGCAGCAACATCTGCACCTGGCAACCGCCAGCTACGAAGGGTAACAGGGGACCAGCTTCAGCGGATGGCTCATCCACAGCCCTCCCACCTTTCCCTCCCCTCAGCCAGCACATCAGACGGATGCGTTTGACATTTACACAGCTTTCAACACTTCAGAGGAAGAAGATTTATTCCGCCAGCGGCCCTGGCTGGAGCCAGGCCTCGACCTGGGCTGGCCCCCATGACGACCCTGTAGCTCAGCCCTGAAATGAGGCAAGACTGAGGAGAGAAGAGCAAGAGGGGAAAGAAATGGCAAGAGGAAGGAGAGATGAATGTCTCGATTCTCCTGGACACTTTCTCTGGCAGATTCCAATAGACGTGCAAGGGAAAGACAATAAGCGTCGTGCATCCCGGAGCACATTAAAACGACTGGCCAAATTAATCACACAGTTCCACTTGTCACACTCAGAGGACAATCTGCCATGAATTCTGCCTCAGAGATAGAGAGAGGAACAGAAGAGGAACTTGCCCGGCTATGAAAATGCTGGCACGGCGTCAACGACTGTCTGCCTGAATACTGATCGCAACGCTGTATTTGCTGCAAGAAAAAAAATAAATAGGCAAAACATGGGCTGCCAGAGCTGTTGGCATATTAGTGTCACTGTCAGCGGCATCTCACAAATAAATAAAGGACTTTAAAAAAAAAAGTGATTTTTAAGAAAAGGCTGTAACAACCTTGACAGTGCTTTATCAAATTAAGTGTAAAGCATTTCCATGATATTATCTAAATGGTATTATAAATTAATAGCTGTAGGCATTAAGAAGAAAATTATACTGCAAGCAGAGGTATAACGACTTACAACTTATAAAACAATGGAAGTCCAGCTGCTTCACTTCATATTTTGTCCAAGTGGATAAAGGTGACAAGCGAACAATCCAAAAAATTCAGACACCTTCATACTCTCAGGGGAAATGGCTTCAATTTAGAAAACATCTTTCCTAGAACATATACTGAAATACCCCTGATTGTAAGGAAGAGAGAAGTGACAAACCCAGATCTCCTAGAGTGAGAACACACAGAGAGGGTAATGGTCCATTTAGAAAGTCCAGGACCAAAGCAGCGTCTGATACTGGTGGAACAACACCAATTTCCTCACGCAATTTCCCTCCTGTGGATGCTGGGATGAGGTCTGGGGATGGTGGCATGGTGGCTACTCTGCTGGAGCATGAAAGCAGAGGCCAAGGTCCACTTGGCGACCTCCTGCCAGGCTCTCAGCAGGATATCTATCTCTACGGTCTCTATGTTGGAGGGTGAGGCCTTACTTCAACTCAGCTTTCATAATCTATCAAGAAGATGCATCTTTTAGTGTTTTTCGCCCTCTTTGAGACAAACTACAGAAGAAAAAAATGAGTCACTATAAAGTTCAAGTGTGTGTGTGTGTGTGTGTGTGTTGCATACATTGGTAAATATCTGTGAGGAAAAAAACAACAACATTTAACTGGATGCATTACGTAATTAAACAATTTCATGCATGTAATTTCTGCCACTAGGGGTCTTGCAAACAAGACAGCAAAAATCATAGTTTGATGATGTTGTGTATTGTGGGATCATGGGATTTGTTGTTTTCCATTGCCAATGAATGATTGATGATTGCAGTAACCACGTACAACTGTAGTAATATATGCAGGTTTAAGTTGCATTAGAAACACTGACGTTGGTAAAGTTGAACTAAGAGCGCTTTCACACAGCGTAAGAGTGTCTGTATCCGAGTAAGTTTGACCCTAAAGTCTGCTTAATTTGATCCATGTGAATGCAAATGTTCCGCACTCAAGTACCGAACACAAGTCCAGTTGAGATGGTAGACCTGGGTACGGACTACGTGGACTCCAGTACAGTGTGTTGCTGTGTAAAAGTGACCAATACCTGAGACTGGAAGTGACCTAATCACCACAAGACCATAGATGGTGCTGCTGTTGTCTCCTGAAAAAGCCTCGGATCTGTGCAGCACGGGCTTGCATTATTAGCCAAACCACTTGTTGATATATCAGGGACAACGAAGGTCATTCTTCTTCACTTTGCCTCAAAAAGGCTAACAAATAGACAAGTACTGCTGCCATTATAGACAAATGAACAGAACAGTTGCTCAGTTGATGATGAAAGGATTTGTCTTCTTCTGACTTCCATGTTTCTTGGATAGCGACAGAATTCTTTCCACACCGCCACCTACTGTTCGACCCGATGACACCCACTTGCACTCAAGCACCAGCTGTAGTATGTGCTTGTGAACACAACATCTGCTGGAATGGTGTGAACATTTCCAAGTACAATATGGAGTCGAGTACACTGTGTGAAAATAACCCAAAACTTTAGTGTGTAATTAATTTTGGCATCACTGTAATAATTACCTCAAATTGTAATGCAAGGGTTATATATTTGACCATGCTCACTGTTAATATTCAATCAAACTCTAATGCTCTACCCTGTGGTTCAACACAGATATATTTACATGGCACATGCATTTTTGCACAGTAGCTGCCATGATACAATTCCATGTCAGCTCCCATAACTATGATACTTTGGCTTTTCCACAGTGCTGCTAAAATTCTCCAGAATGGACATATAGGAGAGAGTTACAGATGGAAGGTTTGTATACTTTCCCCCCAGATTTCTAAGTCATGCAGGTTTAACATTAGATAAATTCTGTTAAAGTAAATACCAATTAAGTATTATGTCACCATACATGTTAGCCGCTGGTTGCACTTCAAGCACAGCTGAGATAAGATGAACTGTATCAATAAATGCTCAATGACATGTAAATAAAGAATGTGTTGTCTCTGTTATGTGTAAATAATACTACACTATTTTTGTTTTGTTTTCATTTAAGATTAGGGTTTATATGTCTTATACGCCACTACTAGATTTGTCTCTTACCCACAGAAAAAGAAAACAAGTGATTATTCTTGACCCCACTAGTTGTATCTAAAAGCACCACCGAGTAAAGTCATTTGATCACAGGATCAAATCTATACAGCCATTTGACCCTTGACCCCACCAGCAAGCAACATGGGAAGTCAGCTGATTACCTTGGGTCAGCCTAGGAGCTCTGGATTAGGAAAGTATTGATCCCACTGAAGATGTAGGCTCCAGAGGGAATGAGATTGAGAGAAAAAGCTCTGCTGGGTAGAAATGATATCGACCTGCAGAAGAGGCCTAGACAGGCTCACACGTAAAACCATATTTGAGCTGGGGACCTCGGAGTTGGCTGTGCAAACAGAGAGACGGCTTCTGCAAAAGCTCCTTTCACAGAGGCCCATTGAAAGAAGACAGAGAGAAAATGAGAGTGAAGGAGGATTGAAGAAGACAAGCTCAGAGAAATGCTATTTGCATTAGCCAGACACACAGAGGCCTCTGGTTCAGAGCTGACACACTTAAGGGAAGAGTCAGTGGGGGCCATGTAAATCAAGCCTGGGTGAGGAAAGATATAGTCCTGACCTGGGGCCAAACTAAGCAGACTTTAACATTACCCAGAGTCCATGTAAACAGCGCTGAGACCTGGCAGCGCTCTGCTTCACTTCCATGCAAAGTATGCGGCGAGGTCGAGGAGGAAGAAGGGGAGGGGATGCATGGACAGATTGATGGTGATAGTGGTGGGGGTAAACTTGAAGAGCTGTCCCCCCTTCTTCACTAAATTAAAGGGCCGCCTTGTCCTTTCCAACAAGAAATCCCTCAACCTTTGCTTTCAGCACTCACTGGGGGAGTGACAGAGCCGGCCGGGTTGCTGGTGTGATCCTTGGAGTAGTTCGGTGAGGGAAAAAACAGACAGTAATGGCAGATGTATGAGGGAGCAGGGAGCATTTATTCAGCTCAGAGAGAAAGAAGAAAACTGCCAGAAACCTGAAGGGACAGGGAATGCGCAACTGTGTTATGAATATAGCAGTGGAAGAAAAATGGGGACATTCAGTAGTATGAGAAAAAAAAAGGGGAAAAAACACTGATTTATGTTTTTTTCACACCTCGTCTTTCATAACGCTCCCTTTGGCTTCTTCGTGTCTCTGCTGACCATGTGACTGTCTAGCTTGCTATCTCGCCTTCGAATTTGAACACACACACAGATCCACACACCAACCTTCAGCACCTCCCTGTGTTTTGACATGGCCCCGGGCCCGGTGCTGCTGAGCTGCAGCAGCAGACACTGGGCATTGGAAATTTAAGTCGGGGCGTAGGAGAAATTAGGCGAGGAGGCAAGGAAATGGGATGTTGACTTGAACTGGCCCCGGGGGCAGCTGAGAGTCTCCCTGTGCAGCTCCGCTGGCTGCCTGACAGTTTGATGGAGCGAGTGGAGGCTTCCCTGCGGCCCGAGCCGCCGTCTCTAACACTGATGTAGCTCAGTGAGGAACAGATTGAGCCTCCAGGCATTGCTCTGTACTGCTACTCCCCTCCTCACTCGCTCTTTCTACTCCGTACTGCTACAACTACAACTGCAACTCTTTCTCACTAATCTTGTCAAACCTACAAATAGACTCATGCGCAGATAGCATATTTACACATGTACATACTACACACAAAATCACATACTGTGTGCACACAGAAAGACACTTACATACACAGAAACAGAGCTTGGCTCTGGTCTCAGACTCTTTCCTACTACCATAATGTGATGAGCACTACAGATGCTGTTTACTGAGCTCTGGCCGAAGCACATGGGGAAGGAGGAGGAGTGGGAGGTAGGGATAGAGTGAGAGGCAGAAGGAGGTAGAGTCAGGGGGTTGGCAGGCCACAGCCATAATGAAAAGAATCTGGCGGCAGCCCACTGTGTGCTGGTCATGAGAAGCATGTGCCGCCGGGGGGCTCTACTGCTAATTTCAGGGGGCAGCCAAGCGTTTCACGCTAGACTTGTCATTGGGCCAGAGGGGGCATTCATACTGGGTGACAGCAATTGCAAGAGGGCGGGTAGGGGCTTTTGGGAGGGGGAGTGAAAAGAGAGGGAGAAAGCCACAGCTCCCTTCCCCCTCCTTGTACCTCCTGTCCCCCCTCTGCAATGATCAAACGTTATTGTAGGCAGGGAACAGAATTACAAATGAGTGTCCTGTGGCAATGGCTGGAATGATTCAACTGCTCTCTCTGCTCTGCACTCTCCTCAGGTGGCCATGACTGGCACACCTCATCCTCCAACCCCTGCTGTCCAAAGAGAATTTAATACTTGCATCTTTCTAGTTAACATGACAATAATAATCTGTAACAAAAGCAGGAGGTTTACAAGCCCACACAGTCAGACACCAAGGTATTACATGTGCATTTGGCCCAACCTAAGAATAGGTGGTTTGGATATAACCTTTAATGTCAGAGTGAAGTTTCCATCTTGTATATTTGTCATCAGTGACACAGTCAATTTTGCATACAGACAAACAGGAGTTTATGGCGCATCCAAGCACGAGTGTATGATTTTGGTTCATTCTTAACATATATCACCTGATGAATCAAGGAAACTGACACTGATAGACTACCTAGTGTATGACAAATTTTTAGAAAATTTCAAAAAATGCAACTACTCTGATCGAAAAACTAACCTTCTCAGTAATCTATATGTGTTATCATCTACTTCACCATGTCCTTGGTTTTCACAGCAAGTCCCTCCATCTGCTTTAGTAGTCAGTTAAAGGTGAAATGACTGATGGACACATCTTTAATCAGTGCCATCGACTGGCCTGAGGATTTGGTGTGCCCTTGGGGTTTATCTCTGAACTTGGCAAGATAAAATAGGTACAAAGTCACTAGAAATCATTAAAGAGTTGAAAAAGGAGAAAAAAAAAAAACATAGGTGTAAATCACCCCTTGACGTGATTCCTATGAAACAACCATGAGTTGGAAAGAGCTGGCAATACCAAGCAGTTTGTGCTAGGAACTGACTGACTGGCTGGCTGCCCCCCCCCAACTAAAAGGAGTGCTCGGCTCAGTCTGGTAGCAGGGAGAGACAAGCCACACACCTAGGGATGAAAGAAGTGTGAGAGATGAAGTCAGTGATGAAAGGTGGGTAGTTGATGGCAGATGAGTGGATGTGGGATGGAGTGGGGGGGTTTGCAAAAAGAAACTTCTGTTCCCTGCCTCTGAAACAAGCCGTCAAATGAGAGAGAAAGCAAAGGATGAGAAAACAGACAGAGAGAGCAGTGTGGAGTGAAGGAGGCAAGAGGAAGGGAGGAGGCAGCCACATTGCACATCTTCAGGCTGTGAATAATTTAGAGGAGCACTGGGGAGACGAGACGAAGATGAACACAAAACACTGGCAGCGTTTGACCTAGAGCTGCAGCTACATCAGTGCACATCACAGAGAGGAGAGAGCTCTCCTGCTCTCTCTCTTCCTCCCTCCATCGTTCTCTCTTTTCTCTCTTTTGCTCTTCATCTGCCTCCCTGTGTGTCAGGGAGGAAACAGCTGTACGCTATTCTTGTTTCACCTCACATTCTATGAAACTCAACAGAATGGCTGACAACTCCGTTTCACAAGACCTCTCTTTTTCCCTGTCTACTCTGAGGAGCCTCGTACAAAATGTGGTACACGTAGATTTGTCCTGTAAAAGGACAAAGCCACGTCTGTCTGCCGACCCCCCGCACAGAAAAGACTAATGATGCCTTCATATAGCATGGGAAGAAACACTGGACCAAGACCGCAGGATAGAGGCAACAAGAATTAAAAATACAACAACAAAGCTTTGAGACTTTTCTATCCCTCTTGTTCTATCCCTTTTGTTTCGCATGGTAGTCAGTGAAGAAACACAACTTGAAGACACATTACAAAGTCTAATTTAACCAAAAAGTTTGAATCCAGGCTATAACCAAAAATTCTAATTGTGATCACTGTGGGCAATTCTGTGATTTGTTATTTCAGTAGATTTGGCTTGTTTGGTTATAAGGGAAAATGCAGAGATCAATCATCCTGAAATGTGTACTGATATCTAATCTAGTGATTATTCACGTCAGTAATTCTGTTTTAAAGACATAATCTAATATATACAGCCCACAAAATGGTGCTGTTTAAATTTGATGCCTTTTCAAGCATCCCGCAGTATCATCTTACAAAGAGATAACTCTGTGTAACCAAGCGGAGAATACTGCGGACAGCAGCAGTAAATAATGGCTGCCCTGTCATTAGGCACAGAAGAGGTTAAACAGAGCTCGTTCACGCTGCCTTTGTCAGGATGCCATGAATCACCTCACCTGCTGAAGTGAGTGTGTGTGAGTTGAAAGGACTACTGGGCATCTGTGGTGGGAGTGACAGTTGGGCGGACAGAGGGCGGTCTGATCAACCCAGAAGGGAGGGGCCATTTATTACTGTAATTAAGGAACCGTGGGAGTAAAGAACCTGACATTATAAATGAATACAAACTGGAACATGCAGTGCACTCTTAGAAAAAAACGGATGAAATTAGAAGGAATTGGATTAACTTGCCAAATGTGCACTAAAAACTAAGAAAAATAAAACATGAGGTAACTTTGTCCTTTGTTTTTATTCTTGTGTGCCCCTCCCTCCCCTTTACTCCCTCCCACTCCCACTGTCTCCTGCTCAGTCTCCGTGGCTGATATTAATGGGACGTCCCTTGTTTGTAAATGTGCCAAGTTGTGTGCACCACTGCGGGCTGTCTATTATAGCAAGCCTCTGGGGCAGCTTTTCCATATGGCACCACATATGGCACTCAGCAGCATCAATTAATGTTGTTATAATAGTGATTTTTATAAGCTAGGGTTTCACTCCTCTCCTCTCTTCTAGACGCCTACAACCCAACCATTGATGATTCTTTGATTCTTCAAACTGTCTACGATTTCTCAAACCTTTGACAGTCTCTCTTCATCCAAAAACTTTTCCTTGCCAAATTGTTAAAGCTCCTACTGCGTCTATTGAACAAGGCTCCAACACCTTGAACATGACTTTCTTCCTGCTATACTGTAGCAGGCAGATAACACTGTAGCTTCATGCCAGAATCTTTGCATTATCTTGGAAAACCTTGATCACTGGAACATCAAACTAGTATGAGACAAACACAGAAATAACACAGACTGACAAATATGTAAGATAATATTACACATCTGCAACCAAACACTGAATTTACTGCACCTATTGTAGTTTTGGTCAGATTAGGCCAGCATCAGGACCCATTAGTGTATTAAATTAAAGCTGTATTTATGCAGAAAGTCATAGACAGATGGATGTAAGAACTGAATCTGAGGGTCCTTTTTGTTCCCTGGTGCCTTTGGTTGTGGATCTGACAGGAAGGGAACAAGAGCTAAAAGCCCCACTTAAAAAGCTCCCAGCCACACCAGTCTTGTCAGGGACGCCACAATTAGAGACTAGATCACTGGCGCTTTCCAGTGAGAAACATCTCACCACCACTCCTCAATGGAACTCGTTCGTTTGAGGAACACACTCAAAGCGGGATTTTAAAACGTTTCGGATGGCTAATCACTCTCACGATGAAAGGCCCTAGCGTGTTCATTTGTCTCTGCATGGGGAGCTTCCCTTGCCGTTTCTCTGCCTCTGATTCTGATTGTTTTTGTTCGCTTCTTTTTCAGCAGGCAGCCGAGGCAGGCGAGCTGGCAGGAAGCGCTGTTTGAAGGTGCAGTCAGACCGGAGTGCAGGCCTGATGCTTTGTAGTGATATTTCCAGCAGCACAATCTCATTACTTTTTGACGTGGGAGATGCGTGCAGGGGCGGATTGTCATTTCACGCTGTCAAAAGTTCCATGAGGGAAAGGAGACAGAAATGGAACTTCAATGACCTGCATGCCTCAGGCTCATCAAGACTGAATATATTAAACACTGATAAAATCCAGTGGACTAGATCCTTGAAGATGCTTGTAAACTTAATGTCCAGTTCCCAGAGGTGTTGGAAAAATGTCTCCATCTAAAACCTGGTAATCAGATCTATCTCACTGACTATTCTATCTGTTGGCGTAAACATTTAGGAACCTAATTGACCTACATATATACAGCATCTTGGCAGCACATATAGATGTGTTGCTAAAACAAACAGGTCTTTGTGGCTGGAGAGTCTTGAGGGCAGCATCCCACACCTCTCAAAGCTGGTGAAGAGCTCCTGGACATTTTCACATGGCCGATCATTGGCAGCTCCCAAAAAAAGAAACAAAAAAAAAAAAAAACAAGAAAAAAAACCGGGGTGTCCCTCGAAGTTGATTTCACACGGAGTTCTTTCATTAGAGAGAAAAACTTTGTGCTGTTTAAGAAGCTGCCAGGCACTGATTGAAGCGCCTGGTTACCATGCAATCTCCAGCCTGTTGCTGGGGTGACTGTCCCAAAGTGCTTCCTGGGTAATTTTCGAGGTCACTGGTTTGTGCACGCCTATGTGGTGCAGATGGGCCCACCCTCATTCAGGGCCCAGCAGGAGCTCTTTCATTAGGCCCAGTGAATGGCCTCATTCATCCCCTTTACCTCAATTGGTCACGCTGCGTCTCCGCAGAGGGCCCAGGACAAACTTTTCTCTCTTTCCACTCCCTGATCCTCCACGCACCACCCACCTTAGTCATGCTTCACTTTTGTTCAGGAGCATGTGGTGGCTTCAGGGCCCATCTTTGGAACCACAGACCCAGAGATTAGACATACAGAGTACTGACATTGCTCTTTGTTTATGTTTTTCCTATTTTATATAACACATGAAATCTACTGGATGTGTAATGTCAAACATCAGATCTTATCTGCATTAGAATCTGAATAATTAGATCTATACTAAAACCGTCACTCATATGAAGAACGGAATGACTTATACTAAGAGATTGTTTTCAACGGTATCATGTATCATTACATGAATAACACATGTAATAGTACATGAATACATTTTTATTTATGTTTCAGGCCCCCGAGGAGCAATTCTGACAGACCACAGAACTCATCCTTAAGTTACCTCTCTGTCCCCTGAGACACTTTAGTAACTGAAATGCTTAGCCATGCTAGTTTGCCCTCTGCTCCCTGCCTCTTTTTGGCCCTCAAGTGAATTTCAGGTCAGGTCTAGTGAGAAGTGACTAATTGTCTTGAGTTGTTAGTGTGCCTGGAATGAGATCCACTTCAATCTGTGACAGGGTGCACAATAATTTTGTTTCTCTCTTCCTCCTTCCCCACTCCCTCTTTCTCCTTCTTGCTGCAGATTTACCCCCTCTGCTTCTCAAGCTACTGAGCTGTAAAATTGAGTGGACGGCAGACAGGATACAGAATGAGACCTGGCATCGTGGACGCACTAACCTTGAGGAGGGCCACTGCTGCTGGCTGCACCTAAAGAGATGGAGACAGAACATCAGCCATATTGGACTGAGGAATATTAAAATGAGGAGGGAGGAAAGACGAAAGTAAAAAAAAAAAAGACCAAAAGAGGAGTGAAAAAAAGAAAGTAGAGACCCTTGCTGAACAAATATGACAGCTTGGCAAACCAGTTTTAAATCAACATGAAGATGGACATACAACATACACTAGAAACAGAGTGCAACCACAGACAGAGGACAAAAAGGATCAGTTCATTCTTCCTTCTCTGTTTTTCTAATATACTCTAACACTTAAACCCAGCTATCCTCTCATTTATTGTGATCCACATACCGCATGCAGTTACTGTATCTACCACTCTGCATTTGCAATTAAACAAAATGAACTGAAAACATTGTCTGAAAAATACATGTTTTCTTTTATTTATTTATTTATTTTTTAGCAGAATATGATATAAATGACCCCTGAGCGTGTTTCTAAGCAGTTATACAAACTAGCCATCATAATGAAATCAACTTGTATAGCCCCTTTTGGAACGAATTTGAGCAATCAATTACTATGAATCACAAATACACTAGCAGCAGTTTAGATGTGAACAAATGGAGCCTCAGTCCCTTACAGATGATATTAGTGCTCCGAGCTGCTCTCTCTCCACGAGAGATTAAGCAGGTTTGTACTCTCCCAGGCGGGTAGCTCTCCCCCCTCCAGGGTGCTGCACTATCATTTGCAGGAAAATTACTTCAGTAATGAAGAATCCAGGCCCATAAATCCTCATGGCCTCACCTTCCTTCGCCGCCCAAGTCTCGCTGAACAGCTAGTAAAAATTCCCTTTAAAAAATTCATAGCGCAATTTTGCTCAAATCCCTCCCAGCAAGCACAATTATGGAACTTTCATCTCAATTGATTTATGTCCTGGGTTAAAAGAAGGGGGTGGGGGTTTTGTTAAGGGGGAGGAAAAAACAAGTGGTAAATCATTGTTTTTAAACAGAAGGCGTAAGGCCTTTTGTCACTTTCACTGCATGTGTATTGCAGTGTGGGCGACAGAGTGGTGCACAGATATAAAGGGTGCAGGAAAAGGGAAGGGATCACAACATCTGAAGGCAGAAGTGAAAATGCAAAAAAGAGAAGGAGGAGGAGAGGGAGATGGGGGCGAAAGAAGCGGTATTCCACTTGATTAATAACACTAATCAAATTATACAGTGTTCCACTGTGCCCTGAAATCTGGGGCCATAATGTCCTCTAATGGCGAGGTTCATGGAGCTAAACTTCAGAGGGAAAACACGGCGCTGACTGCTGCATGCCTTAATGAAGGCAGTAAAACATCCATTTCCAGAAGCCATGAAATGAAAGGCAAGATTGTAGATGTGCACCCAGTGGCTCCCCCACTGCACAAAAATGAAAGGCTGTTAACACAAAAGACAGTGTGGGAGAGAGAGAGACACAGAAAGAGAGATGCAGGGCCTTAAGAAGAGAAATGAAGAGAGAATAATACAAGTGAAGAGATTTAAAGGGCAAGAACGCCAACAGTAAGGGGATATAAAAAGAATGGGGATGATGAAGTGAGGATAGAAAGACAGATTGGTTGATTCTCCCTGTGCTTTATTTCCTGAGAAGTTCTCATCTGGCATGAAGACAATCTCTGTCTGCTGCTTATGGATGAGCCAGGCTGCTTTACTATGTCTGTTATACTTAGAGATGCTGACAGCAGCCACAATTCATCACTATTTAGTTGCTGATGCACCTAACCTCAGCATCTACCCCCTCATCTATCTCAATAGCTCTCCATTACAGTAAACCCTGTGTTCATCCAGATATGCCCTCAGTTCATCCATCCATCCGTCCATCCATCCATCCATCCATTCATCCATCCATCCATCCATCCATCTGTCCATCCATCCATCCATCCATCCATCCATCCATCATTTGTCTGTTACTGTCTGTTACTCTCTGTCTTTTCATCTGTCCATATAAATGCCTAACCTCCTTTGTCAGCAAAAGTCTTTCGTCTCACAGACAATACTGGTCTAAAAAAGCATTACAGGTAAGGCGTTGTGTTGTTTCTGGCATTGTGCTGTATTAGGTAGTATGACTTCTATTGGCTGTGGTATGTTTTGTCTAACATCAAAATCTAACAAATACATAAAAGGATTACTATAGAACTACTCTGAGAGTAAAGTCCTGAAGAAACAGTCAGCTGCACTATAACAAACAGAGACTCCAGACAATTAATTTTATACAAAAGCATTATGGTTTGTATTTAGTCTGCTAAATTGCACATGCTACAAACAATCAAATCAACCCTTGCATCTTGAGTAAAGCAAATGTTGTTCGTAGTCCTTGGGGCAAAATTTCATCTGGAGAGCAAGGGGAAAAAAACAACAAAGCTGAGAAAACACAGATTGCTATTGTTATTATTATCATAATTACAGTTGTGCTTATCATGCAAGCAGCCTCAATCACGATGAAAAACAGTTTCATTTGATGAAGCTTCCTGTTTTGACTGGCTTGAGTTTGGGAACCACACACTTGGCTGGTGTGCCAAAAACTCAATCAGGCGCAATTACATAGCCATCAGATAGAAATGTAATTGATTTGAAAGCTGACATGAGATATAACTACATTACAGTGGAGGCACAGTGGGGAGGCTCCTTGGGGACAGGGCCTACGGGGAGCTCATTACCGCCAAGCTTTGAATTATTGAGTGCTAAGGCAGTGACATTGAGGAATAGAGGCGGGCGATTGGCTGTAACAACTCTGCAAGTGTTTATCTCAACTTACAGCAACCTAAGACATCTGAAGAAGTGATCTGCCTGTGCATGAATATTGCAACAGAAGAAGTTGTAATGCTTCATAATTGAAAGGGTTCAGGCCAAGGTAGAGTTCGCGGGTGCACGTCGGGCCTGCTTTTTCCACCTCTAGCATTTAAAAATTAGAGCTAAGTCCTGCCTGTTTCATCAGTAATAATAAATCATTGTTCCATTCGTCACATACAAAGTGAAAGCTCGCTTTGGTGAGCATTTAGTTTGCAGTAACATCACATGCCACCTCATGCACAATGGATGCTGTGTTGACTGAATAAAAGGGTGGTTACTTGGTTGGCTAGTTCCATAACCAGTGACAAAAGAAACATGACACTCACACAACTGAAATTAGGGTTTTTCTTTTGGGTTTTTTTAGGTTTTTATATTATTGACTATCAAATTATCTTGCTTGAAAAATGACAGCTCTGTTCCATAAATGGATTAGAAGTATGTCTGATTTTTAAAATTTTCCACTTCAAAGCTGTGCTGACATAAAAAGCTTAGATTAGGTGGCAGCCTCCCATGAGTTAAGAGGTAAGGAAGCACATCTGTCTGACCCTGACCACCAGCCTACAGTTTTCCCTCAAGTGGCGAATGTAGAGAGGATAAAGATATAAGTCATTGCAGAGGGGGCTTGGTGTCCCGCAGGAAACTAGAGAATGTCTACCTCTGAGACAGATATGCCCTCTAGGCTTCTGCCAGTGATCTCCTCTGTCTCTCTTATTCTTTCTATCACTCTTTTCTCTTCTCTCACACAATCCTCCTGTGAGCTTTCTCACAAAAATGAGAACTCAATTAATTCAGGCGAAATGAGGACGAGGGAGGAGGAGGACTAGCAGCCCAGAGACACAGAGAACAAGGGAGAGAGAGAGAGATAGAAAGAGAGAGGGAAAGAGAGAGAGAGAGAGAGAGAGAGAGAGAGAGAGAGGGAAGCCTTACAGAGCTACTTGTCGATCTGCGTCCTGGAAACAGCAAACAGTGCAAGGGCTGACTGTGGATGTGCATTAAGTCTTTAGCCAAGTTAATCCTGTCTGCAGTTTAAACATGGCTGATGAATGAATGCTCCTCATTACATAGGGGGATGCTGGGTAAACAGACTGGCTACCTCTGTCAGAGTGAGGCAGACAAGGGGAAAAGAGCAAGGCCTGTAAGCGATGAACAGAGAGCAGACATGATTAAAAACATGCTGACACTCAATCCCCTGGATGCTGTTTATTACATCAATGCAGAGAGAATTTTCCTGGTTGACCTCTTATTAGAGTGCAACGATGAGTTTTGTGGATATGCTAGCTGTAATGGTGCAACAATGATAGGCTAACACTGTCAGTGTTAAATGTTCTGAGTGTAAAAATAAAAGAAAAGCACTGTTGTTAATGACACCAGCGGCTGTTAAGTAAACTGTAGTAGAATCCTGTTTGTTTACTTATGTGGTGTTTGTGTTTGTGCTGGAAGCTGGTCATTTGTTGATGTTACCAAACGGCATTTTTAAGTGTAGCTAGGCGCTGGTACTGCTGTAAAGGAACGTTGACAAATCATTTACAAACTGTTGGAAGCAAAAAAAAAAAAAAAAGGCTTACTGTACAATGACCTTACAAACATTGTCAACTGTTCAAATAGTTCCACTGTACCTTTAAAATGTTGCAGTAGAGGCCACACATAGCACTTTTGCTAAAAATATCTGACTCTTTGTTTAACCTAAGGCAGAGAACAAACTACACTGCGAGGCTGTATGTGTGAGTTTATGAATGTGACCTGTGACCTATGACCTTGAGATTGAGGGGTCTTGGAGAACCTTATGTTAAACATGCAAAGTGCGATTAGAGAGACAACAGTCATCAATCTTGGGTGAGCCTGGTCACCCTTCTTTATGTTATATTAAGGTACAGGCAGCTACCACACAGCTCAGCTAATTTTCTCATCGGCTTGCAGAAAAATTGGCAGAAAACCAGCTGGTGGCAGGGGCTGTCGCCAGGTTTGAGGTCACTAGTGCGTACACACATGGACACAAAACACACCCACAGCCGCAATATGTGGTATAATGGGGCATGCTGCAGTATTTCCAGCAGCTACATATGCTAAAGAGGTTAAAACAAATTGTCACTGTAGCCACTGGTCTATTTTTTGAAGCACGCTGCCAGTTTCTGCATGAGTAACTAAAAAAACATAACAAAACAACCCCCCTCCATGCACAAAAACAAAGCAAATAAAAACAAATGATCCATTTTTATTGTGAGACTACTTGTAAGCTGTGCAATGTTATCTTCAGTGCAATAGTGTTGTAAAAGTAACCACGTCCCTCTGACAGAGAGTAAATCTCATGGTATTCTGGGATATTTTTATGTTCACTTTTGACTGTGATGCATATATTTCAATGTTTTACCAGCCCCGGCTCCAGGACAAGGCTAGTAAAGTAGGCAAGCCAGACAGTTCCAAATTTTCATTTGATAAATACCTTGTATGTAAGGAGCCAGGGGGGATTGTGGCAAATGTGCTTCCAAGAAAATCAGTCTGCCACTAGTACTTAGAGTGATTGAATAGCCTGTAAACAGAAGCAGCAGACTTGCCTGCCGTACTCTGGGAGATACTAATATAGTTGTGCTTCCAGGAGCTACAGGAAAAGAAGGAGGTGGGGCGGTGAAGTTCATGAACTGAACAGCTAGAGCAGGAGCTTTTAAAATTGCCCTGTTTCAGCACTTGGCCTGGTCTCTCAACTGAAACTGCAGAGTAAAAGCACAAGACTGTTGAGAGAAGTACGTCAAGTCAGTCATAAGACACCCTTAGTCAATGGCTGATAGTGTTCTTCACATTAGCCCAAATTAAAATTAGATCTATCTTTAACAATCTAATAAAAAAAGCCATATGATGACACTTTCCCTCAGTTTTTGTTTACTATGTCCTCCACTGCTACCCCTAAGGAGGATAAAATCTTCTTTGTTCATGGTGCTCATAAAAGGACCTTTCTACTTGCATGCTAGCATCTTTCCATTCTATATAATTTACCACAGCCAGGAATTATGGTTAACAGATGTAGGTTTAATCAAAAAAGTGTGGATACTGCAGATACTACTGTTGATTATTTTAGGATAAATTAGAAGCAATACGTGAATAAACATACATTTTGCACATAATTTAACACATTAGTACAAAGCATGTCTTTGTGTTTTCACCACACCTCAGCTGACATTGATACTATATTTGAGCCTAAGGATATTACACTAATAACAACCTAAAAAGAGGGATGGATCTATCCATGGCTTGAATTTTGAGCACTTTTCCTGCTAGGCAAACCACACAACAAGTTTGCAGCTCTTACAAAATATAATAAACAAACAATCAAGTAAACAAACAAACAAATAAAGAAAGGTGTTTCAGTTCTGAATGTCAGTTATATGGTAAATAATTAATATTTGGTGAGACAGTAACAATTTCCACAGAACAGAACAGAACAGGAAGAGGGATAGGCAGTGAGAGTTCAAACTCTGCAGCTACAGCAGTTTCGTTGGTGGTGAGCCGTTGTGAAAATGTGAGAAAAACCACAACCTATGTGCCTATTGTGCAAACATGAAAAACCACAGAGAGTACTGTGAGTTGCTAAAAGAGCAGGTTATCTATATACAGGGTTAAGCCACAGCCCAATACAAACTGAAGCTAAGTCTTGTGAAATAAATAAACCCATTTCACTTCCTAGATTCTCACAGTCAATACAGGGTTTGATGAAAATGAAAACGTGTAAATCGTACACCAGGGACCACACACTCACAAGAACTCAGACCAAATGAACACCTATGGGACTTTGTCAGATGGCTCTAAATGTGGCTGCTATCAAAACAGTAAATATGGAAAATGTTTAATCCATAAAGACCCAGTGCTACTTTTGTGGCAGTTCCAAATGATTTTTTCCTCTATTTTTCATCTTTCTTAGGTGAATTATCAGTATTTACCTCCTCTAGTCCCTAGTCATGTATTTTCCTATATTTAAAATACTAATCATGTAGATGTTCATGTAGGTGTGATTAAAGTTGAGGGATATTACATCAAAAAACAGAAAAAAAAAAAAAAAACTTAAGAAAATGTGGCTTTTTGTGCAAATTCTATCATTAACTGAACACAATCTCAGTGTCTCCATCTGCTATTGTAGTTGACGGTGTTTCCACATTCACTACTGAGCCTATGAACGTCCAAATGGGTCATATCTGATGACCATGAAAAGATGATAAACAACATTTTACAACAATTATTAACATGTATTGATAAGATTAGTGGATCAGACGTTATTTAACATTTTATATCAGTGAATGATATTGGGCGCCAGTGAATGTTTGGGTCTGTACGGGTTTAAGGCACAATGTTTGTGTTTTAAGAACAGTTAAAGAGGACTGTAAAACAGCCATTTGGGGTTTGTTTTGTTTTTGAAAAATGTTAAAAAAGCAACAATATCAGTAGCAACAGACTTGCCCATAGTGTGAGTGTAACAGTAAAGCCTTCAGTTCATTCTGCATAGATACATGTCTGATTCCCTGGACACCTGCGCGACATGTCCTCTGACCCGAACATGAAACCAGGACAAGAAACACTATGCAACCATTTGGTTTTGTTTGTCCTCCTGTTGCCGTCTTGGCGCTCTGAAACCTAACTCTGGCATTCACTGTAATCCCCAGAGAATGAAATCCAGTGCCAACAGGACACAGATAAAGAACCAGGTGATTGCATATCTGTGACAGACCACCGAAGAAGTCTCCAAATGTGGCCTCTGTGACACTGCTAATGTGACGACCCGTCTACTGTTTTGCACTTGGCCCCAAAGGGTAGGCCCTGTATTAACTTACATCTAACCGGTTACCTTCATATAACAGGAGCTGCGTCAACTGATTCAATTGAGCAGAATTGTACACAGTTCATTGGCTTTTGGCTGGAGCAAGCAGAGTAGATGACAGGAGTGTGTGGAGCCACAGAGTATCAGTTGACCCAGACTAATTATTCATAAGGCCTTGTTGTGATGGCTGCTGTTCTCGTAAGGTCAGGCAGGAGCAGCTAGAGGGAAAACAAAAACATTTCCTACTAAAATGGATTTGACACCACTGAGTATATACAGAAAACTGTAAGAAAACTCTCGGTGTTCTTTTCTGATGTAAGAGACATCAGCGTGAGAGCCATATACTCATAGCTGGAGGTTTTATCTGATGTAGTGGTCGATAAGATGTGCTTATGCGAGGCTAAAAGGAGAATGGTGTAGGGTTTGAATAATAGTATACTCTGTGTCCTCACAACCATAGGCAGACATTGCCTTGGAATTTTTAATTACAGTAATTGTGATTTCGACAAATGGGCCTTCAATGCGTTCTTCAACGGTAAAAACACAGGTTGCGTCACCCACGTGCCGTCTACTAAAAGCATCCTCGACAAAGCTTTTATTTACCAGACTCTTTAAAGTGTCCAGTTGACTGAAACATGTTTCCAAATAGTTCTACCGTTGACTAAAACCCTTTTTACCCCAAGGAAAACTACGAGAAGCTTCTCCACCACCAAGCTCAGTTGAATCTCACCTCTATTTACAATCAAAATTAACTGCAGAAATGTGTACCCACAAGTACACACACAAAAGGCCCACTTATGAGCAAGCACAATAGTGTGGCAATTAGCGGCTAGAGAGGAGGAATGCTGGATCGGTTACAGTTGTTGAATGTTAATTACAGCGTTTTACGGCATTGAGGAGATAACGAGTTAGCGCCTGGTGACAGCAGCGACACGTCCTTTAACGAGAGCCGGGGAAATTTATGAAACTTGAGATCAGGGACAATGAGGCGTTACTGGCTTGTCAGACGCTCTCTTGCTCACCCTCCCTTTGTCCTAATGAAGGCAGACACTCGTTCTTTTCTTTTCTCCGCTCGTTCCAGTGCTGTTAAGAGCGGAATTGATTATTGTTCATTGAGGAAAGGTAAAAATCAGCCAATTGGGATTCTGTCCATGTGAGGATAATATCCACTCTAAATACCTTATCATCTCAAATAACTATTGCCTTTGCTTAATCAGCTTCTGTTATAGTTACAGGGTGCAAAACGAGAAGCAGAGTACACACAGACACATAAAGGCCACAGAAAAACATAAGGTCATATTACAGATAATTCCCTGTCTGGGGCAGGAAAAATAGCCGGTAGCCAGACAAATGTGAGTGGCCATTCATTCCAGCCTATCTAAATAGTGAGGGATCAAGAGCTTGGTAAAATCCGAGGGGTTAATATGGTTATGTTGTGAAACCTGGTTTGGAATTTAGGTTAATGGAATCATTGATAGGGCTCAACTCTAATGCCAGCAATGCTTAAGAGGATCCATACCTCATGATTTAGTCAAATCCTGGGACATTCTCCAGAGTTTTCCCTGCTGACACTGGCGAGACTCTTTAAAACACACATGCAGAAAGTGTAAGGATTTCTTTGAGTCCTCATAGAGACTGCTAACTACAATCCGCTTGGCTCTATACACGGCCTAAATGGTTTTTTATAGAATATTACATCAGTTACACTCGGACAAATGCGGGCCCCAATGGAAATATTAGGTCTAATAAACACATAAAGAGGGCCTGTTTTCGTTATCCCTGGCAGTTCCTCTGAAACATGTGAGCAAGAATGTACAGTAAAGTACAGCATTCTTGAAATTGAAGCTCATGTCTAGACTCTGACCTGGCAAAAGAATGGCTACAGTGCCCTGAATTCACCACGGCTTACTTTCACCAAAAGGTTTACGTGTTTGTTAAAGAATCCTGATTTAATTCCGGGCTATAAAAGTACTGATTTAAGTCTTGATCTCACAGTGAAGGTGATGACTTGTACCAGTACTTATGGTGGGAAAGTATGCATGCATGTGGGCTGCAGCCTGGTAACCAGATGACTACAGAGAGCAGGAGAATTTCTTCTAATGCCACACGAGACAAGATGCCTAGGATGGTGTTCAGATGTCAATAAAAACAGGTGTTAACCAGCTTAGCTAAGATGTAAAGAGCTTGGATAATCCTAGCTAGGATCCAAGAGGGATCTGGCTCTGCAATACTAATGCTTAGGATGCACTGTTAAATCACACAGACTTGATTAGGGGGTTGGGTTTGAGTGTTAGTGCTGCTACAGGCTGTCAAACCTCAATTTGCATCTGCTGGCAATTACCACGGATTGAAAAATAAGTGATAGGAAATATTCAGGTCTGCATCGGGCCTACGTTCAACACCCGCACATCAAAACAGACTTCTTCATGACATTATTACATATAACACATCATATAAACCAATTTACATACAGAGATTTTAGTTTGACTTCGACATTTGATTCATTATCTGCTATTATACCAAACATGTAAATAGAACAGTAATTATAGTGAGAAATTAATGATCTCAGTATAAGCCTGAAAAACAGGCATGACCAACATCCAGATGCAAAGTACCTGCAGTTCCAACAGAAAAACACAAGAACAACAGATGTTGACTTGCAAATGGTACCATCCAGATGCAAATGGAGTAAAATAATTCAGACATTTCTGCCACCTGAGAGCAATGAGTAGAAGAATTGCAGTTGTTTTCATAGCTCTTCTTTTAATGTGTTATTGCATGTTTGATTTGTTTCTCAACCTACACAAGAACATGTACAAGCATAAGAGTTAATGCCATTGTAAATATAAATAATGTGTTTTTGTCCACAAAAAGGTTAGCGTTACTTGAAGAAATCTTAAACGGGTATATGAGTTTGTTTGTTTTTTTTTTTTGGGGGGGGGGGGGCTACAACAAATGCAAATGAGAGAGTTCCTAACACATCAATTAATTACAAAACTAATTCCATATCCTGCTTTGCATATAACATATTTATGTTAACCGTCCATCAGGCAAGTGACTATTTTTGGTTATTTCCACAAACATTACAAGACAGTAGAAACAGTGGTAGTGAGGCAACAATCTGAGGTCCAATGTTCATCTACAGGGTCTGTAAGGTCCACCTGTGCATGAACAGTGAGTGGACCTGTTTTGTTAGGTACCATGAAGTAATGGTACTAATGTA
>JAPSES010000219.1:18091860-18130346 GCA_029822895.1 Maxillicosta whitleyi
ATGTAATGATGAAGTAATGGTACTAATGTAATGATGAAGTAATGGTACTAATGTAAGGAATGATGTTCAAAGGGATCGTGTGGATGTGGACAGGCGTCTGGATCAGAACTAATGTTGTAATGTTCTAAAAATGTTGTTCTAATGTTCTAAAATACACATTCCTGTAGGGACAGGAATCGAGAAGCTGTTCTTTTTTCTTTTTCTTACATGTGTTTTTCTTGTATTTTTTCATACATACTTCTTGGATCTTTTTTTTTTTTTTTGCCAAGGAAACAAACATGGTCACTTCATAAACCTTCAGCAGTGTACACCCTGGACACAACACCAGTGAATTCTTACATGATAAACTTTTTTGGTAAATTTCATGAAAGCAATAAAGTCTTGTCAGGTCCTCCGATAAAGCACTACGGTTGAAATTTTGAATTTCAGAGTACTTCTATGGGTGACCTATAAAAGGTTAAAAGCAGCAGCAATATCTAGAAAGTTCTCCATGAAGGTTCAATAATTTAAAATATCTGTGTGGCTGCCTGAAAAGTTCTAAATGCCAGTACGCTTTTAATAATGACACGCTATCTAGATTCAGCAAAACGTCTTTGTTATGATGCCAATATCACCGAGAGGCTGAATGATACATCAAAGCACCAGACTAATGAATGCGGCACTTTCTGCTAAACTTATCTTTACACAAACAGATACCACCTGAGGCAAAAGTGCAATGTGTGCACCTGAAGACCAACAAGGAGCAGCTTCAGACGGAATAAACACAGCCTGCTTTTATCAAAGGAATAGTTGTGGATTTTTGACATGAATCTGTATTTCATCCCCTCATCAGTGTAGTACATCCACACTGACTTACCCCCGACAGTGTCCTTTGAGCCCAGTTCTGGTCCGGTTTTGGTCGAAACGAAAGTAGTCCGGAGAGTTTGCGGGGGTCATGAAAATAAAACATTTTTTTTTCTAAAAACAGCATGTGTTCAAAAGAGTGATTTATTTACATCACAAACCAATGTCGACGAAAAAGTCACGCCTCATAATCACTTGGCCCTACTTTGTCTCTCTTCGTATCCCTCCGCGCTGCTGTAAGATAACACTAGTCTACCTGTTTCACTGCTGAAAAAAGTTGCTAGCTAGTGAGCACTGATGGTAAATAAGAGAAAGTAGGGCCAAGTGATTATGATGTGTGACTTTTTCATGGACATTGGTTTGTGATGCAAATAAATCACTCTTTTGAACACATGCTGTTTTTAGAAGAAAAACGTTTTATTTTAGTGAACCCCGCTAAACTTGCTGGAACTACTTTCCTTTCGACCAAAACCGGACCAGAACTGGGCTCGCAGGACACTGTTGGGGGTAAGTCAGTGTGGATGTACTACACTAATGACGGAGATCAAATACAGATTCATGTCAAAAACACACAACTATCCCTTTAACAAATCCAGTCCAATACCCCTGAAAAACACTGCCATGTTTTGAAAAGTACCTTATGTCTCATCGATGACTTAATTTGGGCAAACATACATACATACATAAACATGACACATATCTCATGCAATTGAGTTTAATTTACTTCCTCTCTCGTTCCATACATTCATATTCTCTCTTACACTCTATAATCAAATCAGCATCTGGTGTCAGGGTGGCTTGTGGTTTGGGGTGTTCTCATTTGTAAACACCACCTGTCAGTTCTCTCTCCTCTTCACTCACCGGGCGACATTAGCACAAGCGTGAAATGTGATTTTGCGTTGAGTAAACCTCTGCACTGAGAACATCTGAGACTGTCCACCTGGAAAGAGGGCATGAATAATCTACGGTCACCCAAGTCAGAGGGAATTGTCATGCATAACACACAAGCAGCCACACAGACTGCTGAATAAACTGCCTACAAGTTCTATTAATTTCATTTCTTCCAAAGAGGAGGGTTTTCTTTAACCCGCAAAGACCCAAACATACACTGACGAACAAAGCTAGCTAGTTACTTGAAATGTTAAATACCTGTTGATCCATTAAACCTATCAATACATGTAAATAATTGGTGTAAAATATAGTTTGTCATCTTTTCATGGTCATCAGATATGATGATATTTGGATGTTCAACAATGTCATCTTCTACAACATTGATTCACCAGTAAAATCAATGGAGTGTGACATAACAGTGGATGAAAACACTTGTTTTGTGATATATTTTACAGAAAAAGTGACTTTTTCTTCAGGTTTGTCTGTTTCTGATATAATAACTCTCAATTTTAATCTTACGTTTAATGAAAATTTACATGATCAGTAAATTAAATACAGGAAAAAAAAACAAAATACAGAAAATAGCATGACAATAAATAATGATAAATCACTCATTTCACTCATTTATTTGGGAATGCCCAGGAAAGTAGCACTGTTCAATATAGTTCCTTTCACTGAAGAATCTAAGTGAATATTATCACCAAGCTTCTGTTTTTGCCTCTCTGTATCACAGTGATGACTATAAAAACTAGGATACTTCCCTCCATTGCATCTGGCTACATCAGCTGATCAGCCACAAAGCTGTGTCAAGGCACACATGTGCAGTTATTGATGCAAAGCCTTAAAGTGCCACATAATCCAAGATCAATCATAAGACAGTTTATGCTTGTTGGTCGGGTTTGGTTAGTACAAAGCCTCTTCACGCCTCCCGCATGATCACACATAATGCAATCACATTTCCACTGACAGAGTACCTAAGCTGTGATTAGATTTCCATGCAGGGACTAAAGACACATAGATATTCACCGCTCTGCAAACATGCTGCCGCTTTACAACCGGGGGAACCTGGTATGTGTGTGAGCTGCACCGTAACACCGAGACCAGACACATCACCTTTAAGTTGCCAGCTTTTTGCCTTTTGATGAATGTCAACAAAGCAGTTAGCAGGGAGGAAATGAGAAAAAGAGAGAGAGAGTGAGAGAAAGAGTACGGGGGAAAGAGAAGGGGGAAAGAACACACAATTATAAAAGCTTCATTTCTTCAGAGAACCATAAAGTCTCGTCCCAGAAGGGCAGCTGAGCACAAATCAATTTCTTTCAGTCGATTACAAGCACTAAGGTTCTAACCTTCATTTGTGAGTCTAATACTCCAACAGTTATGTAGAACACATACCAATTAAGCAATTCTGCTGGAATAAGAGGGCCGTGAGCTGACACGATTATGGAGGCCGGGCCCCTGGGGAGGTCGGGTTATCGACTCAGGAGTAGGGAGAACGAGGGGAGCAGGGTTGGAGAGGATGGGGGAGAAAGACGAAGGAGGAAGAGAGATGGAAGCCAAGGAAAAAGTCATTTATTAAGTCTAATACTCTGTGAAATGTTCCCATGGTAATAAGGCGGGGAGATTGCGTTAATATCAGGGAGCCATGCAGAAAAGGTCACTCGATATCTGTACCGCCCACCGGGGTCGTGCTGATGGGAGCTGCTCAAACACATCTGATAATGCTCTAAGCGTCGTCGCTCTGCACCAGAGGTCGAGAGGATGGGAGCTTGGGAAAAGATGCCATTTGTGAAAATTGCACTGATGTACCGCTGCGCTCTGACACAATTCGCAGTGTCGGCTTTTTATGTAGAGACAGCTGTGTGACGATTGAATGAAATAAGCATGATGACACTGAGTCAAAGATTATACGGCATAAACGTACAGCTCTGCGGTACATTAGGTTTTTCTTCTAAGTACATATTCTGCAATCATTCAGCTCCGTAATGACATGAATATACAGTAGAGGAAAGGCAGTCTGCGTCCTTTTTTTTTTTCTTCTGATTTTCAGTATCTTTTTGCACACAACCTCATGAAAAGGAAACAGATTAGGTGCACTCTCCGTCTTTCTATTGTCACGAGCTAAATCTGATGCCATTTTCCTCTTGATTTAAGGAGCTTGGATGCATCTCTCCAGATATGTAAAGATCAACACATTGTCATTCACTGTCGAGGCACACCTTAACCACCATCCTCGCTACCAGAAGATTTATGGTAATTCCTGATAGCATGTGATAGGATGCAGCCCATAAACCCATGTGAGGTATGTGTTTCTATGGTAACCCTTTCCTCTATTCGCTAGCCCTATGTGCCTTGGTGTTTTACTTTTTTCCCTGCATTGTAGGCGCTGTCTACTTGGATGCCAGTGGTAGGAATGAGATGCAGATTTGTGGCAAAACAGAGACACAGATGTTTCTTCATTGCCTTTTAATCTTCTTTTCCCACAGTGCCTAGTGAGGAACACTCCCCCTTTAGAATGATAATTGGACGAGATGAATAATAAACAAAACGAAAACAGACCGATGTTTTATAAGAAGCATTTGAACGCTCCGCAATGATTGTACTTTATGGCTATTATTAGCACAGAAACAAAAGCAATCTGGACTTCCTCTGGGAATAATAAAGGACTCCATTCGAACTTGTCTAATCAGTTGGGGACCTATCAGGGCCTGGAAGAGGACCACAATGCTTTGCACACATATGCAGAGCAGTCTATCACTAAATCCTCCCTTTACACTCACTTTCTCCTCTTAGTCATCTGAAAATGCTCGACAGTATTCATATGATTCGATGATAAATGACTTCAGTTTTACCTTCAATATCCTTAATATCTCTCTTTTTTTTCTTTCCTTTCTTCTGCTTTCCGTATGTTTACCATATGCGGCTATAAAACCACAATCAAATCAAAAACTGCCGGTCAGTAGATTCATTGCTTGTAAAATTACGATAACGATTTCATTAAGTGCTGTCTGGCCTGGTGTCATATGGTGAACACTTTTCCTCTGTTTACCATCTCGCCAACATCAACTTCCATATCAGGAGGTGTTCTGTGTGTTTGTTGACAGCACCGAGATAAATGTGGATATTTCAACACTGTGTGATACCACAAAACCGGTTATTTGCATGAAAAGCCTGTCCCTCTTTCTCCCTGGAGAGCTTTATTACAGGAGGATATTTCAAATGCCATCAAATGTGCCAAACATTTACTTTGATAACTCCATCAGATGGCTCCCTGGGTTTAATGGTAGCAATCTGAGAGTGCTGAGGCACACGCCTAAAGCACAGACAATAATGGCGGAGAGAAATACGAGGAAGGGATGAATAAAATCTCTTTAAAAAGTTCATAAATAATGCACCTTGCGCACTAGAGAGTTGTTGCCTATTTAACTATGCATGCCTCTTCCTGGTTTCTGTGCTGGCGGAGACACAAACACAGCATGTATTGTGGGTCAACATGACAGCACAGGGGGAGGACAACCTAGGGCTCCATCAATCCTCTCAGCCTTGGCCTCCCACCCACGTAGAGCAACCCCTCCCTACGGCAAATCTTCAGCTGCAGGATGACTGCACCACCTACTGTATTTTCTCACTGTGCTGCAAAACATCATGACAAAAGGGAAATCTAACGAATGGTCGACTGCTAGCCAAAATGAGGGAGAAGATTTGAGAAAATGGGAGAAAAACAAAGTGCAGGACTAATTATCCAATTAATGTGCAATTAAGCCCATGCGGCCTAATGGTCTGTGTTGGATTTGGTAATAACTCTACCAGACTGAGGAGCCTATTAAACTCACTGTGGGCTGCTATACGGAGCAGACAGACTGAAACACAACACTAAATGGACGTGATAGCAGTATGCTACAATTACAGAAGCTGTCTAGAATATAACTCAATAAAAAAAATAAAAAAAACAACGGATATATACTGTGCTTTAGACCTAGATACACAGGCACTAAATATGTGAAAGTAAAAGAAAAAAAAGAAAGAAATCAAACCGCCTGACACAAAATTAAACAAAGCATTTCATTAAGATTTTCATTATCTGCTATAGCAGAGTTTGCTAATAAATGCTAATTATATTCAAGCTAATATTTAATCACACACAATTTCTCCAGTCAACTCAGTTTGAGGAAATACTAATTCTAATGAACGTATTCACAGTGCAGTTTATGAACTTCAGCGCTAGCAAAATGAGAGGGAAATGTAGATGATGTTTAAAAATGCTTTTTCAACTATGAGCGTTATTAGCTTTGACTAATTTCCTGCCCTAATGAGATCATCTTGGAGGGATATTTTGGTGCAATTAATAATGCACATAGAATAATTAGAAGCATAAATATTTATCATGTTTCTGTCTATTATAGTGTGTGGTGAGTACAGACAAACCTATTAACTGCGCAGTGTAAAAATGCTACATGGTGCACTGTGCTACATACAGAAACACATTAATTCACTAAAGGAACGCCATCAGAATTCACTTAAGGGCCCTAAAAGAGCAGTTAGAAAATGTGTTGCCTCCTTTATTCTTATGCTGTCAAGTGTGTTTCTCCTTTACTTTATGTTTTTGTTTTTTTTTTTTACTTGCTGTGTGCTATGTAACAAACACACTTTTAAAAATTGTTTTCTGTCTCAGTTCAAAATGGGAAAAAAAACATTCAGGTTTCTTGTGTTTCTTAAAGTAAATAACATTGGTCAGGTCCCATGCTAAGTTAAAATGGTACTGAAATGATGAAGTTCCTACAAAAGAAAAAAAAATGCAACATAAAAATTATTTTCACAGGTTCTCATCCTTTGAAAATGTTAACGCACAGATAGAAGGTGATAGCTGCCAGCAATATCTAGCATGGTTTATTGTTTAGTGCATGTTATCTCTGCACAAAATATGGACCATTTGACAATGTTATGTGTTGGAAAATTAGATTTAACCCATTATTTCACCTGAGTTGCAGAATAATATGTAAGCGAAAAATTACAGTAAAACAACCACATTAAATTGATGCTGTACAACTGGAACTCTAACCAATCTAAAAGTCAACCAGGAAACCATGTGACTTTGGCCAACAGTGGGAGCACTGAGCAAATACAAAAATTACACATTCAGGTTCTGCTTTAGTCGGTAAAATAATAACATAATAATATATAAATAATGTCATCTCCATGCCTTAGAGTGAAAGAAGTAGCACTACATTACGAAATATATTTACATCTACAAAGTAACAAAAATTGGTGCAATTTTAACCATATTATGTCTCAGTTTCTCATTTACATTTGTGCATTACAGCTTACAGATCACAGTGGATTTATGAATAAACAAAACAGACAGATTATGGGTAATACTACACTTATTTTTCTACGATATTACGTGTTGTTCACATTTAAAATCATTATTTTGTCAGTAGTAGTTATGTTATGTATATAAACATGCACCACACACCGAAATCTGTCTTCTTCCTTTAACGCATCACTAGATCATCATGCATCACACACAGCTCCTAGCATGCAGGTTGGGGGGGGGGGGGGGGTGTTAAGTGCCTTCCTCAAGGGCATATCAGCCAACAATTTTCAACTAATCCAGGGAATCGAACCAGTGACCCTTCAGTCACAAGCCAACTCTCCAGCCAACCTTCAGTCGTCTAGGCAACGGCTATTCAGGTTATTCATATTTGTTGTGAAAGGATAGTTTTTAAATCTAAACATTTTTCTGTAATCTTACTTTTTTGCACTAAAACAAAGGGAAACATTTGGAGTTGTCATTATTTATATGTAATTATGATAGTATTTACTGGACTGACCCACTTGAGATCAAATTGGGCTGAATGTGGAACCTGAACTAACATGAATGTTAAGTTCCTCAGTGTAATTTTTGCATTTCACAAATTCATCCCATGGGCCGAATTGGACCATTTGTTGGGCCGGTTTTGGCTTGTTTGACACTTGTGATATAGACACTACCATAATGGATTTATTGATAGGTATTATAGTTTAGCCAACCAGGAAATAAAATTAACCCATAAACATCTATTGGCAACCAACATTATTTACAGATATAAAATGTTAAATAACTGTTAACATTAATTCTATCAATACATGTAAATAATTGGTGCAAAACACAGTTATTAATCTTTTTATGGTAATCAAACATGACTCATTTGGATGTTTATAGGCTCAGTAGTTACCATGGAAACATGGTCATCTTTTACAACATTGATTCACCAGTAAAACCCATGGAGTTGGATCAATGAAAGTGGATGGACACACTGGGTTTATATTCAGTTAATGATATATTTTCCTGAAAAAGTCATCTTTTACATGATTAGTAAATTAAATTCAGAACATCTGATTTTTACTTAAAAATGCAAAAATACCTGGAATCTTTTGATCTCAAAGCCTAAAGGTTAAGAGGACTCTATGAATATATTTATGGTGTTTGTATATATTCTATACATGGATACTCAAAACTGATGTGTGTGAAATAACACCCACAACATTGATAAGAAAATGTCTGGTTGCGGGTGGATAATTTACCAATGCTCTAACGTTAGTATTTGATGTATGATGATGTGTTTGAGAAAAAGTCATAAAAAAAGCAAAAATACTGAGTGTAATATTAGAATAAATTTTGGTAATCACTTAAAAGTGGTTGGGTTAAGGTAGACTCTTCCCTTTTTTCCCCCAGTAAAATAGTTCCTGGTACGTCAACATGAGGCTGTAAAAAAAAAAACACTGGGTGTGAAGGCTGTTGTTTGTCAAGAAATATATAAAATAACAGTCAGAAAACATATGTCAGTTAGGAATGACAGAGACAGCCTATCAGCGCATCATATTTCTGCAGTAAATACAGCTCAAATGTCAAGGCTAACAGTAAAAGTTCAAGGTACAACTGAAACTAGGGTGAACTCTCTTTGCCCTTGATCGACTAACACGTAAAGTAAACATGGCTAGATCACACACTTCACCAAGAAAATGTAAATAGAAATGAGTATAATGTGTAGCCAAACCCAGATAAGACACTTGTATAAGCACAACATTACTCAACATCCTCGGTCTGATTATAGGCCTATCACTAAGCTGGGACAAGTCTGCAAATATACTTAGAGCAGATCTCAGGGTTCGGTGCCGTCTTCTACCACTTAGTTCACTTTTGGTTCAGTGAAGCTAATCCTGTGGGATCCGCCGGACTGAGCTGTGACTCTACGCGGCCCATCAAAGGAGAAGTGCCTGTCCGACCGGAGCAGGCCAGTGTCAACAGGATAGAATAGAGGTGGAAAGACAATCAGGGTTGGGATGGGATTTAATTCTGCTTCAGAGTGAGTGTAATGGAGTGTCTGTGTCTGGGTGAGCGATGGATTGTGAGGCAGCGGCGTCCCCTGAGCCCTGAGCCCTATGACTGCAGCCATCTGGAGTTGATCTCTATCTTGTTCACCTCAAACCCAGACATAAAATGGCAGTCATTTCTCTCTCTCGCTCTCTCTTTCCCCCTCTCTCTCTCTCTCTCCTTCCTTCCCAGTCCCAGGTATGTAAACAATCAGACACACTTTGTCTGGCCATGTTTCATTGATTTCTTGTCTCGTTGCTTCTAATCAGCCCGTCACTGGTTTAATTATCTGTAACTTGTGGTATTTGGCCTGCTTGGATTACATTCCCACAGGTCACGTCATCCATTCACAGGGCAATTTCAATCTTAAAGTTACATTTAAAGTGAACTGAAGCACATTAAAATAAAAATGATCTTTTATCCCAAAATTAAATCCTCTGTTTGGAAGTTAAGAGTGCGTTTAAGTGCCTCAAACTCAGAAACCTGTAACAGAAAAGGAGGTGAGAGACCTCTGAACCTGTTCTGACAGACAGTTTTCTCATAATAATGTTCCCTGAGGTTAAAAGGAAACTGCTTGACATAACTGTGTTGCGCTGGAGCAGGGTTCAGACCAATAAAGGTGACTGGGTCAAAAAATGCCCTGAAAAAGCAAGCAGCTTGTGTTAGTTATCAGACTATTTTAAATACCTCCTCTCAATGTGAATCCAATTACCGGCAGCCTTTGTTTGTTCAGACAAAAGCAGCTATGTTCAAGGCCTGTCTCTCTCTGATTTTAATCAATTCTCTGGGGAAGTGTGTGTGGGAGATATAGATCAGGACTTGCCATACGTCAGTGAAAGTTGTGTGCGTGTCTATGCGTGTGTGTGCGTGTGTGTGTGTTGGACGTTTGTGCACAAACTTCACATATGTGAGAATTGAGTAATAAAGACTGTCAAAGCACGAGGAGTAGAAATAAAAGCTTTTCATAACAGTATTCAACTAAAAAGAAATGTGATTTTCCTACAAACTTCTTAATTTTTACTCTTGAAAAGCTTACGTTCGTTCTGAAACTTTTACACGAGTTGAACTTTGGTTTCAAAAACATAAAAGTTTGAGGCAGGAAACATTTGTATTAGATAATTATGACAGATCATATTGTCGTTATAATCCTAACGTCTGTCTGTCATACCTAGAGGCTTTAGAGTGTTTCTTTACTACTTGGCAGATGTTCTCATATGTTACAGCATTAGCGTAGCGGGGGCCAATCCACCTGCTCCATATGGGGGGGACGTTGTATCGAACAAGCTTGTTGATCCTAGCTGTCTACCCATCAACATTCATGAGAAAGAAAGATCACAGGGAGAAGACACTGAACGAAGTCAGAAGGTCGGACTCATCTCTTTCCATTTCTTTTCAGAAAAAGAATTTGCAAGAAATGAAAAACCCCTTTGCCCCCACTTTACAAAGCACATTCATTTTTTTGTTGTTGTTCCACGGGGCCGTGTCAACCCTAATGAATTCCAAAATGTTAAGATTTGCATTTCAATTTGGTAACCTCCTTCTCAAAAGCGATAAAGTCCCCCACCCCAAACTCAGCTCTAAATCACATTAAGCATACAGCTATCTATTGTAAGACCCTGCAACAATGTCATGGCGGCGCTCCCTCTGCATCATTACGCCTTCTGCTTTTTGTCAGCCTATTTACAACCTAAATACACGGCTACACAAAACATCTGGAGTCACAAAAAAAAAACATCAGCCGGGGCAGATTCAGACTCAGCCTTCTTCTGCTCAAAGCAAATCCAACAACTTTTACATTTTTTTCTCAAGTTTTGTTGATAATGGACTCAGCCTCAAATATTTGTTTTTGCTTGTGCTAACAAAATTTCTCTCAACATTTTCAACAGTCAAAATTCTCCCAAAGTGAGCCAGTAAAAATTGGCCCGGTATAGTCTTGTTATTAGTGGTGAAATATCTGCAAATTGTTTTTTGGGTCATTTCAACCACTTTGACAACCTCATTTTCCTACAAGTGCGATGTTGATTTTATTTTTCTTAGTTTTACTCCATTTTAATAAATACATCTCATTGCCCGGTGGTGTGAGTCATCGATTCATCAATGACTTTTCAAAGTACCGCTGGTTCTGACTACATAAAGTTTGAGTACTGAAATCGAATCTGGATGGCGTGGGTGAACTTAATGGTGCGTGGCCCATTCAGCCTCCTCATCTTAGAGGTCAAGCACACTTTATGAGGTCACCATCTGCAGATTTACAACCTAAATTTCCCATGACAGCGGCTGCTACTCTGTGCATCCAAACAGAGAGGTTGGGATAAATGTGCACTCGCGGTTTGGCTGGATTGTGACCTGGAAATCTCTCTAAGGGAATAGAGCCAAGGAGGCGGCAGAGAGGAATATGGGTTGTGTAAACATACTGTCAGCTCCAAGGGCACATGGCATAATAACTTATGAAATGTCTCACATCTCCATCTACACAGGAGGATAAGTCATGTTGAGAGGAGGTGCTGCCATAATTTGTTATGGGGGCACTGCTTGTGTAAGCTCACATGGAGGATTCAGCCCAGCAGTTGGATGGTAAACCAGAAGAAATTGCACAAAAAATACATCATCCAGGAGGCTGATCAGAGCTGCTGGTCATGTTTTAATGTCTTCTCTGAAAACATCTTTAACCCATAAAAACCCAAAGAGCCACCGGCGACCAAAACCATCTACTGATCTAAAACGTTTAATACCCGTTGATGCAACGACCAATTCAAGTTCAATCCATGTAAATAATTGTTGTAAAATACAGTTTTTCATCTTTTCATGGTCATCAGATATGACTCATTTGGACGTTCAGAGGCTCTATAGTTACCATGGAAACACCGTCATCTTCTACAACACTGATTCACCAGTAAAACCGGTGGAGATGCTTATTTTTATTTTCAGTTAATGATATATTTTACACAAAAAGTCACGTTCCGTTAGTTTTCTCTGTTTCTGATATCAAAGCTGTCAACTTTAATCTGAGCTTTTATGAGCAGCTGCATGATCGCTAAATTAAACTGAGTTACATATAGAAAAAATACCTCATTTACACAAAACAATGCTAAATACAGAGGATAATGTTTTAATAAATGGTGATAAATAACCTGAGAAAAGTTAAATAGAATCTTAAGAAGAGAGTAGACATTCCCAGCTTTATTGAGAAAAACATCCTGTCCATTATATAAAACATTCTATAAAAAAAGAAATAAAAATGTATCTGAAAAACTGTTGAATTATGCCTTAGAACACTTATTTAATGTAAAAAAAAAAAAAAAAAAAGAGGCAAAATATGCATTTTCCTGGGTCTGAGGAAGATACAGAAAAAAAGAAAAAAAAAATTGGAACGGCCATAAAAGTAGCACTGGGTCTTTATGGGTGAAAGCTCTGAATCAGGACGACTAAAGCAATCTGCAGCAGTTAATTCACGAGCGCTGCTGTTAATACTTGCCCCCTTTTCTTACCGATCAACAGTAAATGAGTGGGAAGCAGCAAACAAGCAGCAGAGAAAAGTTAAACCCTTCTACAAAAGCTGCATCTAATAAGCTTTTTGCGTAGGCGTGTGAGATGTTTCTTTGACCCTGACACTCTATGCCTCACTTTTACATTTCTGAGATGCAGCAGTGTGAACTGAATATAACTTCCAGTCAGTATAAGTCAGTTTTTTTTGTGCTGGACACCCCATTGAATATAGATTTAATAGAAAGAAAAAACACAAATAAAAATGTATGCCTCCAACCAGTGGAGCTGTAGTTTACATCCATGTCTGTCCAGACTCATAAAAAAATACAAAGACTTTAAAGGCATTTAATAGAGGGTTGAAACAACGACACTGTGGTGGAAACACATTAGTTTGGAAGGAACAGAAGGTGGTCTGTTTTGGTGGGCGTCCAACGTTAGTGTCACCAATGAGGCATCAACCAAATGTGAAATATGGTCCTGATCTCCCCTTCTGTTCCTGAGTTGCTGTGTTGAATGATAGCCTGAAGTGTTTTTGCAGAACATTATGATGTCATAGTGAAGTTAACCTTTGACCTTTTGGATAGAAATGCAATCATGTATTTTACAGACTCTTATTTTAGTAAGACATTTTGTCATAATACAAGTATGAATTATTGAGCAATTGACAACAACATGGATTTTGTGAAGTCAAATGACTTTGACCTTTGACCTTTAAATACCAAATTCTAATCAGTTCATCTTTGCCTCCAAGTGAATGTGTTGAATGTGAAGAAATTTCCTCAAGGCCTTCTTGAAATAACATGCTCACAAGAATAAGATGGCTGGATGGACAATCTAGAGTGTGCTGTTGTGGCCACAGGTGTTGCCAGTGCAGAGGCGGAAAAAAAAAAAAAAAAAAAAATCCTTCACAAGGCTTTAGGAAAAAGGTCTGAGTTCAGAAATGTATATTCACAAGGACAAGATCTTTCTGGATGTAATTCAAAACATCACCTTTAATATGACGAGGCCTTACCTCTGAATACTTCTTTCAAATTTGACATAGTTTTTAAAGCAGATCATTAAAAAAAAAAAAAAAACACAGAAGAGCAAATGCTTTTAGGACATGTTGCAGATAAAAAAAAATAAAATTAAAAAAAAAATCTCTCTGCATGAGGTAGACATCATCTTTCATGTCCAAAACAAAAGGTCAAACTCTCAGGCTACCCACATTTAGTCCCAACAGCTAATCGCCTCACTTCCCCAACCCATCTGAGAGAATTACAGTGGCTGTTAAGTGTGCATAATGAATGCCATAAAGCTGGCCTATAAAGCAGGCTTTTGGCCAGCCTCTGGCAGTGAGTGGGAGCAGGTCTAAGCACAGATCTGACTCTGCACACCCTCGTGTACAGAATGATTGCTGATGGGTTTTTGCGAGTAGGGGAGGGGCAGGGCAGCTTCCACATCATTAATGAGCGCTAATATTTCAAAGGAGGACGCAGGGCCTGAGCACTGACCGTTATATTAAAAATCAAACGGTGTGACCTTGTTAAGATGGATGCCTGGTTGCTCTGTCCCCTTGGTGCAGCAGAGCTACAGACGGCGCACCGCATTAAAGGTGGCTCTTTGCTTTTTAAAGCATCAGCTACGGCTGCAGATATACAGGGTGCACAGGGAGCATTACGAGTGGCATTTAATTAAAGAAAAGTAAGCTGTGGGATTTTATAGACTGGCCAGGGATTGCTTGATCTGGTAAGTAAGTGGAAATGAAGGATGCTTGAAAGGCGGCATAAATCTAACACAGTGCTAAGTTAACCTTCATATCATTGTAAAAGTCAGGACACTTTAAGCTCTGTCTGCTGCATTGAGTGTTATCTCAGTCTGCTCATCATGAGTCACATTTACGGTAAGCTAAAATAGAAAAATGAATGACATCTATTTCAATTCAAATAGGGAACAGCTACTTATAACACAAAATTACTCAAAATAATTAAAACTGACAACATAAACATGAATGATTAGTACATTTAAAAGCACATTCAGCATAAAATAGAAAAAAACAACCTCTATTTCTGATCCACCTTAACAGAGCTTAGTTCCTTTCAGTTGAAGCAAGTCCAGGTCAGACCAGTGATTTATAGGGCGGTAATTAGCCCCAGATGACAATGATGAATGTAGAATGCTAACACCTTTGTAGACTGAGTTGTTAGGTAACATCTGAGAAGCCTGACAAAGCTATCATTTTACACAAAGCTCTTAATTATCCTGGCACAATTATGAATGGACTGCAAACACCCAGCTGTTTTGATGCACTGCAGAGGGAGGCGATGTGAAGTAGAGGGAGGGATGGAATGAACGCTTTGGCTGACGGCACATGGCGCAGATGTGTTTTGCGAGACAAAAGCAGCAAGACAAATAGCTCAAGGACGTTTTCCTGTTTCTGGGCTCCCTGGGAGTTAAAGAAGCCATTTTTCTCTGAGATAATCAAAGATGGGTTAGGTCAAAAGGTGGAAGATGAGGAGGGGTGTGGGGTGGAAAACTAGGGTTCTGTTGGTCACACAGGAAAATAAGGAGCCATTTAAGCGGTATGTTCCAACTACACATATACGGTGTCTTATCTTATAGCCACAGAATGTAAATATGAAATTTTCCAGCTCTGACTCATAACATAAAAGCGACATGAAATGACGTGTATTGGATTGCTTCCCTATCCATCACAGACCATCTGGCAAATGCTGCATTGGCAGTTACGCTGCAAAGTGCAATAAAGGAGATACTTCCTCCTCTTTGAGGCCTCGGTTCCTTGTTTGACACTCGACATCCTGCGCCGAGAGCGAACCGAACTCTGAAATCAAAGTACACACTTCTACAATCGCCCCTGCCGTCTCGCCTGCCGTGTCACCGAGGTCACCCACAGGGCTGTCCCACTGCCACACATTTATTTTCCTTTTTCAGCTTTGTTTAAATCCAGAATTAGAGTTTCCGTGCAGGAAGCCAAAGTGAAGGAGAGGTCTTAATTCATCACGTTCCCTACATATTTGGATGACTGGTAATTTGCTTTTTGTGTTATAAAACGATTTCCTTTCAAGTTAAGAATTCAGAAATGATTTCCATCTGTCTGGGTGCTGTGAAGTAGTGCTGCTGTGTTTGTCTGAGTATATGTTTGCGCCCGTGTGTGTGTGTGTGTGTTTGGCTTTGCAAGAATAAATGAATGGAGTCAGAGGGAGGGCAATGTGGTTTTGTAAGGAAAAACACTCAGAACTTTGATGGGATTTTAACTAAGATGTAATTCCTATACTCTGAAAGTAGAAAAATATTTTAACTGCAATTAAGGGGTTTATTTTATTGTTTTGGTTTTTAATTAAACTGCAGATTTACTGGAGCATTGTTAAATGTGGTTCATGAGGCAGCACGATCAATCAATGGCCTTTGGGCAAACCATCCAAAACACACTGATGGATGTGCACTGAAAACACTGTTTTATACTGTAAAAGGTACTGTCAATACTGTTCATAAACACATATAAACAGATATATGTTCTACTTTTTAGACATTTTGACACAGAATCTCCCATAGAATTATGTTTGACATCAAACAAATCTTGTAAGTTGAGGTATTATGATGTTTTCAGCTGCAAAACCAATGATATTTCTATCTAATATATGAAATTCTACAGAAAGTCATAGTGTAAACACACATATCTGATTAGTAGTTTGTCTGTTAGTTTATTGCATAGGAGCCGGTGCAAAAAGCGACTACAATATTTAAGAAGATTCACATAAAATATCAGTCTGGGTATTTTTTTTTTTTTTTTAGGTTTTTATGTCAATGGGAGACAGTGGGTTTGATTGATTTACATGACTACTGAGTGCCCTTCTAAATATATTATGTTTAACAAGCATTTAATGCCATATGTTCGACACAAAAATGTAAATCTATGATAATGTGAGTATTCATTGCCCATCATACATGCATGCCAGAGCTTGTGATTGTCAGGGGTAATAATGCCGCTGTTGTTTGATCAGAGATAAGATAAAAACATGAATCCGTGTATAAGCGTCGCATCTCTCCATCCATATGTACGAGGCTATGAGGTCGCATGCAGACGTCCTCGTACTGCGTTTGTGCTTTATTACGCGGTTCGACTACACATGTTCGTACACAAGAAAGAAGGCAGAGAGTGTGGTAACACATGAGGAAGGTCACAAGGTGGATTCAAATAAGTGGCGTTGAGTCTGAAATCCACAGTGTGTCCATTAGTCCCCTGAGCTACCAGGACACCCTTGATAAGGATTAAGTTAGAGGTCATCAGGCACTTTGAAATTCACTCAATGCGGCGCCTCTACACAACACAAATGTATTTCTCAGGAGTGTTCCGGTTGAAATCCATTTTCATCTCTTCCTGCGTGCGGTCTGTTTATAAAGATATAACCTATAACAGCTTCTATGTGCTGTCATTGCCTGTTTCATCTCTTTGTGCTCTGGGACAAACTATCGATGAGCTGTTGCAGGCTGTTAAATTACACTGAAACCCCTCCACAGGAGAGGGATTGCTCTTCCAACACAAAATGACACATCCCAGGACTAGTTCAATATGTCACATCTTTGAATTAAAACCACCACGAGGCACAATTTGTAAACAAACTTGTGTGCTAAAGTTCAAAGTACATAATAACAACAGATCAGGCAGTGGGGCTTTATAGATCTGGAGTGTTGCCTTATGGCTTGCCTTGGGTAATTAGTTAATCATGAACATTTTAACACCATAAATTAATTACTATCAATTTAAATCAGGAAAATAACAGTAATTACATGGAAGGAAGGCGAATATATTAGCAAGGTAAAAGTATTGAGGCATATGACATGCATGCAGTGACTAATATGTTATTTATAAATCATGGCAGTTGATCAAAAAAAAAAAACAACAAAAAAAAAAAACTGCCATTGGTGACTTTTCCATATGAAGTTGTTTTTCCGTTTTATTGGTAAAACTTTTGTATTGGATATGTGTTTACGGCAAGTTTTTGGTCCCAGAGTGGATACATGTGAAAATGCCAGTTTCTCGTCTTCAACTGTACGACCCAAACGCAACTTTTCTAAAATGATGATGTCATAGCCCCACCCCTCTCACCTTTCACCCCAGAAACAAAATGCCACTTTACAACAACAGCAACATTGATGGACAACAGAACAGTACTCGTGCTACAACAGCTATTTGAGCTTATTGGAAATATTGAATCAAAATCTTCAGCTACTCTTTTATTACAATGAGCAACAAACAAGTGTACCAACAATATTCACAAGGAAATATTGGCTCAGAACCAGTAGAACCAGTAGAATCAAGTACATTTTGTGCACATGCCACAAGCGATCTTCTCTGTTTTTTGCGGGAACATTACAGCGCCACACACAGGCTTGGTGTTTGTACTACATTTCAGTCCTTTTCAGTGTGGATGTAGATATTTCCTGAAACAACTCAGAATCAGAATGCCCTTTATTGTCATTTCACATTGTAAAACCAAATTGGAGCGTCTCCTATCAGGGCAAAATGTGTAAAAAAAATATGTAAAATATTACTAAAAAAAAAAGTAAACAAGTACGATATAAGATACAATATTTACAAGGTAAAGATAAAATATGTACATATGTAAAGTCTTGTGTTTACGGAACATTTTTGGTAAACAATTTTTGTGTGAACATGGCCTTAAAACTAGAGACTTTAAGGTAAAAATCGGCAGTAACTTAGAGCCAAAATGCTGCCTCTTGCAGTTCTGCCCCACAGGACTGAACTTCAGCCAAAAATATTTAATGCACTTAGTGGCAAAAAAAACAAACAAAACAAAAAATATTCTAAAAAGTATTCTATTTGAATTTTGCTGCCATTTACACAAATATGAGGTTTGCTAACTGAAAATACGTCTTTACATGTTGAGAAAGTAAATGTATCTCTCCATAATCCATTCAGATTCATGGTCAGAAGCTGTGTAGTTACCATGGAAACACCGTCATCTTCTACAATATTGATTCACCACTACAACCCACAGAGTTTGATAAATGACTGCGGATGAAAATTCTTAGATTATGTTCTTTTAATGATATATTTTTCACTTTTTCTATAGTTTTATTTAGTTTTTATACAATAACCCTCAACTTTAATCTGAGCTTTAATGAAGATCTACATGATCAGTAAATTAAATATAGGAAAATACACGATTTATACTGACTGAAAATAGAAAATACAGAGGATTATATTATAAATAAATGGTGATAAATCACTTAAGAAAGGTTAAATATGGAGAAAATGACATTTGAGAACATATAAGGTCTTTATGGAAGGTTCCTACAGGTTTCTACAAGATAAATTCAAGAGTTTTTAAGACTAACAGAATTTAATGCTTATTTCACAGCCATACTGGCAAACATTTGTGACTTCTAGAATTTAGGAGAATGTATTTATTTATTTTAGTGTCTTGATTCCCACTGTTCTGATTCTAATTTCTGTGTAAATTGTCCATTTGGAAGCAGCTTAAACATTTTCCAGACCTATTTAATGAAAAACAATATAGCCAGCTGGTTTATGGCTATAATTTAAAAGCCACAATATCAAATGTAAGACTTTTTTAAGGTATTAAATGCCAACTTGTAAATTCAAGACTTTTAAGACTTTTTAAGACCCCCACCAGGAACCCAGGTTATGGGTTATTTACTATGTACATTACGCTCAATTTCCTCTGAAGACACAATAAGTACTGACGTAACTTCACATTTGCATCTATAATTTTGTTCCCGTTAATGGTGCCACTGTGTTTCTATGTGCACTTTGCTTTGTAAATTCAAATGCAGTGGAGAAACCACTGAGCGTATAACAACATACCTGTTGTGATTCACACACTAACAGCTCAGTGTCAAACATGCTGAGAGAAAATGCACAGCGCAGATATGTTGTAGCAAGAAAACCACATGGAATAAACAGCAAGAAACCAGCAAGAACTGTCACAAGCAGTCACAACATAGAGCTGAGTGGAAAAAGGAGAGGGAAGGCTAGAGGGAGGGAGGGAGGCCGAAAAGGGTGGGGGTCGGGGAGTCGTTATATGAAGGGAGGCTCCCGTCTCTAACCTGCCCGGTGGCAGTAGCTGAACTGTCATCGCCTGGCCCTGTCACTGGGAAACTTTGCTGTTTAGAGGTGACAGCCGCCCACGGACACACACACACACACTGTACACACTGCAGCTCTACACACATACTGTGGAAGAGGAAAGGTTTGGGGTGGTGAGTGGGCACTGTTTGACACTTCCATGTTTGACACCTCCACATCCTTCAGCATGTTGCGGTCTCTACAGGCTCCTCTCGCTGTGTAGATGTGTCCCTCGCCCATTTTAGAGGACGCTGGATCTATATGAGTGTACGTCTGTGTGCCAAGTCCAAGAGCTGTGAAAAATTTCATCTCAGCAGTATGGATATTTTATTTATGTATTGCAAATAAGTTTGACCTGAGGCAGGAGTTCCCAAACTTTTTCAGCTTAAAAATATTCTGTGTCTTTTCCCAAACCAAAACTTATAGAATTCACCAAAAAAAAATCTATATTTATCCACAACATACACCATAAACCATGCATTTAAAACATAAATGAACTGTGTTTTCTGAAGTGTAATGTACAATATGTGTCTTGCATTGTGACAATGTGTTACATTTCTCACCTTTTTATAAGATACAGCATGCACACTTCTTTAAAATTAACACCTTCTACACTTTTTTCCTCTCACCTCTTTCGTAACTCTCCATTTCCTATATATGTTTTTTCATCCCTCAGCATTAAACCCCAACATTTAACTATATTCTGATTAATTTTTACTGATTCATTTTAAAATTATGCTGACCTGACACGCTAGAAGCTATATATAGTAGCTACAGTATATATTCATGCTACAATTAAATTTAATGAGAGGTGTGAGGCTGGTTGCTTTTACCAGAAGGTCTATTCTGTGCTTGGAGTGTAGTATGATTTGGAAATCATGCTGAATATTTAGTCTTCGTTAGTTTCAATAAGTGCATGTAACTTCTCATTTTTGATTTTAATCAACCAAATAAATTCACATACAAACAGTTCTGTCTTACGTTTGGGAAAGGCATACAGAGAGAAATACCTTATTATAAACTTTCTGTAATAATATAGATATATAATGGTCATCAAAGTAACGTTTATGTGACTATTTGGGTGGGAATTAGCTGCCTAATTGCAGGTGTCCTAGGGTGTGTGTGTGTGTGTGTGTGTGTGTGTGTGTGCATACCAGGCACTTTACAGGAGACAGACGAGGAGGATGGGGTGAAGGGAACAGCAGGGTTTCTCATCATCAAGCTGCAAATGGTTGTACCACCAACAACCCCCTCCAGCCTCCAGCCTCCACCTCACCAACCCAACAAACATCCACATGCACCCCCCCACCCAAACACACATACACACACACACTTATTCGCACAGTGGTAATTGCTGCACCGGCTCATTTGAGCTTGTCATTTTTCCAGATAAGATGGCAGTATTAAAAATGACAAAAGATTGATACACACTCTTTGTCTTTCTTTCTCTCTCTCTCTCTCTCTCTCTCTCTCATACACACACACACACAGTACAGTGCATCTCTCAGCGTCCATGAGGCGGGCTAAGGCGGGGCTGTTATTGCAGATTCTACAGGCGAGATAGAAGGGAAATGTGATTTCACACTTTTTGTTTTTCAGAGCTGGAACAATGAGGTGTTGCGTAAAACAAAACAAAACAAAACAAAAAGTTTGGGTGAGATATGTTTGGGTGTAAACAAATGCTGTGAATCTGAAAAAATATTAATTGGATTCCTTTGGAGAATATGAATGTGACAAAAAATTCTGCTGGCCTGCCACCTACCTATCTGTCAATGTATTTATCTATTTGGTTCTATTAAGGCACATTTAGCCTTAATGGCCTACCATGACTACGTACAAAACGTGTTATTGGCAAACATCAACAACAACATCATCCCCGCATTGGGGAAAGCGGCAGCAGGCATCATAATGTCACAGCTCATCCATAACCAGGCATATCATGATTGCTGATGTGCAGAGAAAATTGAGCAAATAGTCATTCTGACATTGAATATCAACAAAGGGGGATGAGAGAGATGCCAGAGTTAATTGGGAGCGGTGTATGGACAGAATAGTAATACAGCGTTTGGTGGTGAGAGCTGAGGAATGAGCTGATGCCTGGTCTGCAAATGGAAGGAAACAGCGCGTTCACAGTTCATTACCACTTCCCTTCTCTTGCTAATCAAAACGCAAAGCACTACAACGTGTCGACACGGAAGTGTTTTCATTTTTACTGAGAATATTGACGTTTGTGTGAGTGTATGTGAGAAAAGGCGTAGGTTTGACCATGTTACATTAGTATACGTGTGCATGTATGAATGTGGATGCGTGACTGCAGACAGCATGCGGTTAGTTATTTATGTCTTTATGTGCATGCATAAGTGAGGCAGTGTTTGTTTAAGCATGAATATTACTGCACAGAATATGTCTATGCAATCAAATCATTTCAACTATGACATGATTCTTAACCACCTGAGAGACACCATAAACACACTTACAAACTGTATATTCTGAAGTACAGCTGGACAATATATTGAATACTTTTTTTGGACAGTGTGATAACTCCCAAAAATCACAAAATTAAGGTAAGCGGTTCCTCTGCTGTCACTCAAACACCAACGCCAGCACTCCTCTGTAGTTACAACAGTAAGGTACAATTTCACAGTTTCCTTGGAGACAGCTGCATATATGAACTTTGCTTGTCAACAACGCATTTGAGTGCTGGGAACTGAAGCTGCTGCAGACAAATGAAATGATTTCATAGAAACGTAACCATGTGACATGGAAATGGTTGGTTTTGCAAGATCCATTATGAAGCAGACCACCATGATGTGGTTGAGTTTGCATATTAGAACATCCTTTACATAGTCAAAAACACTGGGTATGTTAGGATATGAGGAGTTGATCTCAAGTATCAGGTCATGAACACAGAAAAAATACAAATGAAAAATAATTAAGATTGAAGTTATTATGAAGATGTTATTTAAGAATAGTAAGTAAGAGATAGCTTTTGCAGGCTGGTTTTAAGTTTTCCATTTTATGCTATGAAAACATGTCTCTGGACCCTGATGACACAATCAGCCTCCGCCCAGAGCCAACTGGTCCAGAGTCTTTAGTTGTCTCACACTTCAGATAGTCAGCAGGAGGGGCCCGGGGAGGCCACAACTCATTTATGCCTTTCTCTGGGCTAACTCCGGTTATTAGCTAGAATCAAATGATCCAACACGTCTTGTGCCACAGGCGGACCCAGCACAGAGGAGCACAGTGTGTGAGACATGAGAGTGAGAAAAGAAGAGGAGGAGATGAAGAGAGAGAGAGAGAGAGAGAGAGGGAGAGGGAGCTGCAAAATTCCATTAGAGGAATCTAAAGGCATCACACAGAATGGATGGGCCACGATCCACGCCTGAAAAACTGTGACGCTCAAAATTAAAAGTATTTTTCAACTCAGACTGTGCCCTCAGAGCATCGTCATATGGCCACTGTGAGATGACAACCATTTTCTTTCAGGATGGAGGCTGATTAATTCTCACTGACCCTCTGACTCATTGTTCTTGTACTGTATAGAGTGGGTCTACATGCATACTTCAGACCACTAAAACGAATAATAATAATAATTTATTAGATTCTTCTATGAATGTGTACTCAAAGTGCATACAGTGGATCCATTATTCATTCACTCACACATTCACACTCTAGTGGTGGTAACCTATATATTTAGCCACAGCTACACAAAACTATACAGGGCAGTGTAAGAGTTTTAGTGACACTTTAATTGTAATTTATGAGTTTTATGAATACATGCATTGTTTTGTATTTATTGTGAGGAACAATTAGAAAATGATTTAATTTCCATTGTTTCATAAAATCCCCATATTATGCAAACCCATTTTTTGTACAGAATAAACCCTTCCCTTTATTAGACAAAGCTACCTTGTGTGATTTTGAAAACTTTGCTTTCAGTTCTGTTTTCCACTGCTAGTTTTAGTCTTAGTTGCTGTTATCTACAGTAACCCATGTACAGAATAAAATTGGCTTTCAGCTCTGAGACGTGTATTTATCACAGCTTTAATGACATTTAGATTCATTATGGAAAAGATTATCATATCATTACTGCGTCACTTCATTCACTGCTGTTGTGCCACAGTGCAATAAATATTTTGTATCCACTGTGACAAAAGTCCAAATGGAAACATCATTACGGAAAGAATCCACTTCCATGTTTAACTGTAAGTGTACCACGCTGCAGGACATGCAAGCAAAGGTCAACTTCAAATCCGTTTTTTGTCACTTGTATGTTCTGTCTTTGCATCCTTCTATGTCAGCTACAATAGCCAGGCAGCTAATTTGATCTCCATGGTTGCTCTCCCACCCCCTCCTCCCCCTTTTCCCCCTCTCTGTGGCGGTCTGGCTGTACCCTCAGTGAGAGCTGGCCCTCATTACTCTCTGCTGAGTCTTTTGGCCTTAAGGCTGCAGTCTCTTGTCCTCCACTCCCCAGTCCCTCTCGCCCTGTCATGCTGTGGGCTTCAGCCTTATCTCCCTGGTCCACAAAGCTCCCGTGGATGTGTGCTGCTATCCACTCACAGCACGTTGTTCCCAATCATCTCCTTCCCACGTCGCTGAAGACAGTATAGTGCCAACTTGCCCCCACAATTAGGACAGAGACACAGTATGTGGTACAAAGCTGCTGACACTATAAGAGGTGAGGGCAAATGGCAGTTGTGAGTATACAGCAGCTACTGTCACTATTTCATTTTACTTAGACTAAATAAATCTGTCTGATTGGGAATGTAGATATGAGTATGACTATAAAATACACAGGAGCAACTGCATCTATTTGGGCTTTAGGTTGTATACAAATAAATAAATAAATAAAAAACAGAGAAAAAAAATCAATTCATTGCAGCATATGAAAACTGAACATCACTATAACAGCCGTGAAAAGCTTGCAGCTAAGCCATATTTGTGATAAACACTGTGTCACAAATTTAATATGGACACATACAGTAAATAGACAAATGAATTCTCTCACAAGTTAATCTGCATTTTGCTAGGTCATTTCCGATTTGGTATTCAGCCCCCTCGATCCAATTTAAGGAGAATGTCTAGTGTCAGAGAGAAGGGGAATTTATTCCAAGCCAATAAAAAACAGCCGCTTGGTGAAAATCACCATCGGCAAGTCATTAAAAGTGGGAGAGGAGCCGGGTGTATGGAAATGGCTCATCGGCTCCCCGGGTGCTACTCACAACAAGAGACCTGGACACGTAGACCAAGGCCCTGATGAATTGAGCCATAAAGGAGATTGGCTCAAATGAAAGTCTGCGCCTCTGAGGCAAAAACACATCCGTTTGATTTGAATACATCACCATGTCGAAAGAACGACATTCTCAACCTGGAAGAAAATGATACATGGGCATAAACAAGAGATTTGCACAGTGGCTCAGCGTGAATTCCGACATCAAACCTGGCTGGCAAGTGAGACAAACCAAGCCTGTGGGAAACATAAGCCTTCATTACCGTGCTGCTACTGGTTGTCAGGTTACGGATGCAAGGCCTCGGGTGCAATGTGTGATTCTGGAGCAGCGGCTGCTTGCTAATTACCAACCTAGGCAACACGCAGCCATTAAAAACGCAACCCTGAGTGTCTGCTGAGCTAATTTGTCTAATTACATCTTTGTAACTTATGAAAAGACCTAACATTACCCTGAAGGCTTGCTTACGGAGGGGGAGCTGTGTAGATGGTAAATGAAAACTTTGCTGTCTTACTACTGCTATACAAGTGCTTCAATAGCTGCGAGGCACAGGGAATATAGGAAAGATTGTGAGGGGGAGGTGGTGGAACCCCTGTTGGGCGATGCTACGACTATTTCTATATCCCCGAGATTCCACTCCCATGGGACAGCCACCCACATCCTGCCGACAGGCCTCCTGTTTATTTTTCTCATCATTAATGTGGCATTTTTGCAGAATTTATCAGCAAAACCAATATTTGGTGCCAGTTATGAGATGCGTAGGTTCCCAGTCAGTGTAATAGATTGTGACTGAGCCGTCACAGCGATGAGGGCCTATGGCAGCTTGGCTAACAAGCATCTCTAATGGGAGGAGGAAGGGGGAGTTGGGCAGACCCATTGTGACATGTGTCAGTTTACAGAAGTTTGAAAGACCTAAACTAAAAAATGTTCCAATTACACGGATTGTGAGATGTGAATATGCTTCTGATTTGAATGAACAATTTTTATTCAAAACAGACCCCTTCCCACTCGACCGTATCTAACATATGTTGTTGAACAACTAAAACGACAGTGTCTGATAGTTAATTACTCAGTTAGTCCATCATATCACCTCAGTCTGAATGAAATCAATGAAACAGGGCACATCACATCAGATATGACCAGAGATAAGGGGAATAATGACAGCAGACTTAGAAGAGCAAACAGGATGATGCCATCGACCTCCTTCCTTCCTCCTTCCTTCTCTATACAACTGTTGTTGAGATACCATCTCTGATTTAGAGCACAGCACCTCCCAAGAGCTGGGCAACGTGGCTATTTTGAGAACACATCTCCTGCCTACGTGGGGCCAGGCTCATCTTTTGGCCCTGTGGAGTAACCCCTCCTCTCTGCAGTCCCACATGGCTGACCTTAATGGGGCCCTGTGCCAATGATTCAATAACTTGCAGACAAATAAATGACACCACTGTCAAGATGGCAAATGTGAGCATTTCAATTTTTGGCAAAGGTAGAAACATTACAAACTTCTATGTGAGTATGTGTACATGTATGTTTTCCCAAAAGAGCTTTCAAAAGTGTTTCATTGTATAACAAGTGTTGATGTTGTTTGCTGTTAATGGATGTGAAAGTGAAAAAGTCACAAACACACTTAACGAATCTCCGTCTCAAATTTGCAATCAGGTCCGAAGATGAAGCAATGTCGGTGTGGTTTGTAATCCGTCAGTCTCGAATCAACCCACTCATTTGTGGAGAGCGTGGTGCAGTCAGGGCCAGCCAGAGATGTGTCAAATGAAACCTAGACACAACCTCAGAGACCTGATGAGGCCTGCTATTGCCTCTAGTTTTTACTTGCCTGCCTCGCCTCTTTCTCACTACCTCTCAGTCTCTTTTTTTCTAATCAGGTGAGATTTTATCAGGGCCCCTCTGTCAGTAACCACTATCGGTTGTGAAATTTCAGACGGCAAAGCGTGTGGGAACCACAGTATCAGTTGTGCTCATCTCGCCCAGCACCTTTACAGACGCGCGGGTGGTTTTTGAAAAGGCGAGAAAAGCTTCACAAAGAGCATATTGGGGGCCGGTTTAACACAAACTGACAGTGGAAATACTTTCATACCCTGCTAAACTTCCTCTCTCTACTCCTCCCTTTTCTGTGCTTGTTTTCTTTGTGAGACACCTTTTCAGAAATAATATTTGGGCAGAAGCCTCCATTTGCATGAATCCACTGAGCTCATAGATGAGAGAAGTGATAGTCCACTGGCTTAGAAATCCCTATCAATCAGACTATTCTTGGTGATGAATACAAACACCTGAAGGACAAAAATTGAGCTGGATGATAGCCTCTCCCTCTAGGGCCCACATAATGTGCTCTATGGCACCATTCAGTGCGAGCATATTCTTCCACCATCTAAAATGATGCTCTACATTCAATATCACCATCAAAGTTAATTCTTTGCACTTACAATTGAGCTGGCTTATTGAATTTCAGGCTTCCGATAAATACAGCATGTCATTAGAGCTCCCAGCACGGATGCACGCTAACACAAAGTAATCCCCTGGGTGCTACTGAAACGCACTCTCTCAGTGAGCAGAAAGGTAATCCAGCTGAGATGGGGTTGTGATCAAAAACTGTGAATCTCAGTGAGAGCTGGTAAAGTGTGGGTGGGGAAAGGAACGGGTGAAACATATCCACTTGTTCAACTGCTTTCAGCTTCTCTATGAAAGTATCAAAAATAGTGGAAAAAAAGAGTCGCACAGTTCTACTTGGCTGTCTCAAAAAAAAAACCCACCTACTCTCAATGAAAAAAGCTCAGTGTCATTTGTTCAATTCTTTACTAAAACATTTATTTACAAAAATCTGAATTTTTGTCAGAGTTTTTGTTGGTAAATAAAGAGCCACTGTTACTTTTGGAGTCTCTCAGTAACAATAAAAGTAAGGTGGCCAATTTGTACAGATATACAGTCATTTCCAACACTATATTCACAGCTAAGCTAACTAGCTATAAGATGCAACTTCATATTTACCACACAAACCTGATAGTGTTGCATCTTAGCTAAGGTGGAATTATATTTAGTGTAAAAATGGGTTATTATTTGTTCAAGTAGAGAAACAAAAATAGTTTGGCATGTTCAGCAGCAGTCAAAGCCATCCTCCCCTTCCAAGTCAAATAATAACCCCCCCAATACAAGAGATAGGAGAGCCATGGGACGCATAAATGTGTGCCCCGAAGTACATGTGGACGGTTAGCTCAGTAACATCTACAATGTTTGAATACCAGCAGGAATGCTTGCATTTTTTCAACACTTTACATGTTCAAACAGGGGGCGCCAGATTAATCCACAATTGATAAAGAAACTAGTCATCAAAACATTAGCTTACCTTGTCATTGCTGATCACAAGAATCATGCTAATGCTAACTAGTTTCTGTAAAGCAGGGTAAGGGTAAGAGAAGACTAACAGGAAATAGAAGTTTACTGATGCATTTTTGATTCCTTAAGGTCTCATGGTCTTGATGGTTTTTTTTTTTTGTTTTGTTTTGTTTTTTTATTAAATTCTGGGCGAAAAGTGTGTATTGAGTAAAATATTACCAAAAATGGATTAGTAATGCTTTACACTACTGTGTCACAGCAAAAAGTAATCAGTTACTGTAATTCATTATTTTTGAAACATATTACTGTGTTGGGAGTAATATGTTACAAAAATAATCATATTCCATGGGCTGCAACAAGAACAATGCTCTTTCTTCTTGTTAACAGGACTATTTGAAGCTAAGCGATCATGTGTGATTGGACTATGGGGTATGGACTTCCTAGTACTAATTTCTAATAGGCAATCTTTTCTTGTCCTCCTAATCCCTGGAGATGCTACCATCTCTGTTCTTTCCTCCTTCCAAATGCATTAACATAGCTAGCAGTGCAGGGGCGTCGGTGGCTCCATCAGTAATGTCATGGGCACTTTAACATGATGAAGCACGCCGTGGCCCCGCTGGCATGAATAATTCACATTACCACGCACCCAGAGAGAGAGAGAGAGAGAGAGAGAGAGAGAGAGAGAGAGAGAGAGAGAGAGAGAGAAGGATTGACTTTGCAACAATAAATTGTGGGAACAGATGTGTGATTTTTAAGGCACATGAGCCTTTGTTTTGGGTGAGCGAGCAATTTTAATTCAATTTGATATTTCTCTTTTAAAGTGAGGCGAGACCTTGAGCTGGGCCATGGAAAATAAATAAGGTGGGATCAGAAGAGGGAGCCATACTGATGGGGTGGGAGGGAAGAGAGGTGGAGGTCCTCCTTGCCATCTATCACAGTGGCACTTCAATGATTGTCAAATAAGTAGCCCTGTCCAAACCCATCTTTTATCATTATGTATGAATGAATCTATCTGGGGATCGCATCATCTAGCACATGGGAGGGCTCCATCTCATATACATGATAGGGAGAAGATATGGAAATGGGATACATGATAGCAGAATGCCTTGGCTAGGGAGACAGATTCACATCACTAGCTGGGAGAATGGACCACTATTTGATCCGAGCCCTCTACGTGTATTCTGTCAGTCTAGGAAATAGAAAATGTACAAGCTACTCCTTCCATTACAATGGGCACAGTATCCCAGAACTTCATTCAGCTCATTTTTTTGGTTTTATTATACCTGAAGAATAGCTTCTCAAGCACCTTTGACAGATCTTGCTCTTTGCAAAACATGAAAAGTCTTGCAAAATACTTTTCATAATATTTTCCATGCTTCTGACGCTTGGATGTTTAGGGAGTTTAGCAAACTGTACCTCTAGGCCATTGGCTCCAAAGCTGACGTGAGAACTTTAATGTAAATAATTCAGCAAAGGTGGGTGAGAACTCTTGGCATGGGATTAAGGAGGCTGTGCTTGCAAAAGCTGCTCTCAATCCATTTCCAAATTGTCACGGGGCCTTCTAAGAGGCAAAACAAACCCACCTTAATCTCTGCTAATCATACTTAAGCATGAATGTTTCATGTGGAAATGCCTGGTTACAATTTACAGGCTTTTTCCTCATTCTTGAGGTAACCCTGCAACAATCCAGAAATCCTTTTGGCCACAACAAAGACAAAATGTGATGTATAGACATCAGATGCAGCACAGTGCATCCAGCATGTAAGTAGGAGGAAGCACAATCCCACGTTACAGAGAACCATCATTGTTGACTACATGAAACACTGGAGATAATGAATTCCGGCTGCCAAATTTCAAGATGTGCCAAAAGATAAAGCGTTTATAAACACGGAAAAAAAACAACAACGATAACGTCAGTGATTGGTTGTGATTAACATCAGCCTTCTAACTTGTGTCTCAGAAATTCAAATTACAAGCCTAATGTAGGCAATGCCAGGGACCAACCTAATATTATTATTATTCGAGACGGTGCATAACCCAACGGCAGGATGATTACATTTGACTTGCAATGATTTTCCCCCCTGCATGAGAAAACAACAGCTTGGAAAAACTAATAGACATATTCCCTAAAGTAGCTTTGTTGCTCCTGCCTTGCTTTAAATAAATCTCATCACCGCAGCGAAAAAATGTTTTGATTTCTCCTGCATTTAGGAAGCAGAGATAAAAGTCCAGCCCATCTGTCCCTAAACTTTGTGGGGTGCAGTGCAACGGAGGGAGGGATTTATCACACGCAGCACGGAAAAGTGCATCTGCATCCGCCACACTGCTCCCATTCGCATCATTATCCTCATCGCCTATCAGTTCCCCAGCTGAGCCCCCTTTTGGAAACATAGGCTGACACATCGACGGAGAGTAAACACCTTTAAAAGGATCTGACGCCACATATTGGATGAAAAAACACTTCCGTATTGTTCGGGACCCCTGGCGCTGTGCTGGGCTTATTGAGGAGTAAACCATTGTCTGGTGTCACCTAATTGGATCAAGTTTGTGTGGAGAACAGATGTGTATGGCTGGCTGAGGTAAACACTGGACCTGAAAATGCCATGGCTGGAATTGCTTTGAAAATCGTTTCTGCCTCCACAGAATGAGCGAGAATAGCAGAGGAAAATACAGTATAAAAGAACATTTGTGGTGCAGTCTGAAACCTAATAAACATTTTCCCTTTGGTCTGGATTCAAAAGGGTCCCTATTTCTTTTGTTCATCTAAGGTCCCAGCATTACATCTGTGTAAAAGGGAATGTGTGGTAAGCACAGATTCGGAACAAAGCTGAGGCAGTGCTTGTAGCACATGTGATAATCCTTTGGCAGAGGACAAATTATAGCATAAAAACCACAGTATTGCTGATCTAATTAAGAGCTGGCAAAAGGTGTCATCGGGGTCTGACAGATTTCAGCCCTGAGTCTTTTCGACTTGCAGAGAGCTGCAGCAAAAGTGAGAAACATCGGCATGAACAAGGAAGATGAAGAGAGACACAGGGAGACAAGAAAGCACTATTTCCAATCAAGCATCTGCCTCCCCTCCGACACAGCTCGATTTAACCTTGAAGAGTAATGAGATCTGACTTGCTTAAATGTTAGCATTCTTAAATCATCAGGAAGTGCCTCCAAGGAGCCGATAATCACTGTGCCAAATTGCTGCGCTCGCTAATTTCATTTCTCCCTAGCATTTGCTTGCAGTTAGTGTCGATTATTCAAGAGCAGGCATTTAATACTGCCAGGTCCCAGGGGTGTTACATTAAAATGTAATAACTTGCAACATAAATGAAAACAAAAACCATTACTTTCTTCCCCCCTGAAATTTCTTCCCTCCTCCCTTTTCTTTTGCCACCTCTCTTCCTTCCTCCATCCCTCCCTCCCTCCATGGTGGGAGTTCGAATCTAATTCTCAGCCCATCTGGCAGGCGTAATGAAGGCGGGCCGGGCTTGTGGTGCCCTGCTGCCATGGCTCGGCGGAGCAGGAGACTAGCTGGCAGATTGGGCCGGGATGAGTGGAGGGGAGTGGAGGAACCTGCTGAGTGAGTAAGCCAGCCCAGTTAATCTCCCATGTGCCCCGGTGTGATTGGGGCCAAGGCCAACCGCACGCTGAGGGCACAGTGGCTGAGTTCTGGAGTGTGGATGGTTGTGGGCCGAAGACTGGAGGGTGAGTCTGGCATTAATTTACATTTCCTGGCATTTAGCTGACTCCTCTATACAAAGCGACTTTCATTGAGTTAAACAGTCGAATAACCTTCATTTTATGGACTGAAACAACAAACAAGAGTCAATGAGAGCACAATGGCTAAGGCGAGACATCAACAGCAAGGATCCAGCTGGCGTGTAGTCAGTTAAAGGGCTGTTTCCCATTGTAGACTGACTCAGCAGCCACAAAACACATTAAAAAAAACAAAAGCGGAGGGAGAAAACAACATGTATACCTCATTTAATCCGGAGTATACAATCTCAATTAGATCTACGCAACACACATACAGATGCAGAAATCAAAAATGCTGTCTTCTCAAACACAGCAGAGCTCCAGTGGGGTCAAGCATATGACATATGTCAGAGGATACAGACAGTCAAACAGGTAGATTCAACCCCAACAGGTGCAGCCTCACAGGAAACAAAAGACAAACAGTGTCTTAGCACCATCTGGCTCAGGCAAGTGCATACGGATTTACATATGGTCAAACATGGCAAGTAACAACTGTGATGTACCACTGCACGGCACTTTTAAAGGTATAGTAGATAAACATATGTGCCTTTATTGGTTTTTTTTCAATGTGCGTCATAAAAAATATATTTTCAGTTTTACTTTCACTTACAGTAGGTGCAAAAAGAATGCACACCTCATTAAGATATTGTAAAATTAGTTTTGGTTTTTTAGTTTAGTTAATTTTTGTGGTCTTCTGCAGTCTCCAAGTCATGCATCTACTATAGGGAGCAGTGACAGGGCACGTGCCAATGCCTAGTCCCTTGAAGCCCCATACAATTATGATTAAGTTCCTTTATCTAAACACAAACTCCTGTCAAATCGCTATGATCTGTGTGTTGTGTGTGAAAGCACGTAGGGGGGAAGTGGCAAAGCAGCCAAAACCCTAACGACAGGCTTGCAGCGGCCTGGGCGTGTGGATCAAGCTGTGTTTGCACATACTTTACAGAGACATGCTGTTATGACCTTAAGAAGCTGTTTCATGTTTGCATTTCAGTCTGCACCCAAAACGTTGCTGAGCACATTACAGGAAATCTGTACCTGTGTGGTGCCTCTGTTTGCCCAAAGGGTGAAACCACAGCAAAAAAAAAGGATGGCAGCCCAAACTAATAGTTGTCGAGGTGCAGAAGAGAGAAACAGAGCAAAAATTGGATAAGGGGACAGAAAAATAAAATGTTATCTACACCAAAGTAGCAGGAGACTAGGCTGACAAAAACATCAGGTTTCCCTAGGCTGTGCTCTGGCCTCTGGAGAAACCACAACACTGTCATTAACAGTTACTCTACAGTTACTCTGCTCATAAACACACCAGTATCAGCTGGAGGTATAATTGCCCATGCTTCTCCTGTAATCTTATACCCTACCTGCTGTTACTGTCAGACACCTTCTCCACTGAGAGACAGACAGAAAGAGGAGGAGGAGGGGCTGAGAAGAGTGTGTGTGTGTGTGTGTGTGTGTGTGTGTGTGTGTGTGTGTGTGTGTGTGGTGAAGTTGGAGGCAGGGTTGATGGTGCTTGTGTATTGTCAGATACAAGGCAAGGAAAATAAAATGAGGGGTGAGGAGAGAGAGAGAGAGAGAGAGAGAGAGAGAGAGAGAGAGAAATGAAAAAAAAAAAAAAAAAACACATGCCAGAAAATCAAATGAGTGTATGTTGCTCACCGAAATCCCAGGAGCAAGGCTCAGGGGCTCCGATGGAGGGAAACTGTGTTCTTTTCGTTGAGTGATTAGAAGACGAGTGGCAGAACATGACCTACTTAGTATAACTTTTTTGTACAGGTTTCCAAAAAGGTAGTCATGTGGGTAGAGATAGTGAAGTGGGTGGGGGTTTAAACCTAATAGATTCATAGAAACATTAAAGAAAGCAGGAATAATTGCTAGGGGGTGTTTGTGAATATGGAATAAAGTGTCTTCATCTCATGACCTTTCAAGCTCAAACAATGTTTTGCAGTCATTCTTTATGCTCAAGCTTTGCAGCCAAAAAGCAAAGATAGAGGCTTTTGGACATACAAATATGCAAGGCTGAAATGGAAAACATATGATGAATTATACATTACTTGACAATCTTTAAAGGCTCCAGAGAGGTTTTACTACCTTTAAAATTAGCCATCATAGAGTGATGGAAGTGTGAATGTTGAATGAGAAGCAAAACGGAGAGCAGTGAATGAAAATCCTACTTTTGCAAAAACCTGTCACTGAAAACAGTAAAGTGTCTAACCTATCACAATCCCATACTGGAAATCCATGGAGGCCGTGGAAAGGGAACATTTTAGCTCTGCTTTAAAAAACAGGCCTGCCTCTGGCTCTTCTTAATTTCAGGCTTTGTTTGTGCTGCGTCGGGGAGCTCTTGTGGGTTTGCGGGAAACCCGCAGGCCTTTTGTCTCATCAGTAGAGGTGGTTTTTGCTTGGTGCCTCCAGCGATCTGCTGGCATATGCTTTTTGTTCTACCTCTCCATGCGAGATTTGGCCACAGGTCGCGGATTACAGGTAACACAGCCATCACAGGTACACCGCTGTTTGTTTCCCCTACAAACTGTTAGCACTCAGCTGAGAGGCTGACACTAAATCTCCATATCAGTTGGCAAGAAAAAGGTGAAATATGAAAAATAGGGAAAATGAAAAACCTCACAAAATGTTCTGTTAACATCAGGTTCTGGCCATGGTAAAATGGCTTCTTCTGGATTCCTTAGGGGACATTAGCAATGCCGCAATGCCTGCTTCTTTAAATGACACAGACTAATATTACACTTGTGGCAGTGAATTAATAAGCTGCAGCATGATAAATCTCTATGATTTATTATGTTCCCTCCAGAGTATAATCAAGTTGAAGGAGAGAGGGAGAGAGTCAGACGGAGAGAGATTGGAGGAGACAGAGACATAGCTGATTGTGGATTGAAACACAATAGACAAGGCCCTTCCTCTGCACAGCTGAATGAACAGGCTTACATAGCTTCAAATGAGAAGTGTGAAACAGTCAGCCACTGAAATCAGAAGGTGCTGTGTTTAGCAGAGAGAAGGCAGTTAAAACACCAAAAAGTTCAATGTGCAGTGCACTGTAAAATATGACATATGGAAGTGCCGGAACAAAACTAGCAGACGTTCCCCAAAAACAGTGTATTTCATTTGGAAGACTCCTCTATAAGGGCTTTAGGAGAACATCACACCTCTGCGGAAGTCCCATCCCACAATCCACAGGAGGCTCTCTCTCCCTCCTGCTTGTGTCTGGTGGGCTGCCATCGTATTCACTCCCCATTCCCAGATAGATGTTTGTAATTGGAGCTCTAATTTATGATCGGGCCTTGGTGCAGGATAATGATATGGAGCATTGTAATTTGCTGATGCAAATTGTACGTTATAATGGGGAGCCATAAAAGCCCCGGCAACATCTCGGAGACTTGCCAAACACCCTGAGCGTTCATTACAGCCCTCATTAAAACATCCACGTCGGCATTGGGAGCTCTTACAAATGGAAGGAGCATGTAATTGCTGCTTGATTGTGGTATATGTAACATATGATAAAGTGGAATTACCACTTTATTTGTCTACAGTGTCCGTGAAGCTTAATGGGGAGAAAGCCTGCAGTAAACAAATCCACAGAGCATTGTTTGATTGTTACATTATAGGGCTATTTGTTTAAAGTGGGGCAAATGTGAGTTAGGGGACAGTACATACAGGACAAACTAAGACTGATGATTATCAAGGCTGGGCTAGAGGGAGATAAAACTAATACTTTTACCCAGGAGAGCCTGTGTTTCATTTGCACTCCAACATGGGTGATGGCATAGAACTTCATCTGGGAATACATTAACTAGATTTAATATAAAAGATCAATATTGTTCTTTCTATTACTAGGCACCAAAGTCATTGCTATACATTTAATCTAAAGCTCTGTAAAACCAGGCTTACAAAAGGTAAAAAAAGAACCTGTGAAGTTACTCCTGGTGAAAAAAAAATATTTTGTACAAATGCCAATCAGTCCCTTCGGAGCAGAGCTTCTAGTCATTTCCAATTGGTGATCTCAATTCAGTCCTAAGTGAGGGGTATGTGGAAGGCGGTGAAGCTTAACATCCCAGCACTTAAGCAGCCTTAAGAGCAACGCCAAGTGGCAAAAGCAATTAAGAGTTCATTTAGAACAACTGAACTATGCTGGGGCTGGTTTTTCTGAGGCCCGGTCAACACTAATTCACAGTGTCGCCTTTTTATTCAAATGACCTCTCCCAGAGTTCCCTTTGTGTAGGTGCCGTTCTAATGCATCTCCATTAGAACAAAACCTGAGCTGCACTGCTGAAAATTAAGTTTCCCTCCTCAACTCTGAATGATAGCAGGCCTCAACCACCAGAGCTGTGTGCTCAGCCACTGGAAAAGGATTTTCAGTTGTGCCATTCAGCCGGGGCCCCAAAAGCCTGCAGCCTTTATCTGCAGACCCGTTGATTGATGTGTTGTGGGCCCTGCTGTGGTTAACAGCAATTTTTATCTGTTGCTAACGGCAACAGCCCAGGTCCCTGGTGTGCAGGGAGCAGCAGGGCCCAGGATCTGAAGCCGGACCGCACACAGGGATAAACAAATAGGTTTTTCAAGGCGGACAGCCCTCATAGAGAGGCCCCTGACAGGCAGTGCCCCACCCCAAGGCCAGGACAATGTCAGGGCCCCAACCCACTCCTGCTGGGCTCTTGGTTTCCTTCACTAATTTTCACCATGTGTAGAGCTGGTGGTATAGAGACACCTGCACAGCCCACTGAAAAGTAAGCAAAGCAAGTGAGAGACTAAGACAGAATGAGATCTAGAGAGAGAGTAACAATGAGACTCACAGGGAGGCAGTTAAGATATTTCATATTCTGTAGAGAAGGCTCAGCCAACAATTGGTGGAGTGAAAAAAAATTGCTTCAACAGAATGTTCCCAGTATACATTGAAATTTACACTCAATTTCCTTTCAATCACTGTGTTTAGCGTTTAATCCAGTGGATCTGTGTCGTTTTGTTAAATAAAGCGTGAAGCTTTTAATGGCTTCTATTATAATTAAGTGACATAATCCTTGTATTCGATAAAGATCTTGTAAAAAGCCTCGTCACTCAGACAGGGAAGTGTATTTGCCACAATGTGGAGGTTGTGAATGCCAAATCAATTAAAACAAGGCTGTTTAAGAATGCACAAATGACTCTGAGACTGCTCTGTTTGGAGTGTAGATTCATTTAGCGTTAAATATGATTATAACAACCCAAGCAGGGGAAATGAAGAACGGGTGTGCCTGAGAGCTCCGAGCACTCTAACTCAAACCAAACACTCCGGCAAGGTTTTACTCCCTGACATCTCAGAGATAAACCCTCCCAAACAGACTAGTCAGATTATACTGTCACAGACAAAGCTCTATGCTTTTATCGTGCGTAAAAACATGAGCCGTGGCTTGGCCTTGGGTGGTTTCAAAAGAAGCGGGTGGGAGACTGAAGCTCAATCACTTCTGAAAGGAGAGGAGGTGTGTTGTCTCTCTTGCTTAGCTAAAATGTCTCCTCCTCTGTACAGTATACCGAGCCCAGGGGTAGCGACAGGATGGGCAGATAGATGCACTGAGATTTTTTGACATTTTCCTCGTCTCTTGCAGCTCCTATCTCCCAGACACAGAGGGGGATGTTGGGTTCTTTATCAAGGAGCCCCTGAGAGGATGATAAATCGCCACAGCCTAGGCCCATCTCCGCTGGAACAACAAGCAGGTAGCAGTGCAGGAAACAAGGCACAGATATTGTCTCCCAAACATAGCCGAGGCTATAATGAAGCCTGCACAAAGCAGACAGGAGAGAGTCAGCCTGATAAACAATTCCATATCCAGTCTTCCACAGAGAGCAAGATAGAAAGTCTTAGTCCTGCTGCTACATCGGTCTCAACAGTCCAGAGATTAACCCTCAGCCCTTAGAGTATGTGCATGTATGTGTGTCAAAAAAGACCCTGTGTATTATATGATACCAGACATATGACAACAGTGTTGACATGGGAGCTGGAATATAAACACATCATTGCCTTTTCCTTCTACATTTTACTTTATCTACATGTAAAATTTATTCTTCTGTGTTCTCACATCATTTTCGCCAATAATAAAGATAATGACCACATCTCTGTGCATGATGGAACTAATAAATATCTATTATTATTATATTGGATTCGAGTTCTGTGTTCATTTTACATAATGTCTGAATTTTAATCCAAGTATCTGTCTATGTATGGTGTCTATCCCACCAGGCCAAATTAGTTTGCTTTTGCAGCATTTTTAATATGCAAAGATGTTTAGACTGTTTATGTGAGGTTCCAATTTTAACACAATCAAATATATGTGCTCTATCCAAAAGAACCAAAAGTATTTGCTGTATCCAACTTGGCTCTGAAACCTAGAAATTGTTTTATTTCCTTATGTACACTATTAAAATGAGGCTGTTGAAGCCTGCAGGCTAAATAAGAAGGTGTGTTTGTGTGTGTGTGTGCGTGTGTGTGTGTGTGTGT
>JAPSES010000219.1:18138340-18150911 GCA_029822895.1 Maxillicosta whitleyi
CCTGTCAGAGCTGTCAACTAGCGTCGGTCTTTTATCTGACAAGCCCGCCTCTTCCTCCTGACTTTTTCATTAAAAGACAGCCTTTACACAAATTCAAGAGAAATAGTGAGAGGAGGGGGGGGGAGAGGGGGGCAGAGCACAAGAGAAACAGAGCAGTGTAGAGGCTTAGAAAAAAGACGAACAAGATGGGAGAAATTAGGCTGGGTGATTTTCTTTTTTCATAAGGCTGGATTTTCAGTTGGAATGCTGAATGGCTTAAAACAATGTTTTTAATATGTTCATTAAAATCTTTTTCTTACCACCATTTTACCCCTGCTGGAAGAGGAAGCCTGCATATTTTCCTTCCTCTTCTTTCTGCCTCTTTTTCTCTCTGCCTGCTTTCGTCAGCTAAATGAACAGTCTGATTGAATTTAGTTAGGTTTGGGAGGCCTGCTTGACAGGCATTAGTTAGGAAGCATATTTCTACATTCATTTAAAATGGGCCGCTTGGGATTTTGCATAAATTCTCATTACTTCCCCTGTATCTAAATTGCATTATTTCATCCGTTACGCTGAACCAGTGCCTAGCTTCCATTTCCCTTTGCCACCTACTCATTCTCTAAATGGACTGGCATATGGATGCCGGTGCAGTGATAATTGGAACTATTTCTTTAACTCATTCCATTCAGGGGTCGGCAAGGTCGACCCACACCTGGCTGAGCTGCATTAGGTCATGTCTACATTTAACTGTGCCGTGCTTTAAATAATGCCAGGTCAACTAGGTGACGCTATGCGACTGGCCTAATCATTTCCTGTCTGTGTGTTGCCAGCTAACCAGCCTTTTTTCCAACCACAGAGGGGATTTATGAGGTGATATCTTGAACAGCAGGAGCTACTGCACCAGCTGCCCTCTGATCTCAGCCCACACTATGTATTCCTCCTCAGGGGTCTCCTGCTTTGGCCTGTGGAAGTGGGCCGGCTGGCTCTCTGCAGAAAAGGCGAAAGGTCTTGTCCTAGGCCTCACCTCGCTGAGCTGCTCCTTAGAGTTGCTCCTGTGCGGTCGGTTGAGCTCCTGTACTGTCTCGTCCTCACTGACTTTGACCGGACGTAGTGCCAAAGGTTTAATCTGCTGGGGACACAAAAAACACAATTCACTTTCAGTTACTTTTAGGACACTACATTAATAACATTTATATGATTTGGTTGTTCTGATAGCACTGTGATGTGCTGCAATGCGGATCATTAAAGTTTTAAAGAAAGAATAATATTTTTATATATTAAAACACCATGGTGGGGCTATTTTGCATGTTTAATACAAAGCACATGTACTTGTGATGCTGCAACCATTTAAGTATGGTGTAAAAATTAATATAATGCTTCCATAAAGCTAAATTTGTGTCAAAAGCTGATACACTTCCTGTGCATGAAACATAAAATATTAACAGGATTGTGTTCATTGGGGTACTTTAAAGATGATGAAGCCACTGATTGTGAGAACTGTAAACATGATATTAAAATGGCACTGCTAGAAACATATTTCAAAATGGAAACCACCAGCAGATCAACAAAACAACTCCCATTAAAAGTTCAAATAATCAACTCCAACGTAACTATATATAACAATACAGCATATTCACAATGGCTTCAACTGACATTCAATTGGCCGTGATCCCTCTATTCACAAGTTGAAGGACTGTTGGTGTGGCTTTTCACATCTCAGAGCTCAGCGCCAGTTTGTGCTTTGGCTAAATGCAAAACAGAACTGACTGTAGCAAAACACCTGCAACCCCCCCCAAAAAACTTGTCCTATTACTACCAGTGCCATCAGTCAGGAACAGGAATTCTGCAGTGACCATGTGACTGTTAGATTAATTTGTAATATACCTGGGAAATGTTGAATTTAACACCATCAAACAATATTTATCTACTTTGGTAAGATGACAGTCTATCCTGACCACATTTTGACAAATATTTAATCATATGACACAACACACACACACACACACACACACACACACACACACACACACACACACAAGCATTAGGTTACAATGGCTATTTGTATTACATATTAAGACTAGTCTTGTCTTACATTTCCAAAACCAGTAAGAACAAAAGCAGCATTGAATAAGACACTATACCAATATTTAAATGCTTTATTAGCACTATGAAATAGACCCACATTAATTAAAATATCAAATGCCACCACAAGTAATCAGTAGCAAGTTATCTGCTTGAATGTATAATGTATGCCAGTATCCTTGTTTAGCCACCCACATCATCATAACCCTAATGCGTACACGGGTGGCTGGTTGATAGCAATCCAAACCCACAGTTGGCTGGCATTCCAGCTTAGCTAGATGGAAGCTTTGCAAGCTCTGCAAGACTCTTTTCAGGTACAGCCTCAGCCAATCATAAAGGCCTGTGCTGCTTTTCCACCTTAGAGTACTGTAGTGATGGCCGTGGGGTATAATTCATTTGACTTGCAGTTTGTGTGTAGCAGTGTAGCAGCTCCCCTGGTGGCACGCACAGTGGCTGGCCCTGGTCTCTTGATCTCCACTGTAATTTAAGCAGATCACTGCTACAATTAACCTTTCCTGGTAAATATCAATTATGGCCCCCGGCTGGGCTAGAATTAAAAGGGTCATCAGCTAATCTGACAGGTCCTGTACGCTACCACCTGGCTGGGAGACAGGGAGGGAGGCAAGGTGGCAGAGAGAGAGTGTTTGTCTACCCTCATGCCCACCAGCTCACATGCCAAGTAGACACAATTCCCTTTTAATTACCCTGCCGCCACCGGGGCAAGCATGCTGATTGGCCAAGGGGCATTAGCAGTGCGCTGAGGTCAACAGTGACAGGACTGGGGTGGGGTGGGTTTGGCGAAGGAAAAGAGAGAGCTGCTGCCAAGCAATCAGGGTGTAGCGATGGAAGGAAAAGAAACCTGGCAGGTGGGCCTAATCAGGTTTGACTTCCACCTCTACCCGCCCCTCTCTGCCTTCCTCGCTCTCTCTCGACTAGCTGTCAACCTAATCACTCCTTGAATCTCAAAATAGATGGTGGCCTTTTTGATTTCCTTCACTCAAGGAAAGCACAAAGAGAGCAATCCTCCTTGGCAGGCAGGCAGGGAGGCAGAGACAGAGCTGGGGTACAGTCTGCATCACATCGGCGTCAAGAGCAGCCGTTGATTACTTTGTTTACCCAGCATCAGTGATGCTGACAAATTCCTGAAGGCACCCAAAGTGTTTCCATCTCCTTTGGGGCCTGCAGCTACATTACCCAGTCAGCAATCAACTTAGCTATTGATCAGAGCACAGCTTCTAATTAGCCACCTAGGTTAATGATGCAACGTGCAAGGACTGCTCCCACAGCCACTATTCAACGGGACAGGAGAGCAATTGATCTAGGCAGGAATTCACCAACTCTGACAAAAGATTGGCAACCCTGACTGCCTGTGATTAAGGCAGGGACTAATTTCCAGTCTGGGGAGGTGTTTAATTGGCCCTACGCTCCCAACTGTACAGCTTTCATGTGCTGTTTTTTTTTTCTTTTTTCTTTACTCATTAATGTTAAAAGACAAGTCAGAGAGCTTGAGGGTGGAGCTAATAGTCTCCACTGAGATGTGATTGGGTGCAAATAGTGACACGGTCCAAGGTCACAATGCCTTTCCATACACTTGAGTTAATGCCTTTGAAATGCTCTCTGGGTAGCCCAGGGGGAGTAGTTCTTGGCCACCTGGACTGCAATAAGGAATTACAGTTTGTGATTTGTGTTTGTGTATGTTCTTGAGATAGATTGCATTGACAATTTTACCAATGCAGAATGAAGCAAGGTTAATCAGATCAGATCTGCAGTTCATGTAGCTAATCTTTGCATGTGGGACAGTTTCTCTTAAAAGAGAAAGAGAGATGTCGAAAAAAATACATGGCCAAGTAAGTGGTGGTGTTTTACATGAATAATGTACTGGAAATTAGCCCCATTAGTCTCGGTATTGAACATGTCTCCAGTCTGTCTCTGGAGGCTGCCACTCTGTGCTCTTTAATTATCTTCAAAGGGCCCTCCAGCATCTTAATTTCCCCCCAAGTTGAATAGTGCCGACTTGGGTCTGCTCATTTATACTACTCTAACCCTGGGTGAAGTCACTGAGTCCCTTCTGCTTAGAACGGGGCCAGTCAAGGCATCGGCAGACAGTAGTAGTTCAGAGCAGCTAGACCGGGCTTTTGTGCCTTCTTCTTTTTCTCTTGCTTACTCCTTGTGGTGTCGATCAATCTACAGCATGTCAGCAGGGAGCTGCTTGGGGCTTGGGGGTGATGCTTTGTTGTCCTGCTTCTTTGATCCTTCCGCCTCCTTCACCTTGCAGGAGGTTTGTGGACTGAATCCAATGGTTGCACACTCACCTACCCTTTCCTTCCCTGAATAAGAGAAGCTGTTAGTCCTGATCTCCCCTGCTTTTCCCTACTTGCTTCAGCTCCTCTCAGTCTGCGTTGTGTCCCTGTAGCCTGCCATCACCTGTCAACAGCACTCAGGGAGGTTGTGGCTCAGCCTTGTCCCAGCGTCAATCCTCATTACCCTTGGATCCTGGACTTTGCCCCCTGCCCACTCTTCCCTTGATCCTTTCTTGCTCTTCTGCTCCGCACTACCACGCTCCAATCAGTTCTATGGGCTTCCAATGCGCAGGGTGAGAAAAAGACGAGGGGCAATACACAGAAGGGAGGGCTAGAGAGGACGAATACAGATCCTTCCTCTAATTTGTTCTGAAAAGTGTCCTGCGCAAAGGACCCTCACCCCCATTAACCCAGCGACAGGCTGCTCCCATTGCACAGGGAGGCATCAGTGTTGTGCGTATGTATGTGTGTGTGTATGTGAGGTAGGCCTGGTGGTGCAGCAGGCGGAGGCACCTCAGTGCTCAGTGCCGAGCTCAGGCACTGGCTCAATCTATCGGCTCATTATCCCCCCCCTCCAGGCTGGGGTGCAGACAAGTGCACTTTAGGGCCACAGGCCAAATTGATTCATCTGCCTTCATTTTCTTCAGGCTCAGAAGTGGCAGCTGCTCGGAGGCAGGGGGACAGAGCTATAAGATTGTGAGAGACAGAGACAGGAGAGAGGGAAGCAAAGAGAGAGCAAAGGATAGAGTCAGATAAAAGGGGGAGGCATCAAGAGAGAAAGGTGTTCCTGGCTTTGTTCCCCATCCATATCTCATTTCACTTTTCCTCCCCCTCCTCCCTCTTTTCTCTGTCACTCTCTCACTTTACAGCACTACCAACACCTCCCTCCCCTGAAATTGCTATCAAGACATGCACTCACTCCCCCACCAAGTCCCAAGTTGGAAATTAGCCCAAGGACAAGCAAGTGGATTTACTACAGGGAGAGCAAATGGATTTTTGCTTTTATTTTGACGAGTCCCAGTGTATCCATTACGGCTTTTAATCATACATTATTCATAGAACTCGTCTTATAATAAATGACCACATAAAAAGGGATACACATATTATACAAGGCCTAAAATGCCCCCATAACTCTCTCCTAGTGCTCTCAACTAATTCACATTTGTAAGCTGGTTCACAAATATGAGCCTGTGAAACATAGAAAGTAATGACACACAGAACCTGGCCAGAGCTGGCAGATTAAAAGCAGCACTTGTTTATTAGAGTATTACTGAGAAAAAAAAAATATGAGAAGTTGTAACCTATAAGCTGTCCCTGCTGTGAGCAGAATTGTGGCATAGGCAGTGTGGAGCTAACCGGGGTGGCCAGTGAGACCTCCCAACACTGTAACAAAGCAGTCAACCCAAAAGTGAAGCTGCCTTCTCAGCCTGATTCCCAGCCAACGGGGACCTCAGGAGAGCCTGAGTGTCCCGCAGGGCCCCGTCTGGAACAGATGAACTGGGGAGTGGAGCACTCCCTCCGGGGCCCAGGTCTCTCCAATCACTCTCACCATATGCCTCTGGGGGGAGTAAGGGAGCAAGGCAAAATAAAAAAAAAAAAAAAAAAGGAGGAAGAGGGGAGGGGAGGTGCACCTGCTCTCAAATACGAACCTATCCCTCAGCACCTGTCCCGGGGGTCCACCAACAACCACAACCGACAGACACACATACGCCTCACCTGTCAGCCAGGACCGTAGGAACAGTATCTGCCCTGCACTGATAAGCACAGGGCCTTACAGCTGAAACACTCAACCTCCCAGTCCCTCCTTTTCCTCTTTACTTCCAAGTCACAGGAAAGCATTTCTTTGCTCTACCAATAACAATTAAGCCGATGATGTCAAAATGCTAATGATGTTATTGGAAAGAAAGGAAGGGACCGACGTTGTGGATCTGCATTTTGCTGAAATATTATGCAGATCTTCTTTCTTGCTGCTCTGAAAGAAATGCACAGCTCTCATTTCTGTGCACACTATTAGTGCTGAGAGCAGTGAGTGCATTTTGCAAAAGATTTATGCATGCTAACAAGGAAAATTCAAATCATGTTCACTTTGAAGGTTGCATTTTTTTTTTTTTTTTTTTTTTACCTTGACATGACTATTTGCAAGTCAAAGTTCACTTTGGTTTTCAAAAAAGAGGGTACATTCAAAGCAGTAAAATAAGTTCAGCTTGTGGTACATGCCACTGGAAATGCCACATTTGCACTTGGTGGTCAGCAAAACCTTTGGAGAGAGAGTGAATGATTTATTCATTCATTTTTGAGTGTGTGCTGTTGTACCTTTCAGTGTTGCAATTATCTCTGGTATGTGGACTTTCCAATCATCAAGAGCATTTTCAAGCAAACAGCGTGAGAGAAACGTGGAAGAAAAGGCAAATTATATGTATCTGAGTTTTTTTTTTTTTTAGAAATATTTCAACATATTGATTAATTATATACGTATTTATGTCAATTTACTTTATTATAATACAAACCATATTCTTTATCAATGAATGGTGTTTGCATGCTTCATTAGCACATTATTTCCATAAACTCTCAAACAACAAAAGGTACAAATGATAAAAAAAGAGAATCATTTTAAAGATTTTAAAATGAATGACTGTTGTGTGATATTAGATATTGTAATGATGAAACTGTAATCACAACAGAAACACTTACCACTTGTATCAAATCAATTACTATGCTAAGAAATTTTTTTTTTTTTTTTTTTAAATAACTGAAGTATGCAGTTTTGGTGACAGTAGTAACATTTTGCCAAATAAATGATTGTATCTTTCAGATGCCTGTAAGTGTGAGATAAAATTTGTCTCCCTACAGGCAGGTCAGAGTTTTCTACCATGAAACACTGTGACTATAATAACTTTATGCTGCATCAATCATAGATTCTGCAACAGTTTCATGTGGAAAGGATTTATCAGTTATAACTCTCAACGCCATAACCCTCAAATAGACAGAGATAAGGCTGGCGTAAACATTCTTATCAACTGATAAGAGTCTGTTGGGGGGGGGGACGGATCCACAGTCCAGACAGATGTTGAAATGACAGAATGTCTAACTACATAGAGAGTTTCACAACTTGCTTGTGAAAAGTTAGCTAAATATCAAAGAAATATAGTTCTCTATAAATAACAACCCAGCCCAAATTAGATTATGGCATTAAAAAAATGGTCCTGGTATGATTAATAGAGTTATGAGGGGTAAATAAGATCCCTATTTAATTGCAAACTTCACAATATTTAAACAAATACAACAGCAGATTGCACAATAATAAACACATCATACCTATATTAGGAAGGAATAAGGACATTTTTACAAATAATCCTGCTAATTTGTGTCCATTTCTCCACCAATGACGTTCATTAATGACCACATACACCATAGGATTCATGTATTAAAGATCTCACTTCTGCTTAACTGCAGTAACACCATTAATTATTTTTTAACACTTGAAAATGATCTTATTAGCAGTCGCAAAAATTACATTTTTGGAAGTGTAACATTCACACTCGCTCCTGCAACTACACTCGATAACTCTGTCACCCTCACACATACTTTAAGAAATGTTTAATTTCCTCTAATGTAATCTGAAATAATTATCAGCTGAAGCAGGTGAATGCTTTGCAAAAAGGCCCCGTTTAACAAGTCCGCCAACACACACACCTTAGCGCTCTTTCACCACGACATAATTAAAACACCAAAGATGAGATTGTGAGGTAAAGGAAATGAGCAAGTGATTAAAAAAATGTAAGTTGAAGAACAGTCTGAAACTTCCCATCAGTCTAACTTCAGACTGTGCTCCTCAATCGGGTAAATGCTCTTTAGCAGAATGGCTAATACCACAATTTATAATGAATATGGAGGTATTTTAGTGCTGACCACTGAGCAACTACAAAAAGAATCACTTACTTTCATTAATAAAGAAGAGACTTTATAAATCTTTGGAGAAAAATTAAATTTTTTCCTATTTAACTTTGTCTAATTCAATCTAAAATCCACTTCAGGAATGACGAAGCCAATATATCTGCGATAAGTTCAAATAGGCAACAATAGTAGCCATAAAAATCATTCACCCTCACTTATAGTTTACATGGGAAGAACATATTAGAGTGGATGATGTTTAATTTTTATACGACTAATATTAAGAGACAAACTCTACAGGATGGGGTGGATCCCTCCTTTGTTTCCTGGATCACAAACTATCTGACAGGTAGAACATATTTCATCAGGCTGGGGATCTGTGTTTCTGGGACAGTAATGAGCAGCACTGGAGCTCCACAGGGGACTATTGTGGCTCCCTTTCTGTTCACATTGTACACACTGGAGTACAACTCTGAGTCCTGTCAAATCTAGACATATCCTGATATTGTGGTGTGTATCAGGAATGGACATAAAATGGAGAACAGGGATCTGCCAGAGATTTTCATGACTAGAGTCAGAAAAACTGCCTCCTACTGAACACCTACAAAACCAAAACAACGGTGGTTCTCAGAAAGTCTAAATTTCCTCTTCAGCCAGTCAACACATGTGGTGTAGACACTGCGGTAGCATTGACATACAAATATAATAGTGTGCATTTGGACACCAAGTTGGATTGTTCCTGAATACAGATGCACTCTATTTAAGTGGATAGAGTTGGCTTAGCTCCTTTGACAACGACAGTAGAAGCTGCACATGTTTGACCAGACAATAATAACAAGGGCAGTTCTATGTTATGGTCTGCAAGGGAAGTGACAACAAACCAAAGCATGCAAGGTGGCTACACAAACTGGTAGAGAATGTTGGCCCAGTGTTTAGATCTGTCATCATCAGACTCAACAATATATTAGTCTGTTGACTAATATTTTCTTGAGATAATGGAAAAATACATTTCATCCCGGTAATGAACAAAACTGATCTATATCTGTTGCAAGTGCATGCATAACTAATGAGACAACTGCCAACCAAAGCCGCCTACACAAAATTTAAATGAAGCAAACCAAGAAATCACTGGTTACATAGTGTGAAAAATAGACTATTGTCTGTTTATGAGTCAAAATCGAAGTCCTGCAATAATCAAACGATGATTTTCCAACATGGAAAAATAAGATTAGAGCCATATAAGGAGTGCATGTATTTAAAATGCTCTTGCATGCAATGGCAAAAATGAAAAAAAAAAAGAAAGAAAAAAAAAAGAAAAAGAAATCCAGCATGTGCACCCTCATATTGACTGAACTTACTGTAGCAGTGTATGCTAGAGCTAATCTAAGGGGCTTAGTGAGGAGCTGAGGCATGTCATCAGAGAAGAGTGCAAGTTATGAGGAAAGAGACAGAAAGAGGGAGTTTCTGAGAGAGATGAGGTCTAGGCAAGAAGTCAGGAGGTAGTTTTGCAGTCAGAGAGTGAGAGAGAGACCAGCACAGACAGCCAGAGTGCTCTGGGCTTTTTAATAGGAGGCAGATGCAACACATGTAATGAATCAGCTTCGGCTCGACGCGGCTTCCCTCTGATGTCTGAGTACTCGTCCTGCCCTTGGAAAACTTCTGGGACGTTATCTCATGCCTGCACAGCACAGACTGCCAGTGAATTTTGAAGGAAGTGTTATGTGTTGAACGAAAGAAGGGAGGTGGAAGTAGGAGAGCTGAAGTATGTGTGAATTTATATGTGTACTATACACTTAAATGTAACAATATGTGCTTGTTATAGGTGCAAAAAAACTAAAAGCATATATATGTATACAGCTCTGGGGACAAAACAAGAGGCCACTGCTTAAATTAGGATATTTTTGTTTTATTCTCTAAACTACTGACAACTGTTTTCCCAAATTCCAAATAAAAATATTATTTGGACCATGTATCTGTTATTATTAGTTTAAAAAATGCAGTGTTTTCAGACCTCAAATAATACAAAAAACCCCAGTTCATATTCATCTGTAAACAACACAATACTAATGTTGTAACTTATGAAAAGCTCAGACAATATTTGGTAGAATATCCCTGATTTTCAGTGACAGCTTTCACGTGTCTGTTCTCTGCACCGTTACTGTTGGATGACTTTATGCAGCTCCATAGAAATTCAAGAAGCTCAGCAACATTTCATGGTTTGTGACCATCCGTGTTCCTCCAGAAGTTTTCAAAGTGGGTTCAGGTCTGGTCATGACAGGGTCTTCATCTGGTGGTCTGTCATCCACACCTTTATTGACGTAGCAGAGGCCAGGAGCATTAAACTGATAGAAGAACCAGTCCTCAGAGTTTAGGAACATTGTCAGAGCAGTAGTTTAGCAGCTTTTAATAGTTATTTTTGGATTCCAATTACTTTTGTGGTACTAATAGAACTGTTTTTGTCTATTGTGAGAAGACAGTGATGGTCACAGTAGTGGTGTTTATACTTCTTAAATAGAACATGGATCAGGTCATGGATCAGTAGAATAACATGTTCTTGTGTTGGAATTCAACACACACATGAATGAAATGGCTTTCATACATGCACATACTGCAGTGGTCTCTTTTTTCTTTTTCTTCCAGAGGTGTATATAGCATATAACATAAATAACAATGTTACTCACTTGATGAGCCAATAATTTCAATTAATGCAAATGATGCCAAAGTGAGAGTCTGTAGCCTGTAGCTTGGGTTAGAAAAGATGTAACATTAACCTGCTAACGAACAACTGCAGCGTTAAGAAAAACAAACAAACAAACAAACAAAAACAAACAGTTGTCAGCAAATAAACCCAATAAAAGTTTAATCACTTTTGATTTGCAGCAACTTAATTCCCTTTATAAAGGCTTGCACTGCTATCAAACTAGCTTCAGCCTTTTCTCTGCCTGTATGTTGAATGCTTTACATATGAAAGTTCAGAAGCAAAAACAATCTGGGTTTACCTAAAATATTATTAAAAAAAAAAAAGGAATGTGCTGGAGGATGGAAAGACTGATAGATTGCATCTGAAAAAAACTAAAGTGAAAAGATGAAAGGAGTTTGTACATGTCACATATGGAAGCAGCGATGAGATGGTGTTAAAGTGGGGGCTGGTTATGTGTTTCAGTAAACTTCAGGTGAGGAGAGGAGAAACTACGCAGGAGGCCTCCTGGCTGTCATTTAGGTGCTTGGCTGTGACATCTGCCTCTTTGCTGTCAGTTCCATCACTCCTCGTTGGACCAGAAGAAACCGGTTGGCAGAGGAGATCGAGGAAGCGGCAGCGAAGGAGGAGGATGGAGAAAAATAGGCAGATAAGATGAGAGGATTCTAAAGCTTTGGGCTGGTATGGAAATCAGGTCTTGGAAAGGCAGAAAAAAAGAAGTGACGATGAAAAGCAGATGGAATCAGCCATTGACATGACAGCATCCAGCCTAGAGAGCGCAGATCTACCGCTTGTGCAATTACATGGCTGCATTTGCATCTATATGATCCCTCAAAATGCTGACATGTGCTGGGATTTGAGGCTCCCTATCTGCAAATGCCTGAGCACAATTATGTGTGTGCACCCTGTGTGTGTGAGTATGTGAGCATACTCACAACATTAGATGATCTGACAGGCACTGCTTGTCACGATGTACACTACATAAAATGAGGATGCAGTTGGTAGAGGAGGATCATGTCCATTGTGTTAATAGGGATAATAGTGATTTAATAAGCTTACAGGGGGATTCACTGCACATTCTAATTGGCAAGACCCATCGGATGAAGCTGTCTGCACTATCTCCCCATGACTGAAATCTGACGGAGCAGTCAAATGGATAAACAGCCTAATTGTAAATGCTTGCCAATTAATAGTGTAAAGTGAACATGACTTTAACAAAATAGAAGCCTCATTTCAGATGACTTGGACAATAGTTGTATGATTGAGAGATGCCATCATTTATTTGATATTCATTTTCATGTATGGTAGCACAACCAAGAACATGTTGCATTTGACCAGTATACCTTTAATTTATAAAGACCCAGTGCTAAATTAGAGGCAGTTACAGAATTATCATTACCTCCACTAAGGAGGTTATGTTTTTGCTGGCGTCTGTCTGTCTGTCTGTTTGTTTGTTAGCAACATAACTCAAAACGTTATGGATGGATTTTGATGGAATTTTCAGGATTTGTTAGCAATGGCACCACGAAGAAATGATTAACTTTTGGAAGAAATCCTGGATTCTGGATCACTTTGAAATTTTCATTAACATTGGGGTCAATGGGGCCAAAAATGTTGTTTC
>JAPSES010000219.1:18200237-18228570 GCA_029822895.1 Maxillicosta whitleyi
TAATACAACCAGAGGAGCTGCATGTGGATGGTAGAAGTGCGGAAAATGCTGGTAAACTCTGATCGCGATTAAAAAAATATTCACGATCACAATTTATATTAATTATTAATTAATATATTAATCTAATATCTAATCTAATATTCATGGCTTTGTTGTTGTTGTTTTAGTTCTGTATCAACCAACACAATCATATGCTATAAATCATACCATTACTATAACTTTGTGCTCTTGATAAACCTAATCTGCACTAACATGTTTCAGTGTAAATCGGTCGCTTGCTATAGTTATTAAACTACAATCAATATTTAAAAAAAAATAATAATAATAAGTTTTTGTTGGCATATTATCTCCATGTAGTAAGTAGTAACTATTAGAGTATGTTAAAATGTGAGAAAACAGCAGATTAGCAGCATTAAAATGTTTTTTATATCACAGTTTTCAATATATCAGTAAATACAGGTTTATTTGTTTCAAAAATAAAACATATGGTGTCAAGCTGAGTGGACCTTTTTGGAACACCATTAAAAAGGAGTTAATAAAAAAAAAAAATTGCGTTGTTTTTTTCATGGCTTAAGAGGAAGTAAAACATTCAGGAAATACATCATAATAAGGGTTCTCATAATTCATGCATGAAAGGGTTAAAAACAATACAATTAAACAAGTTTATTGCAACCTAACTTAAAACCTACCATATCAAATAAATACCTTTCAAGGACTTTTTAAAGCATTAAATGCATATTTGTAAATTCAACACTTTTAAGACTTTTAAGCCCCTGTGGAAACCCTGTATATTTTGTTACCTTGTTTGCTCATATTACCATAAATGTTCAAATCCATAATTTTATTTGTTTTATTTGGTGACCTCAGTGGTGCCACTTCATTACTTACATTATTTGTATGACTATTACATTAATTGTAGATTTTTCAGCAGCAGTGGTGCCAAAAGTAACTCCTAATCCTACAGTACATCACATCATCATCATCATCAAACTACGTCTTCTGTGACACACGCAGATTATTTGAGGCTTTAAAACATTTTTTGAAGTGTATTTTGGAAGATGTTGTGAGATCGAGCCTCACACATTTTCCTGACAGCGATCTGCCACCATGAAAGAATGAATAAAGCTGATTCTGTGAGTCAGCATAGCATCTTTCCCCAGCTGGTTTACTCCACTCAGAACGTGCCCACTCCACCCCCACCACAGATGTCAGTTTGATAGGCACCGACAAAAACAGAAAGAATAAAGGAATGAGAAGATGGATAATAAATAAAAACTTATAGGAATGGCAAAAAGTCTCGTGTTTTATAGTTTAGTGCAGCTGTATGTAATAACTTTAAATTGATAGAAAACATTTAAAACTGACACTGGTTTTACAACAACTACTTTGTTAAATTGTTCGGTGTCACAATGCATGTCATTTTCACACTTCACACTTGCCAAGACACTAAACGGTGATTTGTGAGGTTTTATATCTGCCTTATAGGAGCTACATCACTGCCAGCTCTGTGTTTATACTAGTTACTAAAAGTAGGATACTTTAATATCAAAACTACAAGTGAAACACGTTTGTTCATCTGGTGCATCTGAAAGAGGACATTCCACATTTTGCAGTAAAACTACGTTTGCTCACCATCATTTCTATCTGGTTAGTGGATCCATGTTAAGTATCTAACCCGTACAACCATCACCATCCACTGAATTAAACTATTTAATACCTATTGATCCACTAATCCAATCAATGATGATTTCTTTCCCTTTCGGGGTCACCACAGCGAATCACCTTCGAATGTTCATTGGCAGAGGTTTTTACATGAGATGCCCTTCCTGATACAATCTGGCTTGAGACTTGTGCCCCCTTGTGGCTATTGGGATGTATAGCATAAAGAACCTTTCCCAAGGGCTTACCTGGGTCTCAAACCAGCTACCTTCCGCATCCAAGTCAGTGGCATTAACCACTGAGCTACCCAGTCACTTCTCCCATTTACATAATGTAAGACATTAAATTAGCAATCAATGATGGTTTCTTTCCCTTTTCGGGGTCACCACAGCGAATCACCTTCGAATGTTCATTTGGCAGAGGTTTTTACGTCAGATGCCCTTACGGACAGAACCAGGCTTGGAACCAGCACCTTGTGGCTACATAGCATAAAGAACCTTAAAGAGCCAAGGGATCACCTGGGTCTCAAACTGGCCAACCTCCGCACCAAAGTCACTGATGTGAACACTGAGCTCCACAGTCGCTATACAATAAAATCAATACATGTAAATAATCTGTATAAAATACAGGTTTTCATCTTTTCATGGTCATCAGATATGACCATTTGGGATGTTCAGAGGCTCCGTACTGAATGTGGAAACACCATCATCTTCTACAACATTGATTTACCAGCAAAATTCATGGAGTTGGATCAATGAAATGATAGGTTTATGTTCAGTTAATGATATATTTTACTAAAAAAGTCATTTTTTTCTGCAGTTTTCTCTGATTTCTGATATAACCCTCAACTTTAATCTGAGCTTTTATAAACATCTTCGTGATCAGTAAATTAAATATGAGAGAATACATGATGTATACAAATTAAACACAAAATACAGAGAATGAGATAATAAATAAATAGTGATAAATGACTTAAAGAAAGGTTACATATAGAGAAAATGTCATTTGGGAACTGTCATAAAAGTAGCGCTGGGTCTTTATGGGTTAAGAGACGAGCTGTTTTGACTGCAGACGACAGCTTCTTGTACTTTACTGTGTTATGCAGTGGAAAAAAACACTTGCACTGCGTTAACATGGTTGGTTACGGTTGCTCAGAACTCCCTCTCATCCTCACCACTCTCAGGAAACAAGTAATTTTGTGTTTGTAACGTCTGCCTCAATCTTGGGGATCTCCAACGTCTAGATGCTTTTGGGAGTTTCAGAGGCTGTTGGGTGTTTTCTGTTACCGTGTGAATATTTCTTTCCTGTCTGTGTGTAACTATTTTAAGTACAGGAAAACATATGGCCATTATATTCTAAGAATGTGCAAATCTTTCTGTTCGCATCCAAGTAAATCATGTTATTTTAAGAGTGTGTCTGTGTGTTACACCATTTGTTTAGTACTCATGTGTGAGGGCTGAATTAGCTCCTGGAGTGACACCATCTGGCCAGTGTGTACTGGGGGAGAAGAATGGGGAGAACGCAGCGATAAAAGGGCGGTGCAGCATAACAATAAACACCACCTTAAATCTGTCTAGCAGCTCCAAAAACGCTCACGAAACAAGAGCACAGAGACACACGCTACACGACGAGAATAAAAAACACAAGGTGAGACAAAGAAAGACAGGTGCAATCTGATCATAATTCCTCCACCTTTCCAGGATGGGATGAGTTTACAAATGCGAGTGGGAGTGTGACTTGTTTATTAAAAGGATGATATTTGGGAAAAGGGTTCTGTTTTCTGTCCTCAGTTAACTCATAACATACATACTGCCTCATATAGCTACACATATATATACTGTAGATAACAGAGTTGCACTAATAGCAGATTTGTACTGGTTTGTGTGATAATTTTAGCAAAGAAGCAGCAAAAACTAATTAAAAAAAAAACAAAAAAAAAAAACATGTTCCAGAGTGGTCAACCACTAACTTCTCAAAGCTGAGTCGTTGTTTTTACTTGGAAAATCTTGTTCTAATGTATTGATATTTGATCACTTGAACTGAAATTGACAATATGTTTCATTTTCCAGTCTTCTTGCAAATAAATGTAATACTGGGTATGTGTAATATCACCCAGGTTAAGTGCAATTTGGTAAATTATGTATTATTATATAATTTCTAAGACCTTTTTTCCCCCTTTTTTTTCTGTATATATTTTAAACATTGCTTTTTTTGTCAATACATTTTACTTGCACTTCATATCTCCTGGGTTTCATTCAGTTCTGTGAATCAGTTCAATCATTCCCTCGCGCTTGTCAATCTTGAAGGTCTTCTGAGTTTTCTTTCATTGCTAAACTAGCCTATAGCAAAGTCACCCACTAATGCTACATACCTAATTATACAGCACTTGATACAATAAGGTTGTCTTTGCAACAGAAAAAAAAAAAAAACAAGTACTGGGCTCTGAATTAGCTCATATGTCTGAGTAGGATACACATATTTAGCAGTTTATTACAGCTGTCAAATTCATTCTCTCACTGTCAACTGCTGATCACTTTGCTGCTTCTGCAGCTGATACATCCCTCAACCCCCTGCTATCCCAGCACCTGCTGGCTCCATTTCTTTGTAGTTTTCCACAGCTGGATGTATTGATTTCTTCCTTCCTTGGTTATAAAACTGATGCTTTCAGGATGTAAACCTGAATAAAAAACATAAACACATTATTTTGACCTGTTACACGTTGCATACAAAATGTAATGCAAAAGGGACATATTTAAGTTAACTTTAGTATTATTAGTAGTAAAATTAAGTTGAAAAAATACATGTAGTGGTGTTTTTTGATCATACTGAGTAATAGAGTCATCGACACAATAAGAATATAAGCGATCAATTAAAAAAATAACCTGCTCCTGAGGTGCAAAGTAAGGCATTAGTCAGTAAATGAGCTCTGTTTTTCTATAAGCTCCTACAGAGACTCTTAAGGAAAGTGTCTGATGTGCAAAAGGCTTATTTACTCTTCAGAGGCCAATATGTCCTGTGAACCTCCCACCCATTGTCACAGGAAGCTCCCTGCTTTCTGCTGCACAGCCCACACAGTGTAGCCCAAAATACAGCTGGGTGCCGTTCCTCGGGTTTCTCCTTTCCTCACACTCTCCGGAGAAGAGGAAGTGTTGCCTGGGCAACAGCTATTCCCATTGGTGGAGCGCAATAACAAATAAACTCCTATAAATGTGTAATGGTGTTCTCACACTGTCAACAAATCAGTCCAGCATATTTTGGTGAGTGTGTTTGTCATGGTGAAACTGTGCTAATCACTTTACATTTGGTAATGGAAAATAAAATAAATAAAACAGTGATAAATGACAGGCTGTTAGAATCAATTTTTCAGTTGTAATTAGTGAACACTGTGCAACGCGATTCAAAACTAACAATGCAAATAAAAATAAATAAATAAAGATCTCCCATTCTATCACCGACTAACTTAGAAGATGGCAAAAGTGTTTTGACATCATTCAGATTTCTCAGGGCGTCCTGCTGTTCACTGAACTGCTATAAAAAGTTGGCTTTTTTCCCACAGCAGGAGGCTGACAGAGTAAAGGATTCTTAAAGGGAGATGACTGACAGGGAGGAGAAACTTCAGATCTCATGCATTTTCAGATCGCTACATTTGAGAAACACTTACATCTAAAGACGAACGTGTCTTTGAATACACGTTTTCAGTACATGTTGCCTTCTCAGCTCACTAGTACTGATGAGGATGATGATGATGATGAGTCTTGAAATGACCTCATGTGAACATGAAGTTTGAAGAAAAAAAAAATGTAAATCACACAGTATTTCCATTCTGAACCTTAGGTAAACCCCTGCTGATTCAGCTGTAAAATCACTACTGCCATTGAAGAACACTATGAAGACATATCTAAAAAGCTGTGTGAGAAGGATGAATAATCCAGTGAATACCATGGAAAGCCTCTTAGCTTTCAAAAAGAAACCTTAAAAAACTCAATATCTCAGAGCTGTATACTGAAGAAGCACCATTGTGACCCGAGGGGTGATGAGCTCAAACACTTGGATCCATTGGGAGAATCTCAGAGCTGAACAGGCGCAGCACACAGCTGAGAGTATTTCCAATCCAAACTATTGGCAGCACTTAGAAAAGAAGCAGCTTTTTCTAACAGTGCAGATTTCTGTTCAAACCAGACTCGAACAACCAAGAAAATAAATTTTTTAAAAAGCCAAATACTGGAGAAAAAATAAAAAAATAATTTAAAAAATGTTTCCACTGCATAGCATCCCATATATCAGGGGTGTCAAAGTCATTTTAGTTCAGGGGCCACATACTGCCTAATATGGTATTAAGTGGGCCGGACTAGGAACATAATATAAATAATGGGATCAGAACTTTTGAGTGAAAAAAGTAAAATTCTGCAATGAAAACCTAGAACAAATATGAACCTGAACAATATTACACCTTAGTTTATCATTTAAATATGTGAATCACAACTTACAGATCATAGCGAATCTACAAATGTACAAAACATTAAATAACCAGGCGAATATTATTAAAACTAAACCTATTTTTATTAAGAGATTTCAGAGTTTGTTTGTTTGGTTTTTTTTGGTGTGTAAATGTATACATTTTTGCATAATGTATCTTTTTTTAATAGTAAAACAAAGAGGGAAAAAATAGCATTTTTCATTATTTATAGGTTATTCTGATAGTATTTGACTGGTTCTGACCCACTTTAGATTGAATCGACCTAAAATGATTTGAACATCCTTGATTATATTATATATATATTTTTAATAGTCATTTTAACATTTTACGAATTCATCCCAGGGGCCGGACTAGACCCTTTGGCAGACCGAATTTGGCCCCCGGGCCGCGTTTTTGTCACCTGTGCCATATATACTGCATCACTATAGTCACGGAAAAAAAATATATATATATTAGACCACCCTTGTTTTTTTTTTTTCCAATTTCTTGTTCATTAGGGTTAGGGTTCATTTGGACAAATATAATGTTAACAACAAAATTCACTCAATAGAGTTTAATTAAATAACAGAGCTGATATCTATCTATTTTCCATGTTTTCTTGATAATAACCAAAATCACTTAAGTCATCAATAGTCATGACATTGTACTGGCAAAAACAGGGCTTTTAGGCATTACATGTTTTCTTCACAGTCACATGATAAAGACAAACGTTAGTACTTGATTGCATCACCATTGTTTTTGATGACTTCTGATGGTCTAATAATTATTTCTACGACTATGTACTCATTGAGTGGTGTTCAGATGATGAAACTGTGAACCTGGGCAATAACATACTACAAATTATTACAATAAACCAGATATGTTGTTACTTTTTTATCGGGGAATATGAGTGAGGTGTTTGATGAACGTCAACTAATACATTCTTCTCATGGCAACCAGTGTGTGTCTACGATAACTATCACTTCCTCTAAACAAGAGCCAACTCCACATCCTTTCTTGGAAATCACCTACACAGCACAAACCCCTGAGGGAATAGATCTATCACTTTCCTCACAAACAAGCTGGAGAATTTACAAAGGAAACTTCTCACTGGGTAATTTGAGCAAGATAACAATGTTGTTAGCGACACACATTCATGGGGCTAAATCTGAGTAATTTCAGTAGTCGGTTAAAAGGCAGAAAGCAGAAAAGACAAATAGTCAAAATGTCAGCCAGTCGGCACAGCTAAAACTGAACTATGAGTCATTTTCATATAAATCTTCAAACACAAACCACCACAAATGCATTAGACTTTACTTGCGCTGCCATAGAAACTACAAGTCCAGTCACGAGTAACGGACTGATATTGATAATAACCAAAATAACCACTCCGAGAGGTTGAATTTTCTACAATTTTGCAATCTCAGTGACGTGACCTGATGTGTTATTAGGTAATTTCTCATTTCGTGCTGTGTGCTTTGAGAAGTCAGGGTGATTGTGTTTGACAGTGAGGAAACAAGCTGCCGCAGAGTGAATCAGGCAACATGTCTGAGGCAACAAAAAGAAGTGATCCAGATTGTGCTAAAAGCCACCCCAGAGCATGCCCAAACCACTGAGTCAGCCGTGAACGGATGCCATCCCACTGCTGACACACTGCTTGCATGTTAACATACGCAGCGAAATGCAGAGGCTTCTATGGTACCAAAATAAATCTCATTCTAAATGGTCGGATCCAATAAGACAAATACTATTCAATTATCCATTTACTGCATTCATGAACACATCCCTTCTGTTCTCTGTTATTTAAGCCACACATTTATTTATTTTTTGTTTCTACGTCCATTTTCATCCACAGTTAAACTTATACGCAGTGAAACGCTCTATTTTCTGCATTTTCTCCCAGTGTCTCAACTTTACACTGCTGCATAGACGTCCACACTTTCACTTAACACTCTGTACTTTCACACCTCCGAGATCTTCCTTTTTCACTTCAGAGTCTGGCATTTCTCCCACATTTCCTCCTCCTCCTCCTCCTCCTCCTCCCCCTCCCTCTCGGCTGCTTCAGGTGGTCAACTTTGCCACCTTTACAAGCGGGTGTGTGTCAGAGTATTATTGTACAAGATCTCCTGTACATGTTCGTTTACAGAAATACTGTAGGTCTGAGCAATTAGAGGAAAATATGCAACCATTAAAATGTGATTACGATGCATAAATCAAACACCAGGTTTATTTGTGGATTAGATATTATAATTAGCGTATGGTACATAATTAGACAAAATGATTCAACACATATTTCTGGTTGTTTAGATGTAGCTATAATTTCTGGAGACAGCCTACTAATGTATTTTCCTTTTCTTTTTTTAACATACACTCCACTATTAATATACTCAAAACTACTATACATGAGAATCAGTAAGTGTGCTCTCAAATACACCTCAAATCACCAGATTTTAAAAAGTATTCTTAACTGAACCTCTCTGATTTGCTTCATTAAACAACAAACAAAATTTGATCTTATATAGCTTCATGAGTTTTTAAGACACGGGGTGATTAGGGGTGATTTCACTATAAAAATGATGTGATGTTAAAATCATTACTTCTGAACTATTGATGATAGATGCATGAAACTCTCAAGAGTTTTTCTAAGGTACACCATGTCTTTAACTTCTGTTTAACAAGGCCAGTTCACTGAAAACTGTTAAAAAAAACCCCAAATGTTTCCACTTTAGAGCAGTTTTATCCCTGTGTATCTCCAATAAGATCTTCCAAATGTCAGTGTTTCTCAAGTTAATGTATATTTTCTCATTTCTAAATGTGGAAAAAATAAAAACAAACAAAATATAAAATGCATAATGCTCATGTATAAGTAAGTCTACCACAAAAAAAATCAATACATAGACCATGTCTGCATTAATATATGCTCAAAATATATCCTTAACCAAACTAGACTTATTTTAACTGTTATTAATTCATTCTATGTTTATAATTTGTGTATAATTTGACAAACATGAAACTTATGATCCTCTCTTATAGAAGTAAAAGGCACCTTGCACCTTAGAACAACTCTTGAAAATGTTATGGATCTATCATGAATAATAACTAAGGACTTATTGAACGTGGCACCTTTTTTTCTGGACCGCCAATTTTTGAAGTAAAATCAGCCTCACACCATTTTCAAACCTCTTATATCTAAAAAAAAATAAATAAATAAAAAAAAAAAAAACAGTTATAAAGCTGAAATGTTGTGTCTTCTAGGATTATTAATATTTATATTTATTGAAAGTATACATAAAAATGGAGATGTTCAGTCAGGAAGCCTCTATTAACGGACTCTGGAATGAACAAACTCAAACAACAGGTACAACAAGATAGAAAAACCTAAACACAGCAAAAACAAAAGTATATTTTTAGAGGAGCAAGTTGGAGCAAGAGTTGGGAATGTTAGTTGTACGACTGATATGATGCACATCTAAATACAACATCTCTCATCCGATATATCACAGATACATGTGTGGTATCTCGCAATGGGATACAATTTGCACCCAAATCATGATACAAAGCGATTAAGCATATTCTTATTCAACAAATTCATTGTGGTAAAAAAAATAAAAATGAAAATATGCAGTGTAATTAAATGAGGTTGAATATTTAGACCATAACGTTTTACAAAGTGTCTTTAGTTCCGTTTCAGAACACACGCCTCACATACAGTCAGTGAAAGTCATTTCTCTGCATGTTTCTAACTCAACTTCTTGCTTCTTCACTGAATCCATTTGTAATATAACATATTTATAATGTACAGAAAAGGGTTCTGTCACTTTAAGAGACACCTGTGCAAGGTATTCTGGGATATGCTGTTAGATATGTATATGACTGTTTAAGGAAGTATCTGTGGTATGTACAGCATTATTTATTTTAGTCGATATAGTAAAAGTATATGTTTAGAAACCACATGTGTTCATCCTTCTGTCAGATTCAGACACAGACGTTACATTATTCATCCAGTATTTATTATCTGTGGAGCTCATACTAGTGCAGTGTTACACATCCATGAATCTGCAGTGTACGTTAACGTGGGTCTGAAGAAAAGAAAAACTTTACCCAAATAAAGAGAAACATTTTTAAATACAAGTAACAAACTATTCTGTTGAATGGATCCAATTTTATCAATACAAACATTCAATAAGAAATGCATCCTGACATCATTCCAAACATTCCATTCACTCGTAGCTTTGTGCACATGTGTGTCAGCGTAGTATCAGAGCTGCCAACTCACACGCTTTCACCGTGTGACACACAATTTTGTTTGTCTTCACACGCACTCACTCCGCACATCCATTTCTTATGCTTAAAAAAAAAAAAATCAGATTTGGGCAGAGACGTTTGGCCTGCGTTCATTCCTCTGTAAACGCCGCGATGATAGATGGCGCTGAGAAGCACTATTGTAACCCGCCCTAGTATTCAGTGCATTTTCTACCCCCATTCAGTCCCATTCATAGATAGATGCTGCACGGGTGGGCGGGCCCTTAGCAACGGAGTGCGCCGCAAACGCATCCGCCATGTTTGGAATGGAGCCGCCGCCCTGCAGACCAATGCAGTGAATGGTCATAACTTTAATAAATCGCCTTTTTACAAAGTTAATGATGTTGCCTTTTATCCTCCTCTTTACAGACACATCCATACGTATCTGTGTGTGGGGGCGGGGGGGCTTGGTAATTGTCAGGTCCTACAGAATCTCACCCTAAGGTTTTTTGAGGTTGGCAGCTCTGTAGTGTTATGCATCATCCCTACTAGCTAACATGGTTGTTGGATGATTAAAGAGGCAACTGTTTCCCACTAAGTGTGACACAAAAATGTCAGTTCTGCTTTATTTCAGCCTGTTTCACTGCCCAGCTCTCATCTGCCAAAAATCTGTGTTAACGTGACAAACTCAAAACATGATATGACGTGCATAAAAGTTTGACTTGAACATTCTGACTGCTGCTCACTTCGTACCAGCTGTTAGCGAGTGACACCGCTAATGAGCTAGCTGCTAAGTGCCTGTCTGAAAATGATGCATTTTAATCGGCTAACACAGACTTGTTAATGAAGAAGCACCACTCACATTGTTTTTGTGAACAACATAAAACAAGTTGATTCCATTCACTCAAATAGCTTGGACTGATAATAGTGGTGTTAAGGGTGCTGCCCATGAACTAATATAACAACATGTCTGGCATATCATCAACCATCTCTCATCAGCATGTTTCTACCCTTTTCTCTATAACACAGGCATCCAAGTACACATCTGTTGTTAGCTTGTCTCTTCTGAAAATAATGATATAATTAAGTTGAAACACTAAAAGAAGCCATCTAGCCAGCTGATGGTAAATAGCACTCTGCTAATGCGAGCAGGCAAATGGTTGTCCTTGAACACTGTGTGGAAGTACGTTCTGCTATCACTGTGCCAATGTCACCGAGACAAATCCCTCTACATTTAATACACCTAACAATTCAATTGACTCTGATGTCGATGTGAAACTAGGGCAGAGAACTGTGTTTTAAGATACGGTAAGAAATAACAAAAGACACTGGACAGCACGGAGCATTAGAGGACTAACATATTTATCCTGCCTCTGCCAACCACAAACACACACCGACACAGGCAGAAACACATGCGTACACCAACCGCCCTCTCATCCCTCATCTGCCCGGTGCAGATCCTTGACCAGGGTGCTTGTTTGAAAAACCAGAGGTCAAATCGTAAAGCAATTACTCTGGCAACTCATCAACCAAGGGCTGACAGCAATACAATTACCTCCAGTCTGCAGCGGCCTGCAGCAGACAAGTGAGCAGAGAGAGAGGGCTGTGTTTAACTCTGGATGTAACAGCGCTTGCAATATAATTGCACCCTGCCGAGAGCACTTTAATCCTGTGTTTAACAGGTACAGAGTAGTGCTGAGGAGAGAGAGAAAGGGAAAGAGAGAGAGAGAGATGATGGGCGGGGGGGTCTATTAGGTGTTGCCTAAGGCTTTGGCATCTAGCCACTTCACTGGGAGGAAGATAGAGAGAGATATGGAAACGGTGTCAGGAGAAAAGAGAACACAGAGCCATCCCAATGCAGTCAAGGCTAGCAATACAGCTGCCTGACAGCTTACTCCTGAGGGATGTAAATAATTACTGGAGATGATAGAAAGAGAGAGCAAAGGAGGGTCACAACAGTACCGACTACTATCATACACTTGAACACCTTTCACTTGTTCCCTATGACCGTTTCTTTTATACTCAACTTGAAATATTTATTATTTACTGTGGATATGAAACAACCCTGCCTATTTTTCACACAGTTTGGAAAAAAAAAAAATCTGACAGTTATCTTACAACTGTGTATTTGCTCTTAAAAGATATCCACTTAACTGTAAACACCTTCTCCCAGCTGTGATGGCTGAGAGTAACACCCAACTGAAAAAAGAACACAATAAGAGGAATGCTTAAAATCTATTACTGTACTGCGTGTTCAAAGTTGCTTCATTAGTTTTCTCCTTAGGAAGAAATGTGTTGGTATAAAAACAAGTGCAGAGTGCATTACTAGAGATAAGAGGAGCTCCGTATTGTCACATTTTCTGCAGAGTGGAATGAGGTGAATGGCTAATCTGCATATCCTCCCACACAAGCATCTACAGAATGAAGAAAACATCTTTTACACAAACACAAACAGTATATGCAAAGACACTGCTTTTCCACACAACATTAGACCATAGTTTGCAATGAATTCATACTTGAACACAGATGAAAGAACCTGCATGTTCTGTTATTATTTCAACACAATCGTCTGCTTCTGTTGGCGTGCCTTGATTTGCTACTTCATGGATTTTTTTTGCTTCCTTTTTGTAACATAAAGATGAAGTGATACGGTGTTTGATTGAATTAAAGCACCCTGGGGCCTATATGCTCTACTGAGTTCCCTCCTAGTTTATATATTAAATCTTTATCCTCCTACTTGACTTTATTCTTTTACTTCTCATACAAGATACTGTTTTTTAAGTTTTAATCCCCCTCGTTTGGTTAACTTTCATTTATATTCTTCCTTTCTTCCTTTATCTGACACATTTAAATTATTGTGCTGCTCCTATGACCCAATTTCCCAATAGGGATCATTAAAGTTTTATCTTAATCTTTGTGAAAGACTTATAAAGTAAGGAAAGTAAAGTACCAATTACACAGACAGGGAGCAGTTATTTTAGGACAATGCAGCTCCAAATGTGATGCACACTGGAATGTAGACTATGTAGGACGGCTAACAATTATATACATGCATATGTATCAAAATACATGTTAATGAAAAATATTTGATTAGCACATAGGCCTAGATGATTTCCTGTAATGAACTGGTGATACGTCCAGGATGTACCCTGCCGTCCCCTGAACCGTAGCTAAAACACGCTCTTGCACCCCAGGACCCTCATGGTGATTAACTGATCAATCATATTCTGGAAAATACTTTCAAATAACAGTAAATGTCCTTTGTAACAGTCTAAATGGAAATAGATTTTTTTTTTAATAAACCTAGACACAACACGACACAAGTACATATAATTTACTGCCAAGTTCATCCAAATCTGAGCAACAAAAAGTAAGAACTAGCCAAAAGGTGCCGAGTCAGTCTGGTCAAAGCTCCAACCAAACAGCACAGCCCAGCAGAGACACGTCAATGTTATGGACAGATCTTCTAACAAAGATACATTTTTATGCTATGTTTTCTTTTGCAGGGATTTGGTCATTGTAGTTTTTTCCTAAAATAAATGTTACACTTTAGTTCCAGAGTGATTGAACCAGTGTTAACACAGTGTTGAAACTGCTCTGTATGCCTACTGCGCTAGGACAGGAGGTAGAGGAAGTGAGGAGGAAATTCCCCCCAAAACAACAAACTAAGTTCTGCTGATGATCAGCTGAAATGGCACTGTCAACTCCCTGTTATCCATACGAGTCCGTACTAGAATGGAAACCCTCATCCATGACATCCTGCATCGCAGCAGAAACTGGCCTGTCACTCATCCAGTGGGGCATGTAAAAGTACAGCACCGGTGGCCCGGCCTGAGGAGCCCAATGGGACTGTATGATGTTTCATCAGCTGCTGCAGTGTCAGAGTGCCAGTGCAAGGCAGAGGTGTTGCGCTGGTTACCACGGTGCCCACTAAGGCATTACTGTTGCTGTGCTCTCATGTGTGGTGAGACGGCCTCCAAACCAAGACAGTAGAGGCTACGCACAGGCTGACTGCTGGAATGGAGAAGGGTGTGTGAAGAAGTTCAGACATATAGTGACACTGACTTCATGACAGGTGATGACAGATGTTCTGTGCAGATGACAGCAGACGGTGGCACATTGGTGATATAGTGAGAACCTGGCTTCATAAGCTTCCTGCCTCAGAATTCAGTTGTTACCCACTGTGCCTTGGAAGCAGAGCCACCTGTCAGGTAGGCCTGTTGATGTGGTTGTATGTGTGCATGTGAATGTATACATGAAGAATGTGTGCGTGTGTCAGGCCTGCTTCGACTCAGTATGATCAAACAGCAGCAGTGGCTGTGTGCCTCTTGTCTCCCTGTCTTTTCTGTAATGAGGAGTGATCTATTCGCCTCCCATGGAGGAAGGACATGTTTATACAGCTCCTGCTCACAGGCAGCGAGTGGAGAAAAACAGATTACAGAAGCTCTCTGGTCAAATGTCAACACAACACTGCACAAGTAGCAAAGAGACACACATCAAACGCTGCAGCAAGAGTGTGAACAGACGGCTAGCGCTTAGTGAATCAGCTAAAAACAAACAAACCTTTGAGTTTACAAATAGAGGAATTTCCTCTGCACTGACCCTTGCTCGGCCCTACTAGAGGATCTAGTTTTCCTGCCCTGTAGCAGTTTGAAATGGAAAACTACATCAAACCAGTGCTCTAGTATCAGCATTGACACATATTGCAGAGCAATGCAGCAACTTTCAGTGAGAACTGGCCCACAAATGGTGAAAATGAAACAGCTGCCAAGTCATCAGGCAGCCTCCATGAAGCCATGCGTGACAGGGGAGCAGGTTTGTTTCAGGGGCAGCGTTTCATTACAGGAGACCCCCTCTGTGAAAATTAACAGTAGAATCAGAGCAGAGGGCTAACTGTGATTCATCTTGCTGCCTTTTTCTATTGCTCCTCAACTGCTAGCATGATGAAATAATCACAGTGAATAGGCACTCTGCCACAGCAGGACATGAGGGAGTCTGTATGCCGGAGGGAAGGAGCATTAATTGGCAAACACAAGCAGGAAGGGAGATGTGGCCCACCTGCTGTACAACCCAGGTCAGAGAGAATCAAACTGCCTGGCCTTCAATAAGTACACGAGAAATTAACAAGATGCATGGATACAAAGCCCACATAAAAAACCTACTAGCGCTAGTTAGCTTCAGGCAATACAGGTCATAGAGGCCACACATCTACTGCTGTGACAGAAAGGTCCTCCAAGAGATCCTGCAGAGCGCTGAGAGGGGAAAGCGACAGGAGAGGAAAGGGAAGGCAGAAAGAGCAGGTGAAGACAGAGCAGAGGTGTAGTAGAGTCAGCCCTGCCAAAGGTGGAGTGTCTGGGCAGATGCCAGATCACAGACAAACTAGGCACAGTGACAGATCTATTCCCCCTGCTGCCTCCAGCCAGCTGTCACTGCAGATAAACACAATGGCTCCTCTCTCCAACAACAGCACGCTGTAATCTGGAATTGACAGCTGACTGTGCCTCACTACTCTGAGGGAGCTGAAGCTGTGAGTCAATTAACTGAAAGAAATGAATTTCTTTCTATCTGGCTCTGAGTGTGTGGTAAGTAGGCAGAAGAGAATAGAGTATATAGCTCAGGTGCAATAAAAAACGATCCTAAGTAGAAATAGGTTTAGCACTGTGTATTATGCTGTTAAAGGCAGATTTTGCTTCAAATGTTTGATGTGTAAGTGTGTGCAAGCATGTGGGTATTCCTCAAATCCAAAAAAAAATACACAGATAAAAATTCCCAACCTCTTCTGCAGCTCATTTATTTGGCACCGTCTCCACATCTGTTCTCTGATCCAACTCTGCTCTCAGCCCAGCAGGTTCTGCATGAGATAGCCCCCACCTAAAAAGCCCCTTCACTGCCGGGGTGTGACTCCCATCCGGTGACACATTCCCTCATTGACACTGGCTGCTAGAGGTTTGATGTTTAGCATGAAAACCAAAAAAAAAAAAAAAAAAAAAAACCCAAAAAAACTAAAAACGCTGCTTGCACAATCACTTTATGTGGAGGAAAATGCGTTCTTAGCCTCCAAATCCCTCACACTGCCAGGTTTTGCTTCAGTCTTTCCACAGGGTATTATGCACAGAGCAGTAAATCAGCGTCCTGTGTGCATGTTGTGGCTGTCTGTTTACGTTTTCACAGGGAAAGCTGGCAGACTGCAGTGTGTCTAGGCCTGCCAATACAAGCCCAAGCCTCAGCTGACCCGGATTTGTGTCTCTACACAACAAAACTTTTTATAGCCTCTATAAAAAGTAATATCGCGCACATACTAAAGTTCAAAGACCATCAAATGAAGGGAAACATATATCTTCATTCACTCTCTGGGGAAGTGCTCTTGCCCTCATCCATTGAGTCTCTCCCAGGCCGGTTAATGACATCAGGGCACAGACTTTTAAGAGGCCTATTCCCCTCATGTCCAGCAACTTAATATTCAAACTGCCTTATAAAACCCTGCTGCCAATCCTGTACCCATTTCTCAGCTAAGCAGCACCTCATTTAATCCCCATTACATTCCACTGGAGCGATCTAACTCCGCCCTCCATCCCCTCACAGCAAAGGAAGTCATCCATTCGCCTTGACCTGCCACTGGTTTTATAAATACCTGTATCGTCGACCACTTTTGGCCCCACTGTTGGAGAGTGAACCCACAAATCAATGTCGCACAGCTGGATCAAGATTAGGCCAAAGCGTCTGAGCATCACTGGGTACCCTGAAGCCACTGAAGTCATTTTTCCATATGCAGCTGTTTTCTAAGTAGACCTGGGTCAAATCACGGGAGTGTTTGTGTAAGGTTGCCTGGAGCACAAAACAGATGGGTTCTGCAGCTACAAGGGCACATGTAGAGCAAATACAGTACCTCCAGCATTTGGGAAAATGTAATTATTTTATGTTAGCAATTACTCATGAACTAAAGTAATCAATTTGCTTATTACTCAGCTGAATTCACACCTCCACGGTCTGCCCACTCACACACCTTAAAGGGGTCATGTTTTGTCGACTCACTATTATTAGTCTTTGGTTCTTTTATTTGTGTATTTGGACCCTAATAGTTCATAAAATCTTAACCCTCCAGTTGCTGCAAAGCTGTCTTTGTATGTGTGGATTTCTACAATATGTTTTAATTCCTGCTTAATTAGCTCCCACGTAAGTGCAGAGCTATATGTGTTTGTGACCTAATTGACCTAATTTCAAGGTCAGAGTTGTCCAAAATTGATCTAATTTTATGTTTTTGTCCTATTTTGACTGTAAATATTGCAGATAGATTTGTTACTATAGAACACATACAGTAATTAATATGTGGGCTTTGTATTGGTGACCTTGTATTTGACCTTGACCTATTTTTTTCAAGGTCAAATACAGTAATATTACAGTTTTTGCTTAATTGGATCGCGCCTATGTTCACATAAAACTTGTTCTGTACTAAATCCACACACTTGTGGATTTTATAATTAAATATCATATTAAACAAACTTTTACAATGAACTATTAATACCCATGTGGGAGTTACCCGTGAGTTTGTTAACAAACACTGTCTATATTTTGTTATGTTTTATAGCTAGTAATGTCACGACATTTGCACATATAAGGTCAACACTTCTAATGAATATTTCCCAGAGTACTACATAATTGTTTATCAGCAGCAGGGGTTGTAGTCTATACTGAAAATATATCCAAACTTTGAGCTGATTACCTAAAATGTTCATTTCTTGGTTGTATTAATGAACACAAGAGGCCGAACAGGTCAGAAAGCAGGGTCAACAACCTGAAGGGGGTGGGGTGTGAAGTGGCTCATGTGCTTTAAAAGGCTCAAAACAACCTTTCTGGTGTCATTACACAGAAATAGTGTTGAAGATGGACCCGTGGAGTTAAATTAATGAATAATTCAGACCCAAGTGTAACATTTACAGTCTATGTAGACCACAGAAAAATGTTTTCTAATGCATAATTCCATTCATAAAAGCAAAAATATCACTCCTTTAAAGTACAATATGACCAAACAATAAAGGTCACTTCATCTCCACTTAATATACGTAACATAATATAAGTCACTTTCTTTGAATTCAGTAATCATATAGTTTTTAATTTGAATTACATCATCACATAAAAATGATTGTGCAGACTATCTAAACGTCTGATCAAGCAAAAGGGAACATCAACATGAAAAAGTACATTTGCACACATCATTTATCTAATGGGGTATTTTTTTTAGCTAAACATCTCTCTATATAAAAAAAAAAGTTACAACCGCTTTTACTGACTGTAGTTTTTACCCCATATCCCCTTCCTCAGACATAAAAATATAGCTCAAGTTTGACGCAAAAAATATATCTAAAAAATCAGAAAATGTATTCAATCTGTTTAATAAAACAATCTGTGAACTGTTACAGAGAAATTACTCTGTATTTTTAATTTACCTACATCAGTATGGACCAGCACAGGTTTTAAACAACACCGTGTTAGTATTAAATATATTTAATAAAACATTGTGATTGTATCTGGTTTGTTGTTTTCAAAAATAGGTCAACACATTTTACTATGGCAACCCGTCCACATGTTACCACATTCTCATGTCAATAAGACACAGACTTTTCAATATTTTACTCCAAAATGTATATTCACCATAACTGAACATAATATCTAAAAGGTTTTGTCCTATTTGATATCAGTTTATGTTAAGAACCACATGCTTTGAATGTTTAAAGCTTAAAAACGTATGTGTTACTGAGCAGTAATTTGACATTTTTCACCTAAAACTTTTATCTCCCCAAATTTTGTCACACATATGTTAAAGTTCTTATAAATACCTACTCAAATATGTATAATACATGTATATAAGTGCCTCTGCTTACATGACACAGACTGTTCAACACCAAACGTGTCCATGTGTTACCGCCAGATCGGACCCAAGTAAAAATATATATTCATTTCATTCATTAATTAAATCTACTATGTAAATCCAAATATATTCATTGATTCAGATCATTATTACTCTATTACAACATACTTATATGTTTCATTAGTACCTTTTACTCATTTAGACATTTCTTTTCTTAATCTCTACTGTTTAGGGTTCGGCTTTAATTAATTCCTTTGTGTATTTTAATTATATCTGCTCATTTAGTTGAAATTCCCTCATTTACAATATTAGACTTAATTAATAATATTGCGTGCAATCTGCTGCCTTAATTTTATTGATTAAATATGGTGTTTCTTTCTTAACAGTGTAGAGGCAACTTAAAAAGCTGCAGAACTGTGATCATACAAGAGGATATTTGAGGATAAGAGGAGAAAATACACTTAAAGCAAACCTTTTTTTGAGGGCTGGGGCGTTGCTCTTTTGGCAGAAGCTGACTGCTACCCCACAGCTCTGGCTTCTGACCAATCTACAATCTACAGAGACCAAAGCGATACTGCTCCACTGAACAGTCCTCAATTAAACTCCCTGTAAGACTGCAAACAAATGTCAGTAGAGGTCCAATGTATTGAAGCATTACTGAGATTAGCAAGTGCAATGTCATACTAAATTTCATATTATAATCCTTTATGCTTCTTATTGAAAAATGTAATCATGCATGACAGTTATTAATAGAAACTATTAAATAAATGTCTGCATATCTACTGAATTAACTGTGTTGCTGACATTTATTAAATCAATATGCAGTATACTGTGAGTGAAATCATTCTGCCTTTCAGACACCAGAGGACCAAGGAATCCCATTGCATGAATCAGTGAACCTTTGTACAGTTACAAATATGCTTTTATTTGAACCAACCCAAAGCGGTAAACCTTGGCCCCACTTATATCACACTGCAAACAGCTCAAACCAAACAGTGCCGTTATTAAATTCCTATCTCAGTCAGCAGTGTTGTTGGCATCGCTGTGTACTGAAAACGTGTTTAAATGGCTTATATAGGATATATAACAAAGACGTTGTGTTGTTGAAGATGTAAAAACACACAAAGGCTCTGACAGAAATGCTGGTTCTCAATGGTGGAAAGAGCAGCTATGTAATATTGATCGTAACCTGCAGACACGAGATGTGTGAAAGGCTGACCTTCTTAAAAGTTAATAGCAAAAAAGCGATTTCTCTCTTCGGCATGACTTAATCTCGCTGATAATTCAAAGCTTCCATGCATCACCAAGTCAGTTTTGTGGCCTTGTAGAAATATAACAATAATCACATTGATCCTGATGGAATATTTCCACTTACCAACCACACCTCCCCAAACAAAAACAACTTAACCTTCATCTGCTCTCTTTATGGATCTGGAGCAGTTGACATTACTATGGCATTTACCTCAAGTCAAAACCCTGCAGCTTTCTATCTGTCCTTTAAGCAAGACTCTCTATATCCCCTTCCACTCACTGGCTTTAAATGTTACTGTATTTTTCTGGAGAGGTTATCCACACAATAGCTCTTTATCATTTCTTCCAAGTGTTGATGTGTGGAGAGTCTGCATCCCTTAAAGCTGGGAGTCTCTGTGAGGCTTGTTAAACCTGATTTTAACAGACTTTTACCCTGCATGACTGCATTGTATTTGGGCTGAGTGAAAATAATATAAAACACACACACACACACACACACACACAAAGTAAAGTTATGGCCACTGAACCGACTTCGTGAAAGGTCAGTAAACCCCTGACTGAGTTTACAATGCAAGTATAAAGTCAGCTAAAAAATCTTGTTGACAGCTTTAGTCTGTAAATGACTCCCTCCTCGTCCCCTTTCTGTATTACTCCACAACACAAATGTGCAATGTGACAAATTAATTTGAGGATTTTAAGGTTGAATTACAGATAGAAATAGACCACGCGTTAGTTTGAAGATTCCAAATTCTCATCAGAAGGGGGGAGTTATGTGCCAGAACACACCTCCAATTACCAAAACCACCACTAAACTGTTGTAAGATGTCATTGGTATGATCAAGTTTCATTCTCCACATAAAAAAAAAAATAAAATACAGCTAGTTATTTTGGCTGTAATTTAAAAGTAACACCATGCTTCATAATCTCCATCTAGGTTACTGCGTTAGCTGATAGTTTACATTATTGATACTGTAGGTCTGCTTTTAAACAGGAAATAACCAAATTAGGGCTGCATGATTTTGGCCAAAAATCTAATCCTGGTTTTTTTTGGGGTTTTTTCCTTGCGTGTCATTTTCATGAGCAGCCCACAATACAAGCACTGTTCTATGGATCAAATCTGTAATGGTATCAAGGAATCCCCAAAAATTCCATGATGGGCCCAGAGAAGTGATACCAATGTAAGTCAGTGACAGGCATCAGTCATGTGTGCGTGTGTGGACTGTGTAAGATGAGTGATGCCTGTGCAGTTATGTTTAAATTAGGGGATCCATGCATGGGGGACACCAACCCAGGATGCGCTGGAGGGATTATATCTCTGGGCTGGTCTGGTGGGAAGTTCCCGCTGGGAACGCCTCGGGTGGTGGATGTGGCTGGGGAGAGGGCTGCATGGACTGCTGCCATGACCCAGACCCACATCAGAAGAACATGGTACGGTATGGATCCGTGCAGAACATGAGATGAGTGGTTCCCGTGCAGTTATATATGAATTGGAGGATCTGTGCGTGGCTTACATTGGTATCACTACTGCAGGGTCATCACAGGTTTAAGGTCCGTGGTCATTACACGGACTTCTGTGAAAGATCACTCTTACAGTTAGGGGGAGGAGCCTGCAGTAGCGCACAGGCACGTGGCCTGGAGGCACGAGAGAGATAAAATTAATTTGACAATTTCCCTTTTTTTAAAACTCGGCCTACTTAAAAAAAATACAATTTCGATTTGAAATTGATTAATCGCGCATCCCTAAACAAAATCAACAAATAGTCAATTTTATGCCTTCACAATCAAACTCACCTGTGTCAAAGAAAAGCTGCCATTTCAGCTTCAAACTCCACTGTTTTCATTTAGAGCTGTGTCCAGTGGAGAAAACTCTAAAAATTATTTCTTTGCACTTCAGTGGCTTGGTGGTGTTAAGTTTTCCTCACCATGGGAGACCACCACAGTGACTCACTCCTCCCTGCAGTGGCCACATAAATCTACTGGTCCGTCAGTATTAAATTAATTCACTTCATATAATTTGACCATTGAAAACACTGATCTCTCAGGCATGACCTCAGGAATCTTTATTTTGAAGAATATAATCATACTTTTAAGTCTTAGTTTATAAAATAGAATTACTAGCCAACACATAGCTTGTTTTAATTGTGTCATACTATTATATTATATAATCCGTCTCAAATATCACTTTTAACTATCATTTCTATTTGGTGGATTTTCCATGAAATTCTGTTGGCTGCTGCTTACACGTCCATGTTTGCTGAGCAGGGAGTCTGAGCGAAGTTGGAAAACTTGACAACAAACATCCTATGGGTTTAACGGGAGAATTAAATCTGGTTTTGATAAATATAGTGCATACACATGTTTATTTTCGTCTGATATGAGGATAGATCAATACCTGGTATAGGAAGGTGTTCAGCGAGCGGAGCCAGGCTTCAGCTCGCTGCTCCAAACATAATAAGGTCTGATTCAGAGGGAAAATCAATGGTAATGTGGCAGCAGAGGTCAAAGGCCAACACAAGCCTGACTCTGTCAAGAGCTATGTGTGCATGAGCATGTGTTTGTTTTGTGTACAGAATGTGTGTCTACCGGTAAGCTACTATTCTTGTCATTTGTCAACCAGTCGAAAAGGTAATTACTGTTTCGAAACATTGACTCATTACAATATGGAGACAAATGACTTGTCGGTTCTGCCTCAATCATTGACAGCATAATAACAGACCATCTGCCCCCCTGAAGCACTAAGTGGTATACATTCATCATACATTACAGAGCGAGTGTATGTAATTACATGACACTGGCTCATTGTAAATCTACTAGTAAATGAAATAGAGATGTAATGTATTTATTAGTAGATGTAACCACAGCGGATGAAGAGTCAATCACTAATGTTTCAGGATTATCTAGTGTTGTATATAATACTCAAAAGATGATCACAGTAAGCAGAACCTGTACTTCTCTACACAGTAAAATGATACAAAACAATGTGGCGAGAGAATTTCTGTGAGCGAACACCTTCCTGTATAGCTGCAACTATATCTGTCACACTGTTTCTGGGTCCATTACATTATATGAATGTGCTGCTTGTCATACACACCATGGTCATTTTGCCAAGGAAACATAGCATGTTACTAAAAATGACTGGCAGTCTGAAGAGGTGAGAATACCATTTGGAGCTGGAGCTGAATTCAATAACATAATGCATACCATTCCTTGTGTGGAGCCTGCCATTCTTGGGCTCCAAGAAATATACAACACAAATGTTAGCACAAGCTCTGTTGTATAGAGAAGTGTTATCCATGTGTGTTTATGCGTTGTGTGTACATCATTGCATAATGTATCTTTATGCTTGTAACATGCATATGTCAGCTTTCTGTCTGCCTTCATCTCCATCTTGACTGCCAATCTGTCAATCAGTGCAAGCGTAGAAAGAGACAGCACTTCTCTGTGTGGGTTGCAGGCATCTGCCTGTCAATAGCTCTCGCTTTCTCTCTGTATTTTTATGTTTGTGTGTCTGCCAAGCTGCCAGTCAGAAGTGTTTGCAAAAGGAGAGAAGCCATCTTGCTCAGCTGAAGGGCTCCCCACAGAGAGAACTGAGAAACCCGTCTATCTCTGTGGGTATTTGAGATTGCCAGCGGAGTGATAAGATGCCCCCGGGGCAGTGCTCTGTGCTCCAGCAGGCAAGGATCTTACCCTGCACTGATGAGTGCTGTCTAGAAGCTTTATCTGGGACAAAAGCGGCCTTGTTAAAGCTCAACACCAGTGCTTAAACTAGCCGTGAAGAAACAGAAAGAGAGAGAGGAACTGTAGGAGAGAGGGAGGAGAAATGTCTCCGGCTGAATATAATTACCTAGTTCAAACGACGCTGAATATGGTAAGTAGTACTTATCTCTTCTGCGACCTTCCCGGCCCTCGCATTCCACTGTCATGGAAACTTAATAGAGAGAAAGCTGGTAATCAGGCTGTTCTATGCTGCAGTGAATGTGGTAGATGAAGTGCAGTTCAGGAAAAGTTATAATAGTGATACAACTTCACAAAAGTATTTGTGCACAACAGGTGCACACTCTACTTCCAGAATATTCTATAGAGCCACAGCAGATGTATATCTCATAATGTGTTGAACTCTTTAAAGCCAAATAGTTTGATTCATGTAAAATGTCAGGAAATAGGTCAAGACACATATGTTTGGAAGCTCGTTATCCCATATATAAAAAGAAGTAGTTTAAGTCTCATAACACTATAGTGATACCATAGTTACTAGAAGTTCTAATAAAAAAGAGACAAGTGACAAATTAAAGGAAAACTATGGTGTTCATAATTACCAGATCTCAACTTAAGTGAAAACCTATGGGAGGATTTGGAAAAAACACACCAAACGTTCTACATCACCATTATCAAAACAATAAAACGGAATATATTTTGGAAGAATGGTCCTCGTTCCTCTAACAGAGTTCAGAAAGGATTTTAATCAATGCCATAGAGCTCTGAAGCTGTTCAGGTGGTTATTCATAACAAGTTCCAAATTAACCAGTATTATGAAAAATTATGTCCTGTAGAGGCACATTTTGAGCAGATGCATTCAATAAGTAGAATGTATTAAAATGGGTCTGACTGAGGAGCACAAATGTCTTGTGTTACACGAAGAACAGTCATTGACGAGATGGAAATTTCATGCACAATGAGGTGCCTGAATGCTGAATAATACTCTTTCAAACATTATACAAATTGGATGTGTTATAGTTACTAAAACTTCTTTCATCACAGTGTGTGTGGCTGCATGTGTGTGTGAGTGTGTGCATATGCTCAGGGGCAGCTGGCAGGTTAATGGGCTTAGTAATCGGTCTGCAGACTGCCGTTCAGCCTTTATTAATCAGAGACTCGGCTGTTTGTTCACACTGCTCAGTGGGCCTCTAAACAGCCAATCACAGGAAGTCCAAATACTGACATGCAGCCAATAAAAGCCTCTTCAAATAACAGTGGAGTATATATTGCATATTGTATCACTGAATACAGTAAAAAGGTTTTGTGAATGATGAAGAGTGAAATGAGCAATTGACTTCTGACATAATCAGTCAAAACAGCAGCCCAGGAAATACAATATGTAACAGCAGATTAACTGTACACACTGACCTTCATAACTGAGCTCTGTAATTGCACATACGATTGAACACAGATCAATACACTTCAACATAATGCAAAACCTATACAAATCCAGATATCAGCATTTATCTGAATTGGTCCCACATGCCTGTACTGCATTGACATGTTCCCTACATGACAGCAAGAAGAATATAATGAAACTGAGCTTGACAACAGTGGCGCTATCAACGAGACAAGCCATATTGCATCAGCACCACAGCCACATTCAGAACAGACTATCATCGCTTTTTACCGCTGATTACATCATTGAAGTTGGGGAGATTACACCGTTGTTTATGCTCCCATCGCGGCACTACAAATGAGAGGCTTGCAAGCTTCCAGCTGTGTACCTAATAATGCAGTCTGTTTAGGACGCTCATCTCCTCCGTCAGCCAGCCTCTTACATGTTTCAACAGCTAACAGCACACGGCTGGCAGTTTACATCAGACACATAATAGGGGAAGTGGAGCCAATATGTTAACTGATGGGTTCAGACGTTTGCGAGGTGTGACAAGCTTGGCGCAGCAGACAAGCTTTAAGAGTTTTCTCTTTCCAGGTTCAGGTGCATTGTGGGTCTTTTCTTTGTGTTGATATCAAGCCAAAGTGGTTTGCCATGACAACAGATCATACAGACTGAGTGGAAGCAGTATAATCGGAGCAAAAGGCTGTGTAACTAAAAAGATTGTCTACAGGAAACACAATAGACCTCCAGTACTCGAGAGTACATTAGCTGAAAATAGGCCACAGGCATTTTAGTCCATAAAAGAGAAGAGAAATGAAAATCCTCCAGCAGCAGGGCAATAATAGAGCTTTTAATGACAACAAAAGGAATCAGCAAAGCACACAGCTCTCTTTCTGAGAGTGCTCTAATCAGCGTCATGTCGCCATTGTTCAGATCACACGAGACTATTGAGATGCTTTATTTGACACAACTTAAAAAGCACACTATTTTGGCTTTAATATAATTTAATTACAGTGCTGCCAGCAAAGAGCTGGCATAATAGCTCCCTGTCTTGGCAAAAAACAGACAGTAGCTCAATGTGATTAATTGCTACTGTTTAAATTTATATATGGGAATGTTCAATAAGCAATCAGGATGGAAAATTGAGTGAACAGCAGAGTGGCATAGTGTACTGTATGTCAAATGGCTTTGTTACCGATCTAGTGTAAATAGCTTCAGCAATGCCATTAAGGACTAAATGAATAAAGGGATGTCTTCACTGTCTTACAACCAGCTTGAGCAAAAAGGGGGAGGTTAGCTGCACTGATTAAGCTAAAAGAAACCGACGCAGAACCACGCTGATGCTGTCACACTGCAAATGTACGCGGCAAGCTCACGGCAAGACAAGAGTCAAACAAATCGCCTCGCATCCTAAACATGTAGCGAATGTCTTCATACAAATCCTCCCTTTGAAGATTTGCTGTAGTTGGGCTGCTGAACATGCCTTCGTCTCTGGCATCCCCGTGTTTCCAGCTCTGTGCGTCTGGTTGAGATTGGCGGTGCGAGCAGAGGTGCACAACAGCATAGTTAAGTTATCGAGATCCCTGTCAGCCTGTCACTACACCCTTTTTTTGTCCAAAATACTTCTGCTCCTGCTGTTGCTCTGCCTCTTCTACAATAACCCCTCATATTTTTCCACTGTCAATTTCATTTCACAAAGCCTGTAGGGCCTGTTTTAACACATCTGCTCCCTGTGTAACAGTAGTGCTTGTGAAATGAGCTCAAATGGAACATTTTCTCTTTTCTGACATGAGTACTGGCTCTTATTTTATTTATCTTGACTTTGTGATAAGTTGTTTCAGACAGCATAATGAAGATATTATACACGGGGTATTATATTTCATTGCTGGGCTCATCACAGTTAAGGTCTTTTTAACATTACCTTTTTCTATTATGAATACAGCAGTACTCTACAATCATAGCTTAAAGGCAAAGCAATTCATGAAGAACTCATCAACTGCCCTACAAAGCAGCTACAGATCGCTTGACATGTAGTCTGCCTTCTGTTGGCTGAGCTTCCTGAACAGACCTTTCAATTCCCCTTTCCCTCAGCAGGCCGGGTAATGAAAGGCCACAGCCGGCTAGGGGTAGTTGAGGGGTTGAAATGTTTCTCTCATCTTCCCTCATACTGAAACACACAGTAGATACCCTTTTTTTTTTCCTCTTTCTTTTTCAAAAGCCTTGTGGTATCAGCAGCCACATGGATCAACAGGAAAGCCCTGACGTTACAATGTAGAGGTCAACAGATGGTGGGTTTTTAACCTCTGATATATAAACAATAGCTCAGAGCAGGAAAAAGATGGTAGTAAATATCAAAACCTGCCTTCATTTTTTAAGACCTACAATGGCAATTATTCTCATTAACTGCATTATGCTGAATTAAATTTATTAATCATGTCAATGTAAATAAAATGTTAAGTAAATACAAAGGTTACAATATGAAAAGAGACAGCTAAATAAAATGCAAAATATAGTTTTACCTGAGCACAAAAACAAGTGTCCAACCACCAGTGTCATTCTTCAAAATACATGGGTTTTACTGGTGAATCAATGTCTCCATATCCACTACACATGTCTAATAAGATGTATCTGATGTTGGCGAAAAACTTACAAAATGCATTTTGCATGAATCATTTTAATTTATTGACTTAGTGGTTGAAAATGTATTAGATATTGTAGATCAGTAGAGGTTTTTGGGTGCTGGAAGCTGTCTTTGAAGGTTAAC
>JAPSES010000219.1:18228670-18239000 GCA_029822895.1 Maxillicosta whitleyi
CCCCAAAGCACTGTAAGAAATTAACTATGGGACCTCTTAAGAAACTGCATAACTGTGCAAAATTTAACAATAGTAGTTCCTAATCCTAATACCCATCAGTTGTATTGGGCTAATTTAATACAAATAGTTCTGTAAAACATATTATTGGTGCAGGTTAATTGGTCAAATCATTAGCCCCTTTTACCCAGCACTTCTGTTACATATTTCATGTTTTTTTTTTTTTTTCCCGGAACGACATCCGTGTAAATGAAATGGTGGGATCATTTAGTCTCACCTCTGTAACACCTCTGGATGTGGTAACATAGCTGTGATAAAGGTGGAATCATGAGTCTGGAACACTATGTAAAAAGAAACACCTCTCGTTCTGCAACCAAAGCGAGTTTTGCTGACATATTGCATTTATGACCCCTGCGCCAGGGGGATTTAAAAATAAGCGTTGGCCGTGTACAGTAAACAAACATATCAATGTGACTACAAATACATGAAACTGGAGAGATGCTGAGATCTGAGACCTGTTGTCACTTTGGGCGGAGGACTCTATCCATGCTAACACTTGTGGAACGGTGAAAAACTCTGGAGAAATTAGCAACACCGCTATGTTTAAGGTATTTCTGATGCACTAATCACACTATACGCTGTGCTGCGTCACCGCCCCTTTGATTCCGGAATGCAGGTCTGCTATGTAGTCCAGCCTTTCTCACCTGTTACTCCTTTGGCTTGGTTGTGGAAATCAACCATTGGTGGAAAAAAGGTGGGATCACCATGTCACCTTTTTTCTAGGATCTCTGCATAAAAGTCACTTTTGACTGTTGATGTTCCCCTTCATTCATAACCCAATGACCCAAAACACATGGGCTTAATAACCAATGACAGACAGGATTCTCTATTGAAGGTATATTTGATGTATTATATTGAATTATCAAAGCCAGGATGAATTTCATAATACAAAACACAGCCTCATCCAGCAGAGAGAGAATCCCAGATCAATCACCTCGTAGATATCAAAGAAAACCTGTTTATGTCGCTGTTCAGAGATTTTAATGTAAAATAACATCTAACGCTCCTGCATCAGCTTTACATGGAATACTGTTTATGAGTGTGATGATGGGAATCAATCCATCCACATGCACATTTATAAATAAACCTGGATGTTCTCTGTGACCATCTATCATCACTTTTTGATGTGGGTCATGAGGCTTTCATGAGGCTGATGCAGCTCAAGAGAACTGACGGCTTTTTTCTTTTATTATTATATAGTGAGAGAAAGCCAGGAAATGAGGCTGAATCACCTTTGAAGGTGCTAGATGTAAACTCAATCCAACAAGCAGCGAGTGATGTAACACCAGAGTACAGCGTAGACGATGACAAAAAAAAAACAGAGGTTCAAAGAACGCTTCCATAAATCACACGTCTCCTATGATTAACAATAAAAGAATGTCAAAAGAGTTGAATTGAAGTATAATGATATCTTGTCCAATTTTAATCATGAAAGTCAAAATAGAAGAAAGTGGAAGTGATGTGCCAGCAGTATCTTTTAGGAGTATCACTACTGAGTGTGTGCCTCTCCTAGCGCCTCAAGCTCTTGGTGTTCTCAGCGTTGCATGGAGCCTCAGCTGTAAGATGTTTCAACAAGCTCTGCCTCCCTCTCTCAAAAAGGCCTCAATCAGGAGCCAACAATGGCAGCCCAAAGTCATCCCCACCCCTACAATACTCCTCTTTCAAAGGAGGCTGCCATTAATTGGCGCACCGCACATTCCACCCTGGCAATTACACTCTTGTCTCTTGTCTCCTGCACTGCCTGGTTCAAAGAGCTGGGAAGCGGAAGTCCTCCTAGTTCTAAAGGCAAAGCAATATCCTGACAATGTCTGGCCTCAACTGGCAATAGTCTGCAATATTTATCACAGGAGAGAGAGGGAGTTGTTTTAATGCCAGTGAGACAGCAACGTCCCAGTATCTGAACATATACTGGAGAAAAGAAAAATAGAGGTTAACGTAATGCTGCGGTTTGAAGAAATCAATTCCAGCTGCTAAAAGCCACTCCTAAGGGGGTCAGAATCTGGGCAGTGGAGAGGGAACAAAACAAAAGAAATAGAGCTAAAAATCTGTCGAGGAAAAGATAAGCAAAAAAAAAAAAAAAAAAACAATGATAAAACTTTACAAGGTTGAAATTGGGCCAGATCCAAACAGTGCGTATAGGTTTGCTAATGCTTGCCTTGGGCATCCATCTGCCTTCACCTCCCACTGCTATTGTCCAGCAAACTAGATAAAACAAATTTGTTCTCTATGTTTTGGTTTTTTTTTTTTTTTTTTTTACCTCAGGCTAAAACATCCACTGCAAGATACAGGTTATTGTAGGGTCAGTGCCACTGAATGACAGACAGTTGACATCATCATCAAGCATAAATATGTTTTTATCTAGAAAGTCAATTTCAGTATTGCCCATGGACTTGAGCAAAGGCTAAATATGATTAAGCAATTTATCCTTTCTGAACAATGAGGTTAATCTGTCATTTCTGCTCTCATTTCCTTACTGTTATCACTACTGGCTAAAAACAGCAAATAATAAAATTTCAATTTCTTGGCTTTATTGCTTGTATCATGGGGTCTGCCTATGACCTGGGACATCCGGCCTATGTACGTCTGTATCCAATGGTTACAAATCCTTTTTATTTTTACAGCTTGTTGCCACTAAGGCTGGGCAATAAAATGATAATGATATATATTGCGATATAACTTTTCCTTGATAGGAAGATGAGACACGCTCGGTACAATTTCAATAGAATTCATTCATCCGTGTTTTGACAGATGCGAGAACAGCCAATCATAATTAAGTAGGGAGTTATGGTCCGAGCCTACCGCTATACTAGCCACAGAGTCCTGCACGGGTCAAATTTTCACAAACCGTACCCACCCGAACCCGTCATACTTCATCCTGAACCCGAACTGTTAACCGACAGAATTTATATTTTGGTTCCGCACCCGAGCCGAACCACTATAAATAGACCCGACACTCGAACTGTACCTGTGATGATTCCTGGGAATATGCACGTACAGACAAAATCATATATCCGATTTTACTTTTTACCTTGGAAAAGGGTGTTTATGTTTCACTACAAGATAGACTTTTATAGTAGTACAATATTTATTTTTGTAAACTGCAGATTAGACCCGCTCTGGTTCTTCTGACCCGACCCAGGCTGACATAAGACACAGTGTAACATTTGTCACCCGTTTCATAATTTTTTACGGAACCTGTGCCGGTCTCTGACTAGCCATACGGCCGTATGACTGAAACTTAAGATGCTTATAAGACGGGGGTCAATAAGTCTTAAGATGGGGAGCTGGGGGAGATGAATAAGGGGGGATAATTCTAAGAGTTGGACGGAAGGACTTCTCCATTAGTATCACATATACACGTATCTGTCTCTGATATCTTCACAACTAACTTATGAGTAACGGAACATTTGAGCCTGCCAAGAAAATACTGATTTGATTCATATTGAGATACATATCGATATTATCTGATCTGAAAAAAATGATCGCGATACGATTTTTTTCCTTATCATCCATCCATAGTTGCTACCATGCTAACAGGTGAGAGCAGTGACACAGCCTGCATGAGAAATGCATCTAAGGCACTGCTCAAGCTTTGCTGCAGCGGTGCGTCATTTAAAGATGTAGCGTCGAGCCCATTTTTCACATGTCATGGAAGCAGCTCTCAGCAAAACAGACCGAAAAGATCTGTTGAGCTGTCAGACTGACATCAAGCCAGTAATTTACACAGCTGAAACCTTTTATTCAGATACAGCCTAGACACTGAAACTATAGTGAAAGGTGTCATTTCACATAACTGACATCATCCACCATGCATTCACTTTACTAGAGCTACAATGAAATGAAGTCATTGTGACGACCATTATCAAAGAGAGAGTGTTTACAAAGTAGAGCTGGCAGCAGCAGCTCCACAGCAGCAACACGCTGCTAGAGTGAACACACACATGGGAATGAGATGGGGCGGTGACGTCGCTGTAATGAACACGGTAACATAAGCCATGCGTCCCTAAGACATCTACAGTTTATGTGCTGACAGTGGTGGAAAACAGTTTGTGGACATCCCATGCATTTGTAATATGTTGGATTATGAATCACTGTTAAGTCACTGAAAGCCTGGTATTGTTATATTTTCCAAATGCACATGCCCCCCTTCTGCACATGCTCTGTTCTATACAGGTACAAACTGGATATTTCAGCAAGAAAATGACACAGATCCAGGATGTGACATTATTGAAACTGTCAATAATTTATTTTTGTCATTTTATTCCTAAGAATAATAAAAAAAAATAAATAAAAAAAAGATTATTTGGATTTGTTCATGTCATAATATGTCATGGTAATATTTGAGATTTTATAAAAAATACAAAAAAAAACTGTACATAGTCCTTTTTTTGTTGCAGTGCTCTTATTGCTTTTACATTCGCAACAGTTTATTTTAAATCTGGGGGAAAAAGTAAGTTAAGTCTAATAATCTGTAGCATTTGATGCGTTGAACTAATAAACCTGCAAAACATAGATTTGATCTGTAAAGACGGTGCCACATTTCTATTTTATTTAAGTAGGTATGAGTCGTTGCTAACATGTTGCAAAGATAACTGACATAAAAATATATATCCTTAATGCATATAACAAAATAATATCCAGTCCTACTAGCTGGCACTGTGGTATCTTAGTACTTTCTTTGCATAATTTCCCATGAATCAGCTAAAGGCTTGACATCCTGCGTCCGTACTTTAACTAAAGGCTTTAACATGTCAGTTTCTATTTGCAGTTGTAAAATAGCAGACACCTTCTGATGTTTCCTGCCTTTGTTACAGACAGGACAAAGAGGTGATCATGGAAAAATGTGCTTTGCAGGCCACTTGGGGCTTTTCAACCCAAATCTGTTTCCTCTGCCACTCAAATCTCTAAGCCTTACCACATGTACACTCATACCATACAAACCACTAAAGGCTTCTCTCATACTTGTCCAGCCACAGCTAATTCAATCTGGTCCTAATCTGTGCAGGGTGCAGCTCTTATGCCCTTGCAGCTTGCCATGTACCATTAAATAGAGGAACAGGCATCTTGTTGATCTGCCTAATGTCAGCGTCCAGTGGTTCATTGCTAATTCCTATCATTAGTGCATATTGATGGCGTGCAGCTCGGGAAGAGCCTCGTCCAAAACCAGCAGAGGAAATGAGGAGGGATTGATGGTCACTTCCTGCATCGCTCACAGTGATCCAGAGGAGGCTGACAGTGGCTTCCTGTGGCTTTTTGTCAACTGCTGGAGAGAGACAAACAGGCAGCGAGAGTAATGGGTATTGCTCCCAGTGTTAAGCAGTCTTGGTAGCAGCCAAAATCCACTTTTGGTTCAGCCAGAGAGCAGAATAAATTCATCACCTGTGTTCTGTTCAATGTATTAAATTCTCTGTTGATCTGTTTCCACGTTGCTTTTAAAATAACATAGCACTATTTACACAGAACCATAACGGTACTGTTATACCTCACTGAAACCCATTGGTTTTGTCCACATATTGTATATTTGAAAAATGTGACAGTCCACTATTACTACATCTTACTTGTTATTTATTTTATTCTATTTTTGTTAGTGCATGCTTCTTACCTACTCTATGTTCTATGTAAGCACCGAACCACTGAAGCCAATTCTTATTAATGTGAACCCTGTTTACTTACATGGCAATAAACGTGATTCAGATTCTGAAATAAGCTCTTTTTTTATACTGATTAACACAAGAAAAGCAGAAATATTTCAGATTAGACCCATATTTGATTTGACATTGCTATGGGAGTTTAGCTGCAATGTAATTATTTAGTGTTTCATACTTTTACATACAGTAATGAATAATTTTGGGACTTTTGAGCCTTTCTTGCATTGACACTTAAGATGAACAGGAAAGGAAAGAGTCAAAGACAAAACAACAAGCTTGTATCCAAAAGACAGAAAGAACATTTCCTCCAACACACTGATGTGTTTTAGTCCAGACACGTCTGACACGCACCAGAAAACTTTAATATCAAATTTATGCCACAGACTAATCCCCTCAACACACATCAGCTATCTCTTTTATACAAGTATGATCAAGAATCATTGGAAAAGTAATCAGGCTCAGGACTCTCCTTTTGATTATTTTATATTTACACAAAATTGTATGTATTTATATGGATGTGAAATTATGTGTATTGGAAGGAGTATTTGGTTGTGTTGCACATGTAATGACTTTATTATTATCAATAATAATATTAATAATAATAATAATAATTATTATTATTATTATATAATTAACTGCACAGCTGTATGTTATATAATAATTAATAAGAATAATAATAAGAATGATAATAAGAATGATAATGTATTTTTTATTATTTAGGGGTGTCAAAATTAATGCATTAACACAAATTAATCATCATGATTAATCAGATTAAAAACGCAATTAACTCATCTGCAGTACAGAATGACTGTGAATGTCTCTGCCAACACATTTGGGGCAGTTTGTCTAAGTAGAGTTAGCGTCGCACATGAACAAATGGGCAGTTGATCCAGTAGTGACAGGCAGCAGAACCAGCCCATGAAGATGGAAGACACTAAACAGTGCATTGGCCCTTTGGATGGAAATGTGAGGATAAAAAAAACAAGACAGAAAAGTCAACCGACATAAAGTATTATACACACTCTGCAGGAAGGAGTTTTCTTTTCACCAAAAAGCTTCCAGCTTAACATACCACATCAACACGAAGCACACGTTAGTCAAGGATTCTGCTAAGACTTCAGCTAATGTGTCACCAGCTTACAAGAAACACATTAAGTGCATATACTGTATATTCCCTTCTTTCTTGAGTCTGTTTGCTCATGAAAAATGAAATCCAGTTAAGATTAAAAATGAATATTTAATCGTGATTCACCAAATTAATCCATAACAACCCTGTGATTAATCTAATTAAACATTTTTATCATTTGACAGCATTATTATTATTATTATTATCATTATTATAGTCTTTATTTAACCAGGAAAAATACTCATTCATATTAAAAATCTCTTTTTCAAGAGTGTCCTGACCAAGACAGCAGCAGAAGTTATGAAAATTAGAAATCACAACCATACATCCACACTAAAAACATACATAAATGTATAACAATTATTAGCATATTTACTTGATCTTCACCTTGTCCTTGACAGAAAAATTATTTTTCACATTCCATACAGCCACGAGCAAAGGACACATTACTCACACACACACACACAAAAAAAAAAAAAAAAAACATGACATGACACAAACCCAAAAACAGTCATTCCAGACCATAAATCCACCCAAAACAGCAAAGACAACAATCTCACCATCACATACCCACCAGCACACATATCCACCTAACACATTAGAGCCTCTTTAATGGTTTGTTCAGTTGTGTTACTGCATTTAGGATGAAACTGCTGCTGAATTTAACTTTGGTCTGTCAAACAACATACTGTAACTGAAGTTAACAAGCTTTCTGTCCCTCTGATGCTACTGTTGAACTATTTTATTAGCACCATTTAACCCTAGAAGAGTCTCTGATGCTTTGTGCAACCTGTTTGGAGTAAGGTTGGAGTCAAAACTGTCTTTAGATATGCCTACTGCACAAAAAAAACAAACAGTGCAGACCAGCAACTGGATCATCTGTCAACCTGCCAAGCATTACTTTGTCACAGAAAGACATGATGATGATGATCTCTACAAAAACAGTCAGACAAAAGCTCTCAGCCAGAGAAAATCATTCAACAGCTTGACAGGAAAGTGAAACAATACTGAAACCCAAACGTACCCGTGAGAATATTTGCCTGGCAGTTTATTTCAGTGTAATTTAATCTGTCATATCATATGGTATGAGCATATTAAACAAGCAGCGTAAGGGCGACCACAGCCAAAGTATAGGAAAGTCAGTCGACAATAAAAACGACTAGAGGAAATGACTAATGAAGGGTTACACTGCAGATCTGATTCATTCAAAACACTTCATCATTGCATTTCATTTCTATGCACATCTAAAGGCAACAAAAGGGCAAATCAGCCACATGCAGCTCCTTTGTACACTGAAAAGAAAAGCTAACAGTGCTCACCAGGATGCAGTTTGCAGCTTTAACCTGGAGCTTCTGCGGTTCGTGTGGTTTATTCATCAAAACAATTAGAAGAAGTGATTAAATTTACACAAGGTTAAAACTCTGCAGAGAAAATATATTCCTACCTGCTAAACTCTTCAACCTGAATATTTTCTTTTTTTTTTTATTAAAATGAAGTTTTACTCAGTGAAATAATTTCACCAGAATGGAGAAATGAAAGACAGGAGTGAGATGAAATCCAAAGCTCAGACTCAATCAAACACTCAAATAGAGTAAATGCATTTCAGCCTATTAAACCATCAGTATAGCACAGAATAGTTTCTCTGAGCCAAATGACTCTACTCACATCTTTTTTTCTTCTGTCTTTTCTTTCTTTCTTTTTTTTTTTTTTTTGGTAAAACCTGCCCACATCCTCTTTTCTCATTTATCTCATTTTCAGCCAGCCAATGCAATATCATATCTTATTCACATCAAGGGACATGATATCCTGAGCAATGCATCTTTGCTAAAGGAGATGAGAGCCTTTCACAATGTAAGCAATCAAGGCTTATGCTTAAAATTTAATGTGGTAGCGTTAAATATAGAGTGCAGGGAGGAAACTGTCTCAAAGAGTATTATAAGCCGGCCATTCTGTTAGCCCATTACAGACAGTCTCACTTGCATAAGCTATTTTTGGATTATTGTCGACTTATTTTTTTTTCTTTTTTGCTGCAATCTAATGTCTTACATGTAGTGTGAATAGAAAGATAATTAAAACAATCCATGTGTGAAACCAGCAGTAAATCAGACTTATCAAAGAGGAGGTACTTTGCTGAAACGGCTCCTCTGAACTTAAACATTAACCCTGGTCTAGTGTAACCACAGCAGCACACAGACCATAAAACCACTGACAGACCTGATAATTACCAGCTAAACTGAGTGATAAGAAATTCGCCCTGATACGATCTTATCATAACATACTGTAGAGTGTGTGCATTTCTTAAGGCAACACGCCGAAGAGGACAAAGTCATCCTTCATCTGACCCCCTGTTGAAAACACTTATCCATAGTCTACAGCGAAAACAGCAGAACTAAACTGAGCGCTGGTAAGTGGGAGAGAAACGTTTTACAGATATTTCTCACTTCGCAAGCCAAGTGGCAGAATCTGAAATGAAACCTACTTCAAAATATATTTTAGCACATTTATTATATTTTTACTATGTTGTTAAAAAAATAAAAAAAAACAACACATCAACAGCTTTAGATGAAGATATTTCTGTTAGAAGCTACAAACAGTCCACATCCATTTTACTATATAACTGTACTGTATGAATAATAAGCCGTTACATAATCATGTTTTTCATTACAAATACTGAAAGAGTTTAATTTTTTTACATAAAAATACACATGAAACAGTATTAACCCATAAAGACCTAGTGCTACTTTAGTTTTGAATATGTTTATTAATGTTTAGACAGAAATATGCAAAACACAGCAATAACAAAAAAAAATTCAAGATAATAGAATGTTATTTTTTCATAGAAATAACAAAAAAAAAACATCAATGCCCACCTGCATTAGATTAAGGTGAGCATAGATACACATTTGGGAGTATTGTTGTGAAATGTGTACTGTATAATAAGAATAATACACCCTGAACTGACACTTTTCAGTTCAGTTTATGACCTGACTTGCCTTTTCCTGAGAGTTCCTGAAGGTTCATACTCTGCAGTGAAACAACAGTTTGTCTGGACATTTGTAGCTTGTGTTTTTTTTCTAAGTGACTGAGTAGCTCAGTGGTTAACGCCACTGACTTTGGTGCAGAAGGTAGCGGTTACAGACCCAGGTGATCCCTTGGGAAAGGTTAATCACACTATACATCCCAAGTGTGCAAGCCTCATTGTGCTGGTCCCAAGCCTGGTTGTGTCAGGAAGGGCATCCAACATAAAAACCTCTGCCTAAATATAGACCGTGTTTGTTAACAAACTCACAGGTAGGTCCCACGTGGGTATTAATAGTTCAATCTAAAAGTTTGTTCAGTATGATATTTAATTATAAAATCCACAAGTGTGTGGATTTAGTACAGAACAAGTTTTATGTGAACATAGGCGTGAACCAATTAGGCAAAAACTGTAATATTACTGTATTTGACCTTGAAAAAATAGGTCAAGGTCAAATACAAGGTCAACAATGCAAAGCCC
>JAPSES010000219.1:18245484-18258442 GCA_029822895.1 Maxillicosta whitleyi
AGGATTTCTTCCGGATCACCCCCAAAAGTTAATCATTTCTTCCTTGTGCCATTGACAACAAATCCTGAAAATTTCATTAAAATATGTCCATAACTTTTTGAGTTATGTTGCACACAGACAGACAAACAGACAGACGGACGGATGGATGGACGGACAAACGCCAGCAAAAACATAACCTCCTCGGCGGAGGTAATAATAATTAAGTTGATGCCATCATCATAAGACATAATTAATGTTAAATGTTATATTGATGTGACAACAGGGTTCTTATCTGTCTATTAAACTATTAGAATATAATAGTAATATGTATATATAACTCCCATAGAGGGTTTTTTAAGAGGGTTGTAGAAATGAAAAGAGCAGTAGAAAAATATTTAGATCCAGCCTGAGTGAAGGTTCCTTTGGTTTATAAAAAGGTCAAGTCAGCAGGTAGGGGATTAGCAGAATCAGTGAGCAGGACCAGCTGAGCCTCTGAACCTGACGAGGGATGGCTAACTCATTCAACACACGACATTAAATATGCATTTCACTAAATCAGCAGTCGGCAGAAAGAGTCTAAAGGAGCCGGCCATATATTTGAAGATTTACAGACTTGCTTTTGACAGTCTGCAGGCAGTGCAGTACTTCAGTAAGTTTGGGAGAGAAGAGCAGTTCTGCAAGACCAAATATGCTAAAGCAACTGGAAATAAAAACTCAGAGGAAGTCAATGGAAATATGTCCGCCTACGTATCAAATAAGACGCCGCCATTCTGAAAGAGCAGCCTGCTCATTGAGACAAGAAAGCCTCAAATGATGGATAGCAAAGAGGAAGAAAAGGTAAAGAGGAGCAGAGTCAAAAGCTTTGGTGAAATTGCTTTTGAAAACACTTCAGTCGTGCAGAGAACCTGAAAACAAGTGGAGATCTGCGAGGCAACATTTGTTCTTGGCCAATAGATCCTTTTTTTTTTTTTTAAAACAAGCGAGCACTACAGAAAAAAAAAAAAAAAAACATGCTTTGCAATTGCAACATTTTCCACTACACCCCCTCTCTCAATTACTACATTCCGAAGAGGCTTCCTCAGAGCCCATCATATTGAGTCCAGCTGAGCTTTATTGTACATGGCACATCCTGGAATGGAGCCATTGAGAGCTGCTGAGTGTATTTTCATTCCATCCCACTAAGAGGAAATCTTCTGGGCTGAAGCAGCCGAGCACAATCCCGGCTATCTCCCGGGGGACAACGCAGGGCGAGGAGGTCGAGCCGCGTGTTAATTGAACCCGTTGCAAGTGTTATTGAGGCAAGGAGAGTATGGGAGTGAAAAGAGGGGAAGGGCATACATGACACAGCAAAGGAGGCTGGGATTTGAGGTGATGACGCTGTTGTGTGTGCTGTGGTTTTCCAGTTGGCCCTGGGGGGGGGCACAGCATATGTCTGAAGCAGAGTGGGGACGGGGAGACAGCCTTCAATGAGACACTGACCTATTTGATCCCGGTTCTGGTCCCTGGGGAACTCCGTGACACACCGCCAAAGACATTGCATGTGTGACGGCAGTAATTAAATAGAGACAGTTGGTCATGGGTCAGTGAACATTTCACAGCCACATGTGGATACAAAAAGGGCCAAGTCAACATGTAAATCGGACATGGTGCAGCTATTAAAAAGATCCAAAGTGGTTTATAAATAACAGTAATATAATCCTTTAATTTATTGCACACATTATTACACACACAAACCTTTGAACAATTCCTTTCATAGTCCTATGCCAGTTTGTTTGCATTGCACTTTCATTTTGCACTAATTTTGCACTTCATTCTTGTGTATTTGGGGGGGTGGTGGTTATCAGCAATTTTGGTGACTGTATGTGTGGACCGCAGCCCCACCTATATCCAGCCCCCGCACCAGACAGAATTTTATTATTAGATTTTTATTTTCCTTATACCCTCCTTGCACCAACTGTCTTGCTGCTAAATTGAACTGGTTTACATTGTTCCTGTGACAGAGACAATAAAAATCTATTCTATTCTACTTTATGAAGGATCCACAACATTTAGCTTTCATGCCCACAGTTGGTAGTGGCCCTGGTTCAGATAAATAAGCTGCCAGAGGATGTAGGGTCTGCAGTTCTCTTTGTCTGGTATTTACAGTATATATAAAGTCACTTAAACATGTATTAACACAGCAGTTCTGAGTGTTTCTGTGTATGTTTCTCAAACACTCAGTGGGTTTACATGACTCACAAACAACAGACTTATTGCATCAGTCCGACTAAAACTGAACTTTACAAGCACATGTAAAATATTAGCTTGAAATTTAAGTTCTTATCGTCGGACCCAGATAACATGACCGAAAGTCAATATACACCTGCATGTTTACAGGAGCAGAACACGATGAGATCCAAACACCGGTCTGGATTTAAACATCACGCTTCTCATCTGCACAAAAGTAGGGCAGAGAAAGTACACCATGTACAGATTTATAACATTGTCCACTGTTGTGTCACTAACTGGCTGGCTTGTTATTAACCATTGTTGTGGTCGGTGATAGTGCAGGTTAAGAAGGTGAAAGAGGCCATATTGTCATGAACTGTAGCAGAGGCAGCATGATTTCAACAATACATCAGTCCAGTCCAATTAAACAACGTAAAATAAACATACAGTGGAAGAACACAGGACTGGAAACACAGGGATGACTGCAGATTAATTGGTAACTATGTTAATTTGGAAAGTCATTATATGGTTTAGAACACAGTGTTCCTCAACTGTTGGGTTTCAATAAAAGCGTCCAAAGGTCAGGCAAATGTCCTAAACACCATTTTTTTTATTTAACCCAGAATGACTCAAAACTCCACCAGTGACCAGAAGCATAACTGATCTAAACTGTTTCATATCTGCTGATCCACTAATACTATCAATACATGTAAATTATTGGTGTAAAATACAGTTTGTCATATTTTCATGGTCATCAAATATGACCCATTTGGACACGCAGAGGCTTCATAGTGAACATGGACTCACTGTCATCTTCTATAACATCGATTCACCAGTGGATGGAAACACTGGGTTTATGTTCAGTTAATGATGTATTTTACTGTACTGTAGGAAATTATATGTAGGAAAATGTATGATATACAATGAAAAAATGCAACGTATAGACGATAATATTATAATAAATACCACTAAATACTACCATTACAACTAATACTACAACTACTTAATAATAATAATAATAATATGAAAATCAATACAAAAATGGTTGTGGTTGTTATTTATCCCCATTTTTCATTATGCTTACTTATATCTAGTACTATTAACATTACTTTACTATTTTGACTAAGCCTGGTGAGTAATGTTTCAATACCTTCAATAGTTTTTAAAAGCTCCACTTCATGCTGTGCTGCTGCTGCTCATGCTTGATATTTTAATAATTCCTCAACCCACGCTGTACTTGTTTAAGTTGTTCAAGTTTCCATTTTGCAACTTAATAGTAAATGATGGCTGTGTGGTTTACTATATCCCCTCTCAGTAAGAAGGTCATTAGTTAGAATTTACTAACAGGCAGGATGGATGGATGGAATGTGTAGACCTTGACCTAATGTCTAAAGGAAATATCAGACCCCGAGGCATGACCGTTTGGGAATTGCTTATTTAGAAAATGCACTGTTAACATGGTCAGTATGTGTTTTTTTCTAGGTTTTTTGTCTGTTGTGCTGAACAGAGTATCGTAGCTAAATGATTCCACTCTGGAAAAGACATCAGCGGCAAATTTCTTCAGAGCAGAGATCCTTCAGGCTGAGATAGAGGCAGAAGGAGAGAGATAATAAACAAGGTTAGGTAAGTCTCTGTTTGGAATATACCAGCCTCGTACAATACAGGGCAGTGCGTCTAAGCTTCCAGACGCTATCCTCAGCTATAAACAATGTCCAGGGGAAACAGAAAAGCTGTTTCACCCCATCGTACTCGCTGCAGCCTGTAGTGGCAGTGCTTGACTGATGCTCTCCTGTTCCTGACAAAAGACCTTAAAAGCTGGTGTGCAAATCACCCAGACTCCCCCCATGTTTGCCAACAAAAGCCAATTGTGGCAGTCATAAATACTTACAGATACCAGCTTAACAAAAGAGCTTTAGTTTCTGTCTGTTGCTCTACTGAAAATCTATGCTTTTGGAGTGTGAAGGTGCACATGGATCCAGTCGTGTATTTCTATGGTGTCTTAACCTGGAAGAGTGGGTTGTAAACAATCCTCATATCCTCATCATTGACGTGCCAAAAAAACTTCAGACTGAATGTGGCTGCAAATTTAGAGCTCAACAATGCACCGCAATTACAGAGAAATCCAAAAATTGACTTTTATGCAAGGCAGCGTGGGGGTCTGGACAATGGAGTACAGTGTATTCCATTAAAATGACAAACGCCACTGCTGGCCTCTCGCTCCTAAATCGTCAGAGCCAGAGAACAAAACAAGCCTTTCAGTGGCTAACTCTGCAAAATTGATTATTGCTTTTTCTTTCAAGTGGGGCTGCTGCTTTGTGACTTGCACATGACTTGGCAGGAAAAGGACAGCTGGCTCTCCATTCTGGGCCCTGTTCACATGACTGGTATCCCACAAAGGAGGCAGGCTGTAAGGCTGCAGGCTGGGCTAGACTTAACTGGAATAGTTGGACAGTAGGTTCGAGTAAAACTACTATTTAAAGGAGGACAGCTAACAAGCCTCTGGTGACTATCAAAGGGATAAGGAAGAATCTCTCCTCAGACTGGCAAACTCTGCAAAGGTTCATTTGAGGAATGTCTACAGAACATGGCTCACATCCAATAAATGGTTTCAGCTTTCAAGTGTGGCAGGAAGTGATACGTATCCTTCTTCTTCATTTCCTTCTAAAAATGAAATCAGACTTTTATGGTTCCTCTTTGTATCAGTGTTTGCTGCGAAGACAAAGCATAGCCTTGAGCCTTTGGTGAACCAGACTGTATTAACATTCCAGTGCGAGCCAGCACTTCATACTCACACCCACTCATTATTGCCATCCAAGCAACTCAAAGCTCATTACAGGTGATGTGATATTTCACTTCTCCCCTGTCTCAAAGCACGTGCTAACAACCCTTTTACAATGATGGAAAGCTTAGTAGAGCATCCCCTTGAAAAGGCCTAGTGAGGGGTAAAAAATGCACATCTTTACTGCCTTTAGTGAGTTTCAGCTGCCTTCACAGACCACTAAACTTAGCCTTACAGACATCAGCCTCATGTCAACTGTGTGTTTGGATGGAGCAAAACAAGACAGCGGGGCTTCCCATCATGTAAAATAATGCCTTCCCTTTGACCTCTGTAGGCTTGTGACTAATACCAACCCCCTCAACCATTAAAAAAAAAAAAAAAAAAAAAAAAAGAAATTAGGAGAAAAAAAAACACTCCCTTGTTGCTCACATTTCATATTTGTATTCTCGATTTCTCTTCCTAATTCCCAAAATAATTGCAGTGTTCGTTGTTGAGCAGCATGTTGCTGCTTAGCCATGGGAGGCGGGAAATGAGTTGGAAGCCAGTCCTTTTAATTATCCTTCAAATGCTTCCTGCGCTCAGCAGATGTTGGGCTGCAGGGCAGGCAGCCGAGCAGCAGGGCTCCCTAACACTGCACACACAGATCAGGACTTGGCTGCTGACTCCCCTGCTCCTCCGGCTGGGTGGTACACTGTATTTTAAAGTATAATGCACTGCATCTGCATAATGTATTTTCACATCAACAACACTGATTCATTGCTTATTTCAGGGCTTTTTTTCTTAACCATTAAATAACAAATTGCTGCAGTGTTCAGAGACAATCACAGACTAAAACATAAACTATTCATAAAACAGCCAGCTTTTCAAACAGCATGTTCATCTACAAAATGTCAGCTCTGCCAGTTTAATTTCCAAAACTACAGTTTCTCTCACTATAATGGCTTTGTCCTCTCCACTTCCTTTGAGACCTTGGCCTTTTTTGTTCATTTCTTACTCACCTCTTCCTACACACTGCTCTCACCTCTTATTGTTCGGCTTGTTCACCGCCTCTGAGTCACCCCTGGCCTTCAGCGAGAATCTGCCTCCTCAACAATAATCACCTCTGTGTGTCCTATGATGTAGGTATCCAGTGCAGTGATGTGGAGTGGGGAGGGAAAGGTAAGGGAATGAAATGGATTATATGGAATATAAGGCAAGAATGGTAGATGGAGGATTATATCAATTTTGGCGTACAATGTAATAACGGTACGATATGTGAAAAAGAACAACGGCAACTATAGACTGAAGATGACCATCGACAGGGGAGTGATACCATATACACCAGACTGCAGAATGTGCAGGCACCTACAGTAAATCAAATACATAAACGTCTAGTGGCCATTTAATCCAAGAGCCAGGCTTTTTCCACAAGTCGCATTGCATCTTTTTTATTTTTTTTTTTCCATTTATGGAGCCACTAAAATCCAATATGGCAAATGCACTGACATACACTATGTGAAGCAGTGAGCTCCACAAAGCATCCACTCAAATTTGACGAGCTGTTGTGACCTCAGCTCCAGCTTCAGCATCCAAAAACCCTTGTAATGATCTACCAGCACAGCCAAGTTCTGATATTTCTTCTAAAAGCTGACTATAATTTCCTTTTGAGCTGTACAAAATGAGGCTTGTATTGGCTGAATAGAGCACTGATCTACCCATGGGGCCACCTCCAAACATTACTAACTTACTAATGCCTGCTAGGTGCACATGTATTATCTGTAATAGGTCAGCTCCTATTCAGATGCCAAGTAGGCCACTCACGCTGGAACTGACAAATGAAACTGTCCTGACATCCACACTTAAGCATGTATGCTCTGTGTATTTTGGCAACATCTAAGCTTTTCACTATGAAAAATATCTGCAGAAGGTTGAAAAAGCACTTTTGCTGGACTTTTTTTTTTTTTGACATGGTACGGGTTAGCTTTTTTTTTTATTTTTATCTCCAATCTTCTTCTTCAAGGTTTTTTACTGTCTCCAGACAAAAGAAACAAATGCAAACAAACTCACTTGAATTTTCCAAGCTGTCCAAACTCGCTGCCATGCTGTGCAATTTATTGGATTCAGATCATTTATGTTTTAATTCAAACATGAAATATTTTTTGGATGATTTGTATGTTTCCATGAAAGAAAATAATATTTTTGGCATTTCAATAGAGAAAACGATCCTGCTGGGTTACTCTACATATAAGTGGTTCACATTTAATTTGCACCTCTAAAGGGTCTGTGGAGACTGAGAGGATCAGCAGGCAGTGTTTTGTGTTTGTCTAGTTGTCAACAAACCAAATGAAAACACGAAAAACAACAATAAAACCTGTACAATATTTGACAGCAGGATTAGAGTTGGTTTTTTTTCTTAGGATTTTTTTGTCAGTAATAAAATAAGTACAAAAAATTACAAGGCTTACCCCCAACAGAGTCTCAAACAGTTTGGGAATTTGGAAGAAATACTATGAAAATGCTTACTTTCAGTTCCTACTGTTGATCAGATTCCAACAACAGTGAATTCTACATTTCCTATAATACAACAATAATGTAATGTCTTTCATATGTCTTCCAAAATGCAAGTTAGTACAAGAAAAAAAAGATGGAATGTCACTTGTATCACTCTCCCAGATTAGACAACGCTTCTTAAACCACTACTGTTACAACAGAATCCATAAAGCACTGATTCTGACCAGGCTGATGTTCATAGTTACAACCATCGCATGCCTTTTAGATATTTCCTGCGGGAAAAACCACAGTGGAATAGATTGCTTACCAATTGAAATGAAGAATTAATACAGGCTAATTTTGAAGCAAAGTGTCCTGACATGCACAAATGTAGGATAATTGCATCCAAACTAGATGTTACTGAAACATTTTGAGGATGTCCAGACTTATGTTCTTCTTCCTACTCTTTCTTAAATTAATTCACACTATTGTACTGTGTGAATAATATGATTATGCCTAGTAACATAGTGTCTATTTTATAAAAGCTTATTTAACCCATAAAGACCCAAATTATTTTTCTCTCTCTCTAACTTTAACCTTTCTTAAGCAATTTATCACCATTTATTATAATATTATCTTCTATATTTTATATTTTTCACTGTACATCAAGTATTTTGCTATATTTAATTTCCCATATTTGATTTAGATGGTCATGAAAACTCAGAGGAAATCCAACAGTTATTATATTAAAACAAAGAAAACGTGCATTTTTTGGCAAAACTATCACTAATTAAATATAAAACATTATATCTATTTCCTGTAGCCTTCATCAGAAGCGTGACAATGATGTTGCTGTGACGTGTCTTATAGTCTGCTCAGGTGGGTTGGTCACACAGCAGGGAGGGGTTATACCCCCTGCTGTGTGACGTCATCTCCAGGATTGCATCTCAAGTGTGTGACAAGGTGTACAGGAAGTACGCTACAGGGTAAAGGCTACAGGAAGAAGCTGAAAACGAGTAAAGCAGGTACACAAACACCCACCCCTGTCTGATAAATGAATGTTAATAAAATAACTGTGAGTGGAAGACACTATGAAACTTTAATTTTTTATTGGTGAATCAATGTTGTGTACGATGACTGTGTTTCCACGGTAACTAGAGAGCCACTGAGCATCTAAGTGGGTCATATCTGATGACCATGAAACGATGACAAATTGTATTTAACACCAATTATTTACACGCATTGATAACATTTGACCGTTTTGGTTCACCAGTGGTGTTGTGGGTCTTTACAGGGTTAAAAGAAATGAATGCAACACAATGAATGATTTTTGGCTAGTTTGATTTTCATGCCTTATCATTTATTTATTTGTAGGTCATGTAATAGCTGGTGTAAATTTAGACTGAGCAAATGGCTGAAGGCAAATGACGCACTTCTTTCTGTTCCCCGCACTGTAGTGTTTTAGAATGAGTGAAATGTGGGTTAGTGTTCTATCTGGCAAACTACTAAATAATGAAGTCTTATTAAGATTAGAACGGTTCAGTAGAGTGTGTGTGCATACAAAGGGGATTTAATAGGGGGGCCTCAGCAGTGACAGATGAGATTAATCTTGGTGTAAAATCAGCCGAGTTCTTTCTTAGTTTCTGAGTGAAGGGGCATCAGATAAGACAAACTGATTGATTCAGACTCTTTGAAAGGCTGCTTTGAGTGAGCTGCTGCAGGCACGCGATGACAAATTGAGACACGTGTTTTATCCACCCTGCTGCGAATACATGACACAGTCGTCGTTAGCGATCTGACGGCATCTCAAAAGCCACTGGGTTTAGATTAATCTGAGAACAAACATCACCCCGAGTGCAGGAACTTCAAATGTTGCAGAGCACCCCTGCCAAAGAGAGAAAATAGAGGCAAAGCCAACCCATTGTGAAGAGCCACACACTGTATTTTTATTTCAAGGCAGGCAAAAGATAGCGTCTGGCATTTGGCTATGCTGCTGTGATTGCCCTATAAACAGGTGGTGTTGTAAAACAATTAATCATAATCATGCAGTTTTCTTATAAGTCATTTGCCAATAGACACTGGTACTAGTGTTGCTGTTGTTTGCAGAGGGTGACATGGAATGACAAAGGTGCCACTAGTATGTATATGACACCTGCTTAAATAAAGGTGTGTGTTAAGGTGCATGTGTTTGCACGCACAGCTGCAGAATCAGCCAGCCAAGCAGTAGCAGCTCCCTTGAGCAGCGGGGAACTTAGGCAGCAGTGTGTAGGTAAATCAGTCTATTACTAACACTCCGCAAGCCTGGAGCAGGTCTCCTGGGAAGGCGCTGACAATACACACAGCCTGCCTGCTGGAGCATTCATCCATTGTCGCATAAATATACATATACATACGCACTGAGAATCTACACTGAAGAACATATGCACATAAGTAAACACTGGCAGCATAGACGCGCATACTCAGCTCACGTCTGCAATTGGTGAATAATACAGGGGCACCGGAATGACTGGTGGATTACTTATTTTATGTACAGTGTAGTTCAACAACAACGTAAAATAATCAATTCTGAATATTTTATACTTTTCTTTGTCCGTGTTATTGCTGAATGATAGTAAGAGAGAAATATCGATCGGAAAATGTACCCTTAGAAGTTTTATCGATACGAGTTTCTGACATTTTACAAATGTGGAAGATGTTATTGTAGAGCCGCAGCCCTGGACTATAAAAGAATAATCATAGAAAAGACAATTTCCAACAGAGAACATCCCCGCAATAGAATTTTTTTTCCCAACTAACTTCTTGAAACAGAGGAAAATCAAACAGTACAAAGAAAACAAAACACCAAGCAGCTGTCCAGTCTGTGCTGAACAGACGTCTCTATAGGCAACTGAAGCAGAGCTCAGGTGTTTTTCACATCCATTATAACACTTATGTTAAGTTACTTAAGCAATTTAGCACAGAAATTAGGCTGAAGAGATAGAACGATTCTCCTGAGATACCACCGAATAGATAATATTGTAGTGGAAATTAGTTTTTTAAGTGTTGGCCTATAACCTGATCAAATAGAATTGTGTGTGGATTTGGCCGATTGTCTTTGAGCTTATTTCTAAATATTGTGTTGTGTATGGGTTTGAAAATTGAAGAAAATGCGTTAAGCTTTAGTCAAACAAAAACAACAAAAACTAAAGCCATCAGAGCACCTAAGCCCTCCGTAAACCAAGCAAAATCCAGGGTCCGTATGCTATGTGCCATCTTTTTTTAAAATTTTTTTTATAGGAAACAGTCTAATTACTGCATAAGGGAATATGTTTGTCCAACTGCCAGCTTAGAAAGGAGAAATCAAACATAAACAGGAAAATGCTAAAACAGCAGCCCTGTTGCCAGTATGAAGTCCCAAGCAAAGTGCACCCAAAGTTGTAATTACACTGAGTGGGGAGCAATTAGACAGATCAGGGCTAGCCCATTTAAATCACACTTTGGACCATTCATTATACTCGGAGCCATAAACAGAGACTCTGTCGGATGTCCTGGAAACCACTGTGGAGGCTCCTGAACTGCACGGTCATCAGATCTGCCTCTGACCCCCTTCTCTGGCGCCTGTAATCAAATGAGGCACTGTGTGAATCATGCAATATGATACACACTGTGCACACAGAGCAGGAGCCGGCAGTTACAAGTACGAAATATATTACCATAACCATAATGGGAATCCATAGCAATGACTGTGATTAGCAAATGTTGCTACTGCAAATCCGATAGACAGGGCAGGGCACCTTCATTTACTCCCACTGCTGCATATTACAAGGACACGGCGTTGGCTAAATACCACATAACCTCCGCTGCTGTTTCAAGAATAAAGCCAACCATTAACTAACACAAATAGACAAATATATTTTGCTCTGCTGAAGCCATTTCAATTTTCCAGGGTTCAGGCAGTGAACGCGGATGCTGAATTTCTCCCTTCAGTCTAATGCTAAATGACAGATAGGGAGAGTGGAGGAACCCTGAAGAGTCAATTTGGAGCTGGAGTGGCATTTCAAACCCTGTTGCTAAAATGTTAGAGAGAGGGAAAAAGCTGTTCAATCAGACACCAAACTCAGCTCTGGGAGTTCTAACCTAAAAAGGAAAAAAAAAAAAAAAAAAAAAGCAAAGCAGCTTTTCTGTGAGACGGTGTTCTGCAGTTGAAATGATGATATGCCTAACAGAGCTGCAGCTGAATGAGACTGACACCCAAACCGCTCTCAGATTGGTGATGATTTTATTTGAATAGTGCATGAGCATAAGTGCAAATGCATTTACACTTTTATTTATTCAACCTTTTCCCTTGTGTTTGAACACAGAAATGTTTGCGTTGATACTGAGTGTTAAGTATTTACACTAGACTTATATGCAAATATTTAGTACTGAATGTGTGTGTGAACAAAGGTGTGCAGAGCCGGATGAATGAGTGCAAGTACAGCTCTTGAAAATATTAACCAATGGATTTACTATTTATGAGTATGTGTTGGAATAAAAAATTTATATTTTTATTTTTCTATGAATGATTGAAAGCCTATTCTCTCAGGTTAAAAAAATCATTAAGCACATCTATTTGCAGAAAATGACAACCAAGAAAAAAACCTTGAATAATATATTTTTACATTTTAACACCATAATACTTATGTTCTAACCCTGGTTTTCTAACACAGCTTTCATACATATCTGTGCGCTCTCCACTAACCTTACAAATCAGACACTTGATGCCATTTTATGTAAAATAGATCATATTATGCAATGCTTTCATTGAGGGTCAGGTCTGGTAAATTAGATTCCTTTATTTTCCTGAATTCTAAATGTGTATGAATAATATCACATAATTTATATAACTCATACACTACATAGACAAAAGTATTGGGACACGTTGAATTCAGGGGTTTTTTTTCTAACAGGCGTCTGGGAAACAAAACAATAATGACAAATGTCATAATATAGTAATTGTGATAAATGTCATTGCATTGGGTAGTGTGGTTCAAATTGTTGTCTTTGCTTCCAAATTTCTATCAATATTGAGGTTTTTTAAAAAAAATTTTATCAGTGATTATGATTTAAACGTTCCACCTCTAAATTTTGAAAATATTTTTCGTGCTCTGACTAATTTATAATTAAACATTTACTTTCTTCTCATCAAAAGATTAAGATTTAAGGATGTATTAATGTTTATAAACTACATGGACAAAAATATTGGGACACATCATGTCTACAGCTGTAAGATGTCCTGTTCATGCTGGTTTAACATATAAACATCAGTATTAAATATAAACCATGTTTGTTAACAAACTCACGGGTAGCTCCCATGTGGGTATTAATAGTTCATTGTAAAAGTTTGTTTAGTATGATATTTAATTCTAAAATCCACAAGTGTGTGGATTTAGTACAGAACATATGACCTTGAAAAACTAGGTCAAGATCAAATACAAGGTCACCAATGCAAAGCCCACATATTAATGACTATATGTGTTCTATAGTAACAAATCTATCTGCAAT
>JAPSES010000219.1:18258542-18276827 GCA_029822895.1 Maxillicosta whitleyi
CCCAAAGTACAATCATGCAAAGTTTGAAGAAAATCGGAGTAATAGCCTTAGAGAAATCTAACGGACAAAGTTCAAGGAGGACGCGGCTTCGGAAACGACACAAACACATAAAGCTCTGCACTTACGTGGGAGATAATAATCAATATGATATTTATCACAATATAAAACTATAATATGATATTTGTCATTATTGTTTTGTATTCCAGTTAGAAAAGAAACACCTGAATTCAACGTGTCCCAGTACTTTTGTACATTTGTGTATAAGCCATGAGGCTAACGACACATAGCGGTACATAACCAGACCAGACGCTTCAGCTTTAATCATTACTTCTGAAAATCAGTGTTGCCGGTGAATGTGCAGTTTTGCGTTGACAAACACTGCACTGAGCTGTAACCCAACACTTGACACTGGTGTTCACCCTCAGCAGCATGGGCAACACAGGAAATCTCTTACCCACACCCACAGCCCCACCCCTTACCGTTCCCCTCCCCAGAGCCTCTCAGTTACAGCACGGAGAACGTCTCCAGGGCCCTCGCTGTAGCAGCTAGCAGCGGACTGTAACGCTCAAACCCAAATGGAGCGTATGCACCCCGTGGCATCGGTAAACACAAACACTTGCAGACATGTTCATGCGTGTATGCACAAAATGTCAACACGCAAGCACACATGCGCTACGCATACTCATTAAAAAAAAAACTGCGAAAAAGACATGCGGTGCAGACCGTGTGTGTGTGTGTGTGTGTGTAAAATCCTACTGCATTGGAATTCCTACAGCAGCCACACCACACACGCACACGTACACACTTTGACTTTCTAAACCAAAACACATGTGGAGGGTAATGCGATTACATGGCTCTTTGACAAGAAAACACTTCCTTGCTCAGCTAAAAACGCCAGCAGTGACGCAGGAAAAGCCAGGGAAAACCTTCCCCCTGAACAACAACAACACAGCAGCAAGGTCAGACAAGTATTTGTCACCTAGCTTAAACAAGTCAAGTTGAGGAGTTCGGGGTGGTGGTGTTAGTGGTTAACAAAATATTCCAGCAATGTTATCCCTGCTGCAGCCATCCAAACTCATTCTGTCAGCCTGAGTCACATTATTTATAAGGCATGGAGACAAACTATTGACCTCGCCTCTTTTCTCCATAGCATCAGCTGACTCTGACACTGACAAGGGCGCTCGGGGGAAGAATGCAAGATGGGAGAGTGTGGGGGGGGAGGCTGAGAGTATGAGGAGGGAGGCGGGGAGAGAAGAGGGAAGAGGCAAAGGAGAAAGTGAAATAGAAGGACAGAGGTGAGGAATAAAACATCTTGATAAGATTTCAAACAGAGCTGCTGTCTGCGGCTGGAGGCGCCTTTCAGGAGGGGGGCAGTTCACATGAAAATATTTATGTTGCACACTGGGGAGGAGGATGTGATCGGGTGGGACTTGGACAGCGTTCCTTCCTGCTTTTAGAAAACTCTTTCTCTGGGGGATTATAAGGGATTTCAAATAATTACACTGAGCACCAGCTTTGTGCCATAATGAACATTCACAAAGACACTTTAACAGTTTCATCATGACAGAATATTTCAGTGTAATTCATCTCTGACATCCACTTGAAATGATCTCATCGGATGCAGCAGAGACATCCTGGGTTTTATTTTAAGCAGCTTCAAATCCCAAATGTCAGTATCAGAGAGAACCCCGTCAAACCTAGACTTTTTTTTTTTTTTTGTCTTTTCCATTAGAGTCCAATCACAATAAGTGGATTATATATTATTTTTAATAATAGGGGTGGGGGGGATCTGGCCAAAAGATCAAATGAGAGTCTTTTGATGTAAAATTACAATCCATGATCTGAATCACAAAAAAATACAGACAACTTCCAACCAGTTACTGAAGGCTGAGGTCGTGTATGATGGCATCATCTGGCTTCAAACCAAGCATTTTTGATTCATGTTGGATGGAATTTTTTTGCAATATTTTAATGATATCTACAAGAACACATCCATATTTCTGTGTACATAAGGTTGTAGTGTTCTGTAGTCCACTGCCAATTTTGCAGCGTCTGAGTTTTGTAATGAATCAGTAACATTTTCACACTATCATAACTGTTGAGCATCTGTGTAAATCAGACTTCAGAGTACATCAGAGTTCAGAAACCAGACCTGCACCTGACGGTAAAGCTTAAGCAGCAAAACAACACATCACATAAACTCTGCACCCTAACATGGACTAAAAACAAACACTCAAGTGCAGACAGACTGTGTTTACTGCTGTAAATGGACTGTAATAAACTCACTCGTCTGGAAACCGTTGCTAATGACGGTAAAGCTGCAAGTCCATAAGGATCTATGACACAGGTTAGTGCAACATTTTCTGTAAAATAACGTAATAATACTGATAACCGAGGCCATTTAAAAGGAATGTTAGCAGAGAAGGGATTATTTTTAATTATTTGCCAAATTAATTGAACGCTTCCTAAAATAATACGATTATTAGCAACATTTATTTGAACATATTACACATTTTCTACATGTTTTTTCCATCCTTGCTTAACCATAAGTTGTCCAAAATGAATAAATCAGAGAAGACCTGACCAAAGAACGGTTTGAGGGAATGTATACCATCTGTGCATGTGAAAATCGGGTTGCAAAAAGTAGGCCGTGCAGACACAGCAGTTATCAATTAGGGCATCATCTGCTATCTATCAAGAAGAAAAAAACAATCATAAGCTCTGATGATAGAAGAATTCTGTGGAAAATCTGTATGAAACAAGAGTTTGGTTATAATAACTCACCTGCATATTCTGATATGGGTTATTACTTTTGATACTTTTTTCATCCTTCCTTTAAATATTCTGAATTACCAAAGCAATTTCCCAATGATAAATGATAGTTAAGATTAGATTCATTATTTTCTAAGCTGAAAATATACATGAAATGCATTTTCCCTGCAATAACCATCCAATGTAATAATCAACAATATGCAAAAATGGAAAATTAACACTGTGTAATCATTTTAAAAAATGTGCAATAATGAAAAACCACCAATGTGAAATAATCATAATCAACAATGTGTAATAATGGAAAATCATCAATGTGCAATAATCAACAATGTGCAATAATCTTAATTAATGTATAATAATGGAAAATCAACAATATGTAATAATAAAAATGTGCAATAATCAACAATGTGTAATAATCAAAAATCAACAATGTGTAATAATCAAAAATGTGCAATAATCAACAATGTGCTATGATCTTAATTAATGTGTAATAATGAAAAATCAACAATGTGTAATAATAAAAATGTGCAATAATCAACAATGTGTAATAATCAAAAACGTGCAATAATCAACAATGTGCTATGATCTTAATTAATGTGTAATAATGAAAAATCAACAATGTGTAATAATCAAAAATGTGCAATAATCTTAATTAATGTCTAATAATGGAAAATCAACAATGTGTAATAATAAAAAATGTGCAATAATTACTAATAAAAATGTGCAATAATCTTAATCAACAATGTGTAATAATCAACAATAATCTTATTTTAATTTTTTTAATCAATAATCAACAATGTGCAAAAAATGGAAAATCAACAGTGTGTAATTACTGCATACCTGTCACTGTCCTCTGCACCTTAACTAGCTATATATATTTTTTTTTGTTGATGTTTTACCATTTAATACTGTATAAAATGTTTATATGATATATAATACATATTGTATAGTTGCTTCTTTTTTTTTTTTTTTAAACTCAATAACTACCCTCTGTATAGAACGCACCAGACCTTCCTTGTGTTTGCTCTGTGTATACAATAACAATAAGAAGAATCTTGAATATTTTATTGAATTTGGCCGGAGTTCAAAACGCAACAGACCTTTTTCTAATGGAAAACCTTTACAAAACACAGATATAATTCAGTGTGAAATAGTGTCTTCACGTATTCCGTACTCCAAAATACGTTGGTGTAACAATTAGAGTGACTCAAAGAGTATCCATACAACTTTTTAGCATACACAGAGTTATAATTAGAACTGTTGCTGCGTTGTGTTTTACATTTGCCCTTATTTTGAACTCATCACTTTTCACAGTGTCGTCAGTCAAGCAGACACACAGAAGTTTAACCACTCCGACCACAAAACCCACATGGCCAGTATGGGTCTGCAAACTGATCCGTTGCCTGTTTAGCATCTCCAAAATAACACCGTTGATTGTGTTGCTCCAGACTGTGGGAAACAAATGCAACAACAACAACATAAAAGTTATAAAATATGTGGAATAATGACATGATGTTATTATCTAACTGTGCGACATCCAAGTGAAAATGTGAATTAAAGCTACAACTGAAAACAGAGACTAAGCTTTAAATTACCCAGACACCAAAGCAACATGAGAGCAAACACTCAGCTGCTTGTGATGATTTAGTGACAGGGATTCAGCTAACATTATAACAACAATGGAAGTGTTTAAAGCCTACTGTCCCATGGGTGGGTAAGTGCAAACTAATCCAATGCTCAAACACACAACACTTTGCCTTAACTTCTTGGAGTGATCCAAACATGTCCAAATACTACCCATATGTATACGCAGCGGATACATTATCTGCAAATTAGGGCTGGGAATATTAACGCGTTAATCGCAATTAGATTAATCTAAATTGTGATCGCGAAGATTTTTTTAATCGCGATTAATCACGAGTTTACCATCATTTTCCGCACTTCTACCATCCACATGCAGCTCCTCTGGTTGTATTAATTAAACTCATTGTCAGTTAAACACGCTATTTCGAGTTTGCTAGTCTTTTGTTCCTTCTACGCATCCGTAGCGGAAGCTTTATTGTGTTCATTTATTTACAATTTCTCAATGTACCAGTCATTCATTCTTAATACTTGTTTTCTTTCTCTACACTCTTTTTGAAAATAAAAAAAACCCAAAAGGTAAATTCCGCCTTTGTCTCCGTCTTCATTTTATTCCGATTTAAGACACAATGGTCAGAAATACTTTGCATTGTGGGTTTAACTTTAGATTCCAACGGTCTTACTGCAAAATATCAATTTTACACATGCAAAGTAAATTAAGATTAATCGTGATTAACTATGAAATTTCTGAGATTAGTTGCGATCAAGAAAATGTATCTTTTGACACCCCTACTGCAAATACAGCAAGTATTTCACACCTCACATTTATTTGTATATGTCAACAACTCTAAATTCAATCCAAAGTTGGATAGTTTGGCCCAAGAATAAAAAAAGAAAAAAAAACCTACAAGACCTCAGCGAGAGTCAGTCCACTGAGTAAACTCACCTGAATTGGCTTTTTTACTCACACAACATCCATCTAGAATCTGCAGGAAGTTATTGACTGCTATTATCTACTAGGTTACATGGCATTGTACTGCTGTGACTTACAATAGGAAACATAATAACCATTATCTGAGACTTTTTATCTGAAAATAACACAATTTCTTGTCTATTTGCTTGCATTTTACACAGTGTTTGAAGCATAAATGTTTCGTATGCAATCCTAACCAAAGTGCTGTGTTTTACAACCCTTTTTACTTGCTAGACCATCTGTTTTGTACTGTTAGACTGAGCGTTCGTGTAAATAAGTGTGAAGAAATCTAACCACAGTGCTTTTAATCCCAGTCACGATCTTTCTCAATTTGGAAACAGACACAGACTAGAAACACCAATGTACTTTTTTTTTTTGCATAAATACAAAAATAAGATCCATATGTCACTGATGTAGGAGATCAATCTTATCTCTTAATAGAAATTATACTTTCACTTAAGGATAATTAAACTAATAAAATGACTATATATATCAATGCTCAATAATTCCTATATTGATCTCTGTGGTATAAGCTAGCAAAATATGGCTATTAAGTCAAAATTGTAATATTTCAGAAATTCATCAAAAATTTAAAAAAAATAATAATAATAATTTCTAGAAACCGTGTACAAACTTTGTAGACATTATCCCAAGGAAACTACATTAAATTAAATTTAATCTGACCGATAGTTTTGCAGAATAAGACTGTTGAAATGCAGACAGTGATAACCTTAAGTTTGACCCTTCAAGGTCACTCAAGGTCAAAGGTCAAGGACTCAAATGACAGTCCATATATGACTTCATATCTGTGCTCAATAGTACTTATACTAATATCTCTAAGCATCTTCATGGTATAAGCCAGTAAAACATGTAAGACCATTGTAAAGCAAATTTTTAATAACCAAAATTTGGTCAAAAATTGAAAAATCTAAACAAATCAAAAGTGTGAACAAACTTTGTGGACGCTAAGCCCGAGAAGGTACATGTACATTTTGAAATGAATCTGACCAGTAGTTTTTATCACAGAAGAAATTCCTAAAAAAGATGAAGACCAAGACAATGAAGGTGATAAAAATGAAAAAGGCAACAAACACGATAAACAATATTGCATTAAAGACACCACTGTTTCCACAACAGCAGTGGGTTGCACCAGCTGAGTGTAAAGTAAAACGTAAGTTCCAGTGTAAAGTCTACCTTACGGTCCCTTACTTTGGGAGTTGTGAGGTGAGTGACAAGGTGGTGCAACCAAAATTTAGTGTGCCGCTAGTTTGAAACCACTATTGCTTAAATCAGGGTGTAACTAGTAGGGTGTAAAGTTTACCGTAATGAAGAAATTGTCAGTTTTAAGTCAATCAAGGATGCCCAACACATAAACAGGAAGAGACGCATACGGTGTGCAGTCTTAGCTATAACACAACCCAGTACGTCGGGAAAGCCAGCACTTTGGAAAAAACTTTTGTCGTACCATGTGTTGTTGTGCAGGGAGTGATGGGAAACGGACGAAGGTGTTTATGTGCCGGCACAGAGATACGGCCCGCACTGCTCTGCAGACTGTTGATTTGTGGACACCTATCGAGTCACCTACAAGGTTTTGAAACGATCCAGTTGCGAAGTATCTTAAAGCCAAACACACGTGCAGTGATGGCGTCAAAGCCCCATTTTCGTCAGTCGCATGTTCTATGTCATTAGCGATAAGATCAGTGATCTTTTGTAAGTTGGCACGGCAGAAGCGAAATCTGGAAAAAAGATCCACATCATCGTAGTTCTCAAAAGGTTGAATTCAGTCACGTACAACATGTTCGCGTTGCAGCACCCGGCGAAACTCTTCATCCCAGTCATGAAAACGAAGAGCCATTTTAGATTTTAATGTCTTCAGTGGACTTTGCACATACTAGTAAGGTGGTGTAAAATTTAAGTTAGAACTTAATATTACGTTGAAACTATCTGCGTGATGCAACCGCTTAGTTTTTAGTAGTGCGTAAACTCCAACGTAGGGACAATTATGTCCACCGTAGCTTACAGTGGAACTTACACTCAGCTGGTGCAACCAACTGCAGATCATTATTCTATTCTATTTTAGTGTTTTAATGCGATAATAAACACTGCCTTTATAGAGTTACAAGTGACACTGAACAGTAACTTTACAATTACAAAATGTTCCACTCTTCTTTTATCGGAGTACATCCTGAACCCGACTTCTCAGAATGATACCAGACCTTTGGATAAATAAAACCAGTCACGTCACTCTAATGCATTTACCACCTTCATCATACTTTGTTGCTCTATTATGGCTCTATCAGCAGGTCTTTGTCCACCATAAGCTCCAATGCAAACATGTGCATCACATTATAGAGCAAACAGACACATTAAGCCATTTATCCATTTATCCAATAAGCACAGGTGTCCTTTTCGGGGTTACAGCTCTACTTAAGTGTTGATTCAGTGCAGATTCACATTATAAATACTTGTTGAAGTCATCATGGGACCGGATCCTCAGGTCACTCCCTTCTACATGTATGAATATGAAATGTCCATAACGACACTAAAACCCCTGGAGTCTTATAAACAGATGGCGTTCTCCTCACACTCTGGCCCCTGGTTTGATGTGCTGAGGTGCAGTATACCTGTTACATCTCAGCTGTGTGTTAATGACTGGTTGCTGTAAAGTAAATTGTCCTTCAGGGATAATAAAGATTTACACCAGGCTGTTCGGTGCTATCAGCACTGCTCTTCATCTCCCACATATCTGAGGAGGCGATCGCACTAACAGCATAAAGCAATATGACCCTTTTACCACATCACATCCACGGGCTACCAGTGCACAGAAAACTGTAAATAACAAGATATGTTACTCTAGTACACCCAGGGGTCAGCTTTTATTTTCTTAATAAATCGCACAGGCTTCTCTCAAATGACATTTTACAGATTTTATTTGAGGTGCCTTTCTGCCAAACATATGAATAAAGTAAGTAAGTAAGTCGACTGCTCAGTTTTTAAAACAGTATTCATCTTTTTTTTTTTACTATGTGCTCCATATTTGGATTGTTCTTATCTGTATCCTATTCTCTGCATCAGCGATGACCCGATTTCTCTGCGAGGATCATTAAAGTTTCATCGGATCTAATGAACCTTTTATTTTTATCATTTGGTTCTTTGTAAATCACTTGGTGACAGTGCTGCACAAATTATTATTATGATTATTAAGGCATATTAAGTTCTGCGCGTTAATAAATGAAACGCTGTTGCTGGGTTGAACTCGGTGTCACATGGAAAGATAATACGTGCGTTCAGAGTGTTGTGATTCCCACACTCAAGCGTCATCTTTTAAAAAGTACACTTATCTAGAAATGGTGCATATTACAATGAACTGCTCAGCTTTTGAGTGTTTTATGATGTTATATATTGGAAAACAGTGAAGATTAATGGAGATCAAGAGCTCCCCACTGTATAGAAGTGGCAATTCATGATGCAGTAAAGATGCAATCAGACACAATGGACTGAATCAATCAGGGGTAAATGATACGTATCAATGTTCCTGCTAGAATTAGAGATTAACACTGATGGTGCAGGTCACTACATCCATCCAACATTTTATACTGATGTATCTTTACATCTACAGGCCAAATTGGTGCCAGGGTTGGGGAGAGAATTTCTGAAATACAACCATTATGAAGTTTGTGAAAAAAGCTAATCCTAACAGCTTCCCCCATGCTCTTAAAACTGTCCACGTAATCAGGGTGAAACCAGACATTTTATCCTCTAGGCTTAATCCTCTATAGTTCACTCATACAAATACTCTGAAATTCTAAATTTCAACCTCAGTGATTTATTGGAGGATGTAACAAGACTTTCAAAATTTTGTGAATTGAAAAAAACAACAACATTTTGGTATGTAGAAAATCAAGGGTAATGAAGTTACCATATTTGGTTCCTCACCCATAATTAGCAAAAAAATACAAGTATATAGAAAAAAACACACATCGGTGAAAAGAATGTATGTTTTAGAGCATTACAACAATATAAGATCTAGAGGGCTGTCATCAAAGTGGCGACGGCTTGTCCAATGACTGAAGGGTTTGAAGTTTGAATCCCGCCCTGTCCTAGTCACTCCGTCGTGTCCTTGGACGAGACACTTCATGAATGCGTGTGAATGTTTGGTGGTGGTCGGTGAAGCCATGTGGTGTGAATTGCCAGCCACGGTTCCATCAGTCTGCCACAAAGCAACTGTGGCTACAAACGTAGTTTACCACCACCATAGTGTGAATGTGAAAGCGAATGAATAATGGATCAATAATGTAAAGTGCTCTAGAAAAGCAGTAGAAACCTAATCCACATCATGGTACCTAACAGAGCAGGTCCACTCACTGTTCATGCACAGGTGGACCTTACAGACCCTGTAGACCACGTTGGACCTCAGATTGTTGACTCGCTTGCTGTCACTGTCTTGTAATGTGTGCAGAAATGACCTAAAATAGTCACTTGCCTGATAAAGGGTAAAGTGAGTTTTTTTTTTTTTTTAGTGACACATGGTTCAAATATAAAGCCTTTAATACTGATCTTTCTCAAAAGCCTGTCCTGAGCTCCACCACATCTTAAATGTCAAAGTAACATTTAGGTTTAGTTTTATTGCTAATATGGCATTTATGTTTGGGAGAACGTGACCACAATAACATTTATTATGAATCCAATAGTAAAGGACACAGGAACAACTCTAGTTGTATCTGAAATAAATAATATTTCATAGACTTTTATCAAACATTTAAGAACCAAGCATTTAACCCTAAAAGACCCAAACAGCCAATGGCGACCAAAGCCATGTACTGATCTAAAATGTTTAATAACTTCTGACCCAGTAAATCTATCAACATGTTGAAATAATTTAAGTAAAATATAGTTTGTCATATTTTCCTGGTCATCAGATGTGACCCATTTGGATGTTCAGAGGCTCCGTAGTTACCATGGAAACACTGTCATCTTTTACAACAATGATTCACTAGTAAAACCCATGGAGTTGGATCAATGACAGTGGATGTACACACTTCTTCCATGTTCAGTTATTGATTTATTTGCTGAAAAAGTCACTTTTCCTTTTTTAAAAAAAATATTCACAATCAGTAAATTAAATACAGGAAAGTAACTGATTGTCACTGAATAAAAGTGAACTAGCAGACAGCATTATAATAAACTAGCACAATCATATTAATACCAATATCTAAAGAGTGAAGTTAGTAAATGAGTTGCTCCTGTTTTTAACTTCATTTACCATTATGCAGAGTGGTACTACTAGTGGTACTGTATTCCAAATTACTAATATATTCCAAAATATTGGTCCTATCAGCTTGCCAAGATATTTAATGTAAAGATGGAACTATTCCTCAACTGTAGGTTCCAAATTTGCCAAGTAAAAATAGTTCCATTTTTCAGAACTGTGCACACATACACACACACACAGACACTCTTGAGACCTTCCAGAATTATAATATAGATAATATCGACGATGATAAATCATTTAAAAGTTATATAGAGAAAAAAAAAAGTGAACTGCCACAAAAGGAGCACTGGGTCTTCATAGGTTAAGGAAAAGCAAACATGTTAAAGTCACAGATCCTTCCAATGAATGTAATCTGACTTTTATTAAAAAAAAAAAAAAAGAAAAAAAGTTGGGCCAATATTCATCAAAAATGGAAAGAAAAGTACAACGGAGCATTAGGGCCATTCATGAAGGAGAAGATATTTTTTTGATATGATGAGATTCAACATGTCGACATTAAACTCAAAATTCCGAGAATAAAGTTGAAATTGGATGTCGACTTTAATCTTGATGGGTCAACTTTAAACTCAACATGTCGACATTAAATTTGGAAATGTCGAGAATAAAGTTGATGTGCCATAAAGATTAAAGTCAACATCAAATGTAAATTTTATTCTCGGATTTTCGAGTTTAATGTCGATCCATCAAGATTTAAGTCGACATCCAATTTCAACTTTATTCTCAGTATTTCAAGTTTAATGGCGACATGTTGACTTTAATGTTGACATATCAAAAAATATCTTCTCCTTTATGAATGGCCCTAATGTTCCGTCTTAGAAAAGTCTTATTTTTAAAGGACATTTAAAAAAAAAATGCACTAATTTGCAGAAACTGTTCAAACTGAAACTAGCCTATCCAGCCAACATCACTGACTTTACTCAGAATAGTTCTGCCATACAATCTTTTATGAACACTCAATGGTCTTTCACGCCCTTTACAACATGTATTAACATCCCCAGTGGGAAGAATTTAAGACAAACAAAACTGTCTCTGTTTATTCTGTGAAACACTCACTCGTATGTATCGTAGGGGGTGTAAAAATATTAAAGAAAATAAATACTTGTGATTAAAAAAGACTATGCTGCTTTCGAGTGCTGCTGGGAAACTCCAGCATCCAAGTCATGTTCTAAACAGCAGTGATTTCATGGCTATATTTTTCAGGAAAATCAACCCCAGATGAAGAGTAATAAACAATCACATCCCAGTTCTTTGTCTGTTGCACAGATCTGCTTGTCTATACGATAAATCCTGTTTTTTTATTTTGATGCTACTCATTATAGCTATTATTATTACTGGCTCTGCTCTCCATATCACATCGGCTCGCCATAACTCATCCTCTGGTATTTCTATATGGGTGTAATCCACAGTTTTGGTCCAACAAGCGTGGGCTGATGCCAGTGTTCCCCCGCCTAGCTTGCATACCAAATAGAGGCTGATTAACAGCAGAGCGAAGAATGTTTCAGGGCCGTGGGGGATGGTTGCTTCTCCAAATCAGAAAATGACCTGAATGAGCAGGTCCATTACATAGGCACATCGCAGATACACATGTGCACTACGCCTCAGGGTAGAAGATCTGTTGTTGTTCGCTCTCCTTAACATTTCACCGTGACATGTATGTACAGGCAACATACTCGCACCTCAGAGGCTACAGCTAATTTAAAACCATTTAGAGCATGTCGCTTTGCCAATTCCAGTTGAATATGTGATTAATGACAGCCATGAATGCATCTATACACATGTATACACACTTAGCACGCTCGGTTTCCTGTGTCCGACTTGATGCAAAAAGAGCGTTGTGATAGAAAAAAGCCTCATTTACTAGTTCAACAGTGCAACAATATCTGGTTTCAACACCATGCCGTGTTAACACGAGGGCAGGTTTCTCTCAGAAGCCCATTAAAATTGACTTTGGTGAGAACAACAAATCCGACGGTTCATTTTACCATTCAGACTTACTTGAAGAGCTTTTTTTTTTATAGAGTTTATACCCTTTGCATGAGAATTAAATTCAGTACAAGTAGGTAACAAAGGAAAAAAAAGAGCCAGATAGGAAAAGATTTTCCTTTTTCCCCTTGTAGCAACACTACACTAAACAAAAGAAGACTTGAGGATCAACAGTTCATCTCGTTTGAATAAATGGCTTCAGGCATCCAATCCCATTAAAGCTCAAGGGCTGTTGTGCACTATTGTATTTTCACAGGTTGGGTCAGAGTCACCATTAACCAAAACTCCATTAATGACTTGCCGGCGGAAGAAAAATCTGTTTGTTCTTTTTGTTTTCCTTTGCAGTACATGAGCATCAACATGAACGTGAGACTGTGTGTTTGTGTGCAAGCCATGTCTGCATGTGTGTGTGTGTGTGTGTGTGTGTAGCGCACAGCAGTCAGGATGTCTGCTTTTAGCCTGCCGTTGTAGGCTGATTAACTTTGACAGGCTGCCTCTCAGACCCACCACAAACACAAGCAGTAAAGAGACCAGGCAGCATTTCCACCGCAGGAGACTCTGCTTGTGCAGCCTTGACTGTTTCCTGTCCACATTTTCTAACAATTAATCCAAAACCAAGTTAAAATGACTTTATTGATTTCTACAAACTCTAAAACCAGCTTGAGGCCCAAATCCTTTCATTTCCTTTGTTTTAACTTCCTGTGTGATGACTCTGTAACTGTATGTGTCACATAAGATGGAGCTATAAAGCCCAAGGACACTGGATTAAGTGCACAAAAATGGGTTACTACAACAGTGGAAATAATTCAAGATGATAGCAGCTGTGTTACTGTACGTCAAAGAGCAGCATTTCTCTGAACAGAGTAAGAGAAGTGAAGTGAAATGGTTCTGTCAAGGTGCATGTGAGGCCAACCCTCATCTGTCTGCCAGCTAGTGTTACTCACCTAACTAATTACCAGATGGTGGGTAAAATAAGAAGACTCTCACTGGTCAGTACAGTGTGTCTGGTACAATATTCATCAAAAAACAGCTAAAACACTTTCAGCCTGATTTTATTTTCAACCCATAAAGACCCAGTGCTACCCTTATGTCAGTTCCCAAATGAAAATTCCCTTTCTTAAGTGGTTTATCATCGTTTATTTATAGTATTATCCCCTGTATTTTGTATTTTATCAGTATAAATCATGTATTTTCCTTTATTTCATTTACTGGTCATATAGATTTTCATTAAAGCTCAGGTTAAAGTTAAGGGTTATTATATCAAACACAGAGAAAAGTGAAGAAAACGTGACAGTTAAATCTAAAACTACTATTAACTGAATATAAACCAGTGTCTCCATCCACTGTCATTGATTTAACTGCATGGGTTTTACTGGTGAATCGATGTTACACAGGGCCTTTGAACGTCCAAATGACCACCTCTTTTATTTTTTATTTTATTTATGATAATTTGGACTCCGTGCAGCACTTTGGAGACTTTGCGTAGGTAAAATGTGCTATACAAATAAAAGTGGATTGGATGGGATTGGACATAAGAAGATGATGAAGTGCATTTTATGTCCATGTTTTCATAGGATTAGTGGATAATCAGGTATTAAACAGTTTACATCAGTAGATGGTTTTGGTCCGTGATGGATGTTTGGGTCTTTATGGGTTAAATTCAATATGAAGATGGATCATTTGAAGTTATTTATCTTGTTTTACTTACTCACATGCTTCAAACATTTGATATCCATGCTGTTACAATCTTCCAGAAACTGTGGTTGCTCTGATGCAACATTTGGACAGAATTAGTGATAAAACAGTTTCATTTGGGGGAATGGGATGGTACGCTAAAGGAGGAGCTCAACTATTAAACAAATGCAGTTTAAAAACTTCCCCTGATAAACTATTAAGTCTAAACTTTCTTTAGGTTTGGTTTCCTCTGCTACACGTACATTCGTCTCACAGACTGTCACCACATTAAACTGCAAAAAGCATTAACTGTGTTTTTTTCCTCCTGCTCAACTATTCCTCAGTGTATCCTCAAATCACCTCCATTAATGTGCAATAATCCTACAAATGTGCAGTAAGTCATGCAATAATCCTCTGTTCTGCAATAACACTGCTGTATTTATTTCACTATTAATCAAAATATAATTGCACTATTGTTGTATAGATTTGGTTCATAAATAAACATATTGTTTACACTGATATCCATAGTGTTTTCATAGGCAATGACTACTGTTTTCAATAATACATACTGTTAATATGGTTAATATCATTCATAGATATAATGCTGTCACATGCTGTTAATGCTGTAAATGTGTGTCCATTTTATTTGATTTTTTCTGATTTTATTTAAGCTTTTTTAATCCACAAAGTGTAAACAAACCAAACACAAATCACGAAATCAACTTCAAACAAACAAACAAAACAGAAACACATCCACAAACATTTAATTTTTATTCTACTTGGCTCTATTTTTATGTTAATTGTAAAATTTATACTATATTTTACTATCTTATTTTGAGTTTTGTAATCTTATTCTATTCTTATAGGATGGGTGTTTTGTTAACATTTTGGCACTGACTGGAGTAGCACTTCTAACTTCATCCCATTCCATTCTATTCTAATTCTATTCTATTACTATTACTACTAACATTCTTGATATCCGCTCTTCTAAGTGGTTTTACTAGTAGCATCAGATGAACTGTATTAGAAAGAATTCAACACTGAAAAGCTTTCAAATAATCTTATTTGGCAGCGTAACAGCAAAAGGCCGACTTCAGCAAACATAGTGAAAGGAGAAATGGAATGTAAATAATATTTGTTGAGTTGTTGATGCATGAAGAAAAACACAAGAGGGTAAAAAAAACAGAGAGAAAGAGGAGAAACTAAAAGATCTGAAATGAAATCTAACCCAGTTTCAGTCTGTTCACTCACACAGCGCTGCCTTGCAGGTTAAATAACCATAGCCAGCGATTCTAACAGGTTAGTTTTGTAAATGTGTGCATGTCTTTCTCCCCTCTATCTTTTCACCCTCACTTTCCTCAGCTCTGACAAGCATTCACTTGTGCTGGTTTTAAACAGCAACACCATTGTGCCTCTGACAGCAAACAATGCCTGCTGTTGAACCAGCACCCAAAACCACACATTAGCTCTTTTGCCTTTTTGTCTGCAGTGGATTCTTGTCATAGACCTGGTCACAAGGCCAGTAAGTAGTTAGACTGGTTAATGACAGATCTTGCTATGCCACAATGCCACGCGGATACAGTAATATGCTGCTGAAATCAAGATATAATACGCCTGAAAGGTCAATAAATTATATGTCTCACTCCCTTTTAAATCATAACACAATATGTCTCTGTTAATGGTAAGCCAATAAGTTCCAACACAATGTATGGGGATGCCTTTAATCGTAAATAAAGCACTTCAGGGAGGCATGCTGCACCTTTATGTGAATGCACAGCAGTATATCTTTATTCAACGACAGCACAGACACAACTGAGCCTGCCCTTGGTTTTAACATTCCCGCCTGCAGCTATAGAGCCTAGCAGAGGCCTCCAGAGGTATGTGACCCTCAGATACATTTATAGGCTTCAGAACTGATAAAGGCGATGCCACAGGCTAACAAATGACTGGCATGTAGTAGAAGGAAAGGCTGGTTCTCCCATTCTGGCTGACACATCATTCAACACACCCACAACAAAGATATGATGTGGAGATGTGAGAGCGATGCACAAACACAGTCAGTTTTTTTCATTATCGTTTGATTAAAAAAAAAAAAAAAAGATATCAAACAATACGGAGGCAAAGTTAAAGGTATTTAAATATGAGATTAATATTTCAACGCTGACACTGTGTTTCATTTCCCCCCTGTGCGGAGTACTGATATTGAATATGACAGCTTTGTTGCTCTCTGACAGATTGAAGACTGGCTTCGTAACTTTATGACTGACTGAATGTTGACCAACACAGTGACTGATTGACAGGCTGACTTGTTCGCTCGCCAACTGATCATCTGACTTACCGATTAATGATTAATGACGGACAGATTAACGGGTTGCTCTGTTCTGTTCCGGGCGGCGCACACTCAAACCCATCACCCCTTTAGTGTAGCCTGTCATTGTGTGTAGCCATTTTCCACCTCTTGCATTATTGTGCAAATTGAAACGCCGAGGAGACCCATTTACACACACACACAGACCTAACAGGGTGTGTGTGGTAAAAAAGGAGGGCGGTTGCCTCCGTCTCCCTCTCATTCTTGGCAGGCGAGAAGGGGAAATATGATTATCCAGTGGGGGAATTGTTTCATCAACACCTGGAGCAGATAAATGAAAATAGGAGGATTTATGTACTGAGAACAAGCTTACCTCTGCTGCCAGGAAGCAATTAAGCAGGAAGCTGGAATACAAACCCCCCATTCCTGTTTTCTTGCTGCTTTGGAACTCTTTAGCTTCTCTATTGTCTTGGTCTTTATGTGTCTGAGCACAGTGGCGCGCCTCACACTGGTGGCACATTTGGAAAAATGATTGTGAGCCTTGGGGAAGGCCATCATTCCCACAAAGTGTCTCATTAACAGCTGATAGCAAAGTGTCTCTGAAGAGTCGGAATCTCATTTGACTCACTGTTTGTGGGGGAAGCGACGGACACTTCCCTCCTTCATATCTATACATACTTATTACAGCACATTCTGCTGTAACCTTCGATTTAATCGCCAGTATGAGGTGTGAAATCTCAATAAATATCTTGCTATCATATGGAAGTTAAAGGGTCTTCATTTATATTTAAACTGTAATATAATTCTTCCCAAAACTGTCATGTATCTCAGTTTTTAATATCTTGTGCAGTCGGTGGAAAAGAGTTTTATTTGAGGATTAGAAAGAGCCGTCCATTTGCCACATGAAAGAAAACTGTACATCTGCCATTTAAAAGGCTCCTATTCTCTCATGTTGCAGAACTACTGAAAGGCTCACTTACACAATGAAATTAAAACTAAAAATTAAAACTCATATCTGATTTAATTTAGTGCTTTATCCCGAATATGCCATTAAATTTAATATAAATGTGAATGAGAAAACATAAACTACAGTATAAATATCAACAATGTTAGATAGAAGAACAACACATTAGTTCTATTTACATGCCCAAAAAGGGGAGGGAAAAAGTGCTACTTATTCAATCCCACCCCCACTCCATAAAATATTATCCCTCTTCCTTTTACATTCTGAACAGACAAGTGATTTTTTTTTTTTTAGAGTGAGCTTTATTGCTAATTTTGTAAAATAAACTCATTGTATACCATTTCTCTGGATAATAAAATCAAATCAATAATCAAGGTAGTGAAGCTGCTCAACTAACTCATTATACCTGAATATTGTAACAGCAATTCAGTGGCTTAGTGGTTCGTGCCACTCCCTTGGGTGTGGGAGATTGACGGTTCAAGTCCTACGTGATCCTATTGTTACGACCAATTAACATTTCTGAAACTCTTGTATTTATAATTTAGTTTTGAGGCGTGTCAACTCAAGTTATTTGATAGTTGTGTATGTCTATAACACATGGTAAGTTGTTTTACAGGCATATGTTTAAAATATTTACATGGTTTAAGAGAGAGATGTAGGTGAAGGAGGTTAAAGTAATGACAGTGGATCAGTAAAGAGATGAAAACAATAGTCAAACATTCATGCATTTATTAAACTACAGTAATATGTACAATTAT
>JAPSES010000219.1:18277022-18289650 GCA_029822895.1 Maxillicosta whitleyi
CCCACCCCAGGTGCATTCTGGAAAGAAGAGCACCCACTCAGTATTATATTTTGAGTGTTGTGAAAAAACTGCGAGATAGCCGCCATATTGTGCCTCTAGCGTGACCAACAATGTGAGTCAGAACGTGGTTTATGTAGAAAAACTCCTGTGCACAGAAGTTTCACTGTTTATTTGTATTTTGTGAGTTTAAGAGTCGAGATAAATATGCACTTTGTCTGAAGGTTGTAACTGAAAGCACGCATTTAATGTAGGTTTTGGGTCGCAACTAAAAGAGTTTTATTTTGTTTGTTTTGATCAATTTAATTAGCACAAGCATTTCAGATGATATCCCAGTAGCCTGTGATTAACACAAACTCTTTTGCTGCCAGTATTTAAAAGGATAATGCACCTTAAAAGCAGCACATTGATACTGCACTTGAAGTAGAGGTTAAACTGTGAAAATATGCTTTTTTGCTAAAGGTCTTTTTTTTTTTTTAGATATAAAAGTCAACTAAATACAGAAAAACAGAAAAGAATAAAAGCGCATTTGAAAATGATGAGGTGAAATTGTGGAAAGAGGTTGTTGTCATGATGATACTAAAAGTTATTTGACCAAGGAAAGCAGCTGAGGTGAAAGCAAAAGAGATGTTTTTGATTATTTTGGTGGTGAATAAATCAACAGATGCAGGTGCATTCTGGAAAGAGGAGCAACATGTCAAGTCTCCTCATTGCTCCGTTTCTCCTGTTTTATTCAGGTCCGGTCCACATCAGAACCAACAGCTGCCCTCTCAGCCCTCTGGGAACTGTAACATTTACATCTACAAAGTATCCTTTAAAAAATGTGAAAAACACCCAAACATCCTGAAATTTCTTAAGAAAAATAAATGCCATTTTAACAGTATTATGCCTGAGCTTATTTTACTTATTACATGCTATTTTTTTATTTTATTTTATTTTAAGCTTATTGTTTTTCTTCAGGTTATTACTTTTTTTTTGGTAAAAGGATATTTTGTAAATGTCAACAGCTTTATGTAATTTTACTTTTTTTTTTTACACTAAAACGAAGACAAAAATTTGGAGTTGTCATTATTTATAAGTTATTATTCTATTATTTTAGTGGTCTGACCTAGTTGAGTTTAAATTGGTCTGTATGTGAAACCTGAACTAAAATGATATTGGCGTTATTGACTGTTAATGCCTGAGTGTAATGTTTTTGCATTTAACAAAATCATCTATATTTGATGTGCGGAGGGCTGAAACAGTAAAATAATGACATAATAATATATAAATAATGTCAACTCTAAACTTTTTCTCTATATTTTACAGTAAAAAAGGTAAAATGACCTAATGACAATGCTTAAATCTACAAATGATCCTTTCAAACAATGTGAATAATATCAACACTATAATCATTATTATGCTTTAATTGATCATTTCCACACATACATTATAACTTACAGATCACATTGGATCGACAGATACACAAAATATTTAGTAACAGGTGGAATATTATTAAAATTGCACATACTTCTTTAAAGACATTTCAGGTAATTCAGATTTTTTTTTGCAAAATTATCCTTTGTTTTAGTCTAAATACATGAAAGCATTTACATTTACAAAGACAAAAATTTGGATTTGTGACATGGAATTGGTCTCAATGGGGAACCTGAACTAAAATTATTGTCATAAATTCATCCCAGGGGCCGGATCAGGCCCTTTGGCGGGACCGATTTGGCCCCCGGGCCGCATGTTTGACACCTGTGCTCTACATAATATAAATGTAGCTCCAACACATTTTGACAAGAGAAGACATTTCCAGAGCTGCAGAGTTAACGTACAGTAGAAGATTCTGTTGTCGTGGGTAACAAAGCTAAGTTTTGTTTCATTCTTTTAGGCTGTAAACAGTCATTGTCAAGTAGGTTTTTCATCCTGTTTCATTTCTATTCTTTCCAATCCTGCTGTAAGTGACATAAGGTGCCAACCACAGTTGATTTATAATTGTGTTTTCTGTGTGTTGCAACAAATTATTAGCAATAATCAAGTAGTAGTTTTGCTTAAAGTGCCTATTCCAACAATACCCAGGGTTACAGAAGGACTGTAGTATTGCATATTTAAAGGTTAATTCAATAAAATATCATTAAAAGGCCAAATAATTAATTACCTAACTATAGTCTGAACTATGTTTTTAAATTTTTTGTTAATATTGTCCATTTAGTATAGTGATACAAGTCCAAAATAATGCAAAAATTCAGCACTTTTAATGAAAAAAGCCACCACAGGGTCTGAGTCATCTTCAGACGCTCCTCCTCTGTACATAATTATTTAATTATTAGCGCATATTAATACCAATATTTAGTGACTGAAGTTAGCAAATGTGTTTTTAATTTAATTTCCCAAATGCACTGCATGTTACTGTGCTTCCTGTCAACCATCATGGGCATATCAAATGTAATGTATTCCAAAAAATATTATCTCCTAAAATATTGGTTCTATCAACTTGCTGAGATATTAAAGTGGAAATTTGACTCAACTGTTGGTACCAAATTGAGCAGTTAAAAACATCTATATTTCTCAGTACTGTGCAGACACACACACACACACACAGATGCTCTGAGACCTTATGATATAGATAATATTACTAGTTTCTACGTGTCCAAAGATTGTTCCACTGCTCTAAGTAATAATCAAAACAGACAATTACCGATGGATGGAAATGGATTTATCATCATCTAAAACAATGACAAATCCATTCCGCATTTTTCACCTACAATGAAATATTAACAGACTGATCCACACTTACACCACCTGCCAAACAAAACCAATCAGATACCATGAGCACAATGTGGATTGGCGACAAGATTCTTCATTTCAGCAGAAAAATTGAGTGTGGCAGCTCAGCCCTGAGTTGTCAGACAAATGTCATCTAGACAGTGAATGGAACAGAAGTGGCAATGGGAAAGAGAGAAATTCCACATTGCATAACCACCCTCTTATCTAAGCTCTATTATCTTGGCTATGGTTTGTTATATGGCTGCCAAAGCTATCACACAATACAGTGAAGCAACAGTCCTTACTTGGCTTTGCTCTCACCCACACGTCCACAAAAAAGGCTAAAATGCTACAAACACAAATCGACATACTAACAAACAATGTGCCGTAATAAATTGCCGGCTAACGTATCACCATATCTTATTTCAGACAGGGAGCTGAGTGCTGAGCAATTATTGTCAGCGTCACTTGGCCTATAAAGACTATTCCCCTCAGAGCAGGTGTTTGTAGCGAGCGTCAGTAGCAGAAGAGCATGTCGACAACTGTTAACGCTAATTGCTTTCACACCAAGAGCGATCTATTAAGAAAACATGCAGCAAGACTCCACGCAATGTCACGACTGCATGAGTCATGCCTTTAAAAAACAAGGCGCTCCTTAAAAACATGACTACACGGACTAAAAGCCCGGCGTTCTGATGACTTCACATTCACGCTAACATTATGACACTTTGGAAACGTTCTTTTGAAAAGTGCATTAGCAAGCAATAACATCAGGCAAAAATATAGTTTCCAAACCGATCTTATTTGGCAGTCGTTTTAACTCATATCTGAAGGTGTCGACTTTATTTCGTCTGGAATGTACTTCAACAAATTGTTTATTTAACGTAATGAATATGTGTGAAACAGCGACAGCCACGTAGTTATCTGTGTGCGCTTGTTTTTTTCACTTACAAGTACATTGTTAAGTGGTATCATTGCTTTGAAAGAGCGCAGTGCACTGAAACCATTATTTTTTTTTCCCTCCAAACACAAGCACACAACTCAGAAACACCAATCGTTCATGTGGAAAAAATGACCTGTCTTCACATGCAAACACAATGTTGAAAAGGGATTGAAGTGATGTGAACGCTGAAGCAAGGCCAGTCTTTCAGAGCTCTCGCTTTGCTTTCTGTCAGCCAAGGACATGGGTGAAAAGAAAACAGTCATTACTTAATGAGCCACTTTAAGAGTGGCCTCTCTATTATGGTTCATTATTTTTATTGTAAATCCCTCACTGCCCTCATCTGCTTGTCATTCATTCAGAATTCCCACAGTTAAGTGTAGCATTGTATATTAACCAAAATCACAGAGCTGGAAAATACCCTATCTGAATGACAAATATGATTACTATGAAGTTATCTGCAAATTATTCCTTTTTCTCAAACTGCTAAAATGAAATGTCTTTTGTTAACAGTGTTTAATAACATGCATTAATCACGCAGTCGAGGAACCAGAGAGGGGTTATGAAAGGCAAGAAAGGGGGGGACAAATCAGCAGTGGATAATTACCGGGGAACCTTCGAACAGTGCGGCTCCTAATCCATCGCAGGCTCAGAGACAGCATCTTAATCACAGCATAATTACATCCTGTCATTCACTGCTATGAAAACACTGAGACAGGAAGATGGAAGACAACTCGGAACGACAACCAGGAAATGGATATATGTGCCTACAACAAGCTACCCACGCGCTTTTATGTGCCACTTAATATGTGTCAGCTATGTTGTACTGTCTGCACATTTCAGCAATTCTTTATGAGTTGCAGTGCCTGACAACAAAGAAGCTCTTATTCCGAGGTTTCACAGCCCTGGTTTATTCAGGCTGTGGAGTGATACCTCGAAATAGACGACTGTCGGTTGCTTCAAAAAGAATTCAAGGCCGGGGTGCATTTATTCCACTATCCTCAACAATCTATATCAGTACTGCAGGCTTCCAAAAAAAAAAAAAAAGTTAAGCTCAGTACAGATGTAGCTACTTTTTAGCTGCTGACTTAAATGAGTCAGTCGTTGGCAAAGACTTTACTCTTTTTATGTCATCTTTGATCAGAAGTTATGATTTAAATCATAACTTAACTTGCTCTTTATCCCAACCCCGCCCAACCTGGCCCACCGTGGCATTCGACGAGCCCATGCCTCTACTCCTCTTACTCTGAGAACACTGTAATCCAAACCATAATGACTATAAAACTTACATTTTGTGCTGCCAAAAAGTACATAATCTGAATTTTATGGCAGTCTAAAGCATAGTGCTGTTACATTTCTATATTCAATTAGGTACATGTTGACAATTACAGGGCCGGTTCTTTACTCTCTACGTCTCATTTGTAGACGTTTTAAGGCAACTTTTAAAGCTGGCATTATATTTTCTTTATTAGAATAAAGGGGATTTTGCTATTTTATGGGTATTTTTTTATGTTTGCAAATGTCAAATTAAAGACTAGTGTTTCCATGATTTAGAAATGTGAGTTTTTAGGGTGTTATGTAATGTTATGTAAGTCCACATAACATCAATATCTATTTTTGACTCACAGCCTTTTACACCAGATTAATTTCTGGCCTGTCATAGGGAAGAATTTAGGCACAGATTTCACCTGGATTTGTTTTCTGGCTTTGCTATTATCCAATAATCACAGTCTTTGAAAAATTTTAACCACATCACCTGCTTTTTCTCTGCTGTCACTGCATGCTGATCCACCCCCCCTCCCTTCACACACACACCAATACCTCCAATCTCTAGCTCCCTATGGGGATATCTGATTGGCTGCTATTTATAGGGCTACATCCCTGGGAAATCTTTTTTATCACATAAAGCTTTTGCTCACTTGTGGTGTCTTTTCTAATTTAATTTCGATTCAGGCAAACTTGTTGCTCGGCGCTTTGCTTTTACATCATGTAAGGTTTTAAGAGGTGAAACTCCTTTCGGATTAAATGAAACCTCTCATAAAATATGTAAATTCCATTATAATATCTTTCAGTCAAAGGTCCTGTGTTAACATTAGATTTTATACAGTACAGCATGCCAAAAGCTCAAGGGCATGACATTTTTTTGTCACAGAAGAAGCCATAAACTGCCAATTTTTGCAGCTCTATTTAATGTGAATACAGTAACTAGTGAAAGTGAAGTATCTCCTGCCTGAAAACCTTGGTGGAAGTGTGTTGTAGCTACGACGGAGGCTGCAAAAGTGACTGCTTTGCTTCCAGATCCACATTGACACACGTCCACCAAACACTAGAACCTTCCTTTGGTGGATATATTTAGGTCACTGGTCGATGGCTTGGACAGATGTACAGTACAGTGGAGGTTCAATCCTCTGTTTATGTGTTAGAGAGAGAGAGGGCTTGTGAATGTGACTATGCATTTATCAGCCATCCTGTCGCCTACAGTGTGTGACAGTTAGAGAGAGCTGGGGCCGGGGGACGTCCCACTGGCATTAAGAAACCTCTCTCCGTGGGATGCATCAGCCAATGAGCAGAGGAGCCTCGGGGGACTGCCTTGTTAATTAAAGCTGGAGTTGTTTGTCAGTGCCGGCATATGATGCACAGCACTATCACCGTCGGGGGAAAAAGAAAACACGAAAGCAAGATTGCTGCAACCCCTGCAACAAATCTGCTGTCTCACCATGGAAGCAAGACATCTTACTACAGCAATGACTGATGTAGCATCGAGTGTCAGTATCAGTTTGCACTGTGCTACTCGACCAGCTATCAGATAGTGTCCTGCAGAGGCACACGGCTGACCACAAAGAAAAGATGGGCTTTTCAGACCTCGAATATGTGTGAAATTGAACATGCTGTTTCATTTCTCTTCCACTCAAGAAGCTCAGATGGTGATTATCTGTTTTTTTTTCTGTGCATGTTCAGCCAAAACTGACAAAGTCCAGCAATGACATTGCTCAAAATGCCATTTGAAGGAGAAGCACTCCTGAGTATTCATTGTATTAATGACTTCCAATAAATAACACATTGTAAGTGTTCGCTATCAAGAAACTCGCTTACAATTGCGAACACCACAAATGTAAATGACTGGTTGAAAGACATGGCCATGGAGAAAATAACTTATATAGTGAAAGGTAAAGGCAGTAGATTTGAGGAGGGAGGTAATGGGATGCCAGATGTGAGTAATACTGACACCAATTGAGAAGCTTTTTATTTTTATTTTTAGTTATGTGTGTATGTATGTTTTTTTTTAATTAGTTATTTTTTGGTTTTGTATTTTCTGTTATATTTTATTACTTTAATTTGGTATATGTTAGGCTTCAAAGCATTTTTGTTGTATTGTCTTATATATCTTCTTAGTTAAAAATGTAAATATACCAATGTTAAAACTTAATAACAAATATTTGGGGAAAAAAAACACTGGACTGGGTGAAAAATGCTGCAAGTATTCATTTGAGCAACACAACTTAAACATGTTTTTTTTCTTACTTGAGCTCAGTTTGAGACCTTTATCTTGATGAAATATAAAGTCATACTTGTAACTGGAGTGTTGCTGGCTTAGACCCACACACCAGCTGGGAAAATACGGATGGAGAAGTGAAGCAGCAACTCACAGCTTCCCTAACAACTACTGTCAAGATCCCCTAAGGCAGAGAACTTAATTCCCCCATATTGCACTAGTGAAGCTGCTCAGACGCCAACTGCAGATGATGATTAGTAAAACCATGTTAAAAAAAAAACAGTGTAAAACAGGACTGTGCAGAAAAAGAGCAAACACCCTTATCAAATCTTCCTTGTACGTATAAACACGCACGCACACTTGAGAGCTCATCAAAAGCTTCACTGTGAAAAAAGCATTTTTGCTCGATTGCCTGGCCCTTCGGCTTCATGCTCTTGACACCGTGGTAATATCACTAAATCAACTAAACCTAAAACCCCATTAGAGTGAATTTAGAAACTCATGCTGCGTAACGAAAAACCCAAACAAATCTGTAAATTCATGTTAAAGCAGATGAACAGAAGGATTGTGGATTAACGAGAGGGGATTTGCCACTCCGACGTCACTCACAGAGCAAATGGAGCAAATCAAACATCTTATTAATACTGTGACAGATGGATAATTGTGTCATTTTATTATCTGCTCTCTTGTTCAATACCCACAGGGAGACTACTGGAGGGGTTTAAGCCACAGCGGGTAATGTTTTTTTTTTTTTTTCTTGTTGTGCTGTCAGGTATAAAACCTCTATGTCTACGAAGTCAACTTTTAAGCATCAAAGAAAAGGATTTACTCCTAATTGTTACGATTCCACAATGGATTTCTAAATTGTATTATATCAAATCTTACTTTCTTTATTTCCCAATTCATGCAGGATGATTTATTTGTTCGCTCCACGAAATATGAAACCACCCATGGACATTCAAGGTTTTCTCTTTCTGTTCCAAAAACCCACATTAGCAAAAGTGACTGTGGTGACTGCTCCTGAATCATCACTGAATCATCCATAACCTTGTTGAAATCACGATGAGGTGCCTATGATGAAGCAGAATGGCTGTATTTGTGCATTTGATTTGCACAGGTAAGTAAACCAGCTTTCTTATGAGAAACATGGGGATTCAAAGCAAATAAACACACCATAATCAAATGTGGCCACTGCTGCAAATTGCTTTCAGCAGTAATGAAACAGGTTATGAGAGAGACGAGACCACAGTACAGCCTGAGCCTTCATCAAGGGAGCTTGATCCTATCAGAGCAGAGCTGGAATATCAACAACAACAAGCGAGTGTGTTTAGAGTCAAAGTGCTGTGGGAGAATACTATAACCTCAGGCTCTTACGAGCAGCAGATGTTCACAAGCTACAGATGAAAATAGGACAATCAAATGACGGTGACAGTCACCCAAAGGTGACATGAAATTTATTAAAGATGTTCATCCTGAAATGCTTTGGGGTTACATAACGTTTAAGAGAAACAATATAGTGTAAATACTGGTATGTTGGCCATGTGGGCCCAGTGATCACTGGGGTGACAGAGTGTCAGTGTTAGCAGAATGCTAATGAGACAATACTGAGGCTGTATGGCCTGACATACATACAACGATGCTGGCCATTAGTCGTATCTGAGGTCAAGAGGGCCACGCATTTCCTCAACTGGAAGGGTTTCAACTTATCGGAGCATGATGCAATAGGTCAGAGCTATTCCCCGGCCAAACGCTGCTGTGTCCTCCTCATAATTGATGGGCAATTAGCACAGGTAGCATAGGTCATGAGTTCCACTCAAGCATACAATAATTGGTGAAAGCATGAGTCGTGACGGATCAGGAGACATTTACACTGAGTAAATTACATTCTCTTGCCTAAAGCTGTGATGACATTACCAACTGTGATGCAACTTGAAGGGTATGAGATTACTGTTGTCATTTACAAAGCAGTTTATAAATGTAGCATATAATACTCTGCTCAGTTCATTCACCACAAACGGAGAAATTAAGGGACAAAACACAAAAAAGTGTTCACAGCCCCTTGTGTAATTGTACCAGATCCACCGACATCATTTAATAAGCACAGTCCATTTGCATGTAAATCACACCAATTACCAACAAGTAGCTGGCGTGTGAGTGTCATTTCACATGAGTAGTATCATGCCTGATTTACTTAATACTGAGACATAAGCTTCAATGTGAAGTACAACATTTTCTCTGAGTTCATTCAACAACATGGATTTAGCACTTAAGCAAGAAAACCATTACAGTGTGTGAATTATCCAACAAAAACTAGATAATTACTTACCCTCATTTCCCTTAAAAACACAAAGACACTGTGGTTTTATTATGACAAAACACCCAGAGAACAAACACTTAAAAGCTCTAACCTACATTACAGCAAATACAACCAATACATGGAAACCTTATTAACTAATACCACCAAACACTGGAGCAGTACAACATGAAAATATTCCTAAATGAATATTTGCCATGTAAAAAAAAAAGTACGTTGCTATTTTGATATCATCAGTCGCCCACAGGCAGCAGCTGTCACAAGTGGCAGCACATAGGGCATAAATACTTAGACATCATAACACATTGCAATCATGCAAATCATCTAAAATGGGCACTGTCGCACATATTTTATGCACATTTGATAACAAGTTTATCTAAAGGGATCACTGCTGCAGTCAATTCATCATGCTTTATGGTGTTGCACTATGTCTTTCAGCATATAAGCTCTCATACTTTAGATCTACAAGCCATTATTCTAGATTCATTTCTGTTTGTGTGCAGTGTCTATAATCCTTTTTGCATTTAATATAATGCAATAAAAGTTAATTGTGGTTAAGGGTCATGAACATTCACTTTCCGCTGACACCCCTCCCCTTATCCATCCTCTGTCTGCTTTCACACCATCCCTAAGTACCATGACGGACCAGGCCAAATGGAATAGCAATATAATTACTGCTGACCCGAACAGGTTAAACTTGTTAACAGAAGGGGTGTGGGGTGAGGGGGGGGCAAATGGATGATCATCTTAAAGTGAGTGAAGCCAATGAAAGAAGCTCGGACACTGTTTCATGCAGTTATTTTGGAGTAAATGTGCAATCTACCCTTATATTACACTGACTAAGCACTATGTAGGAGGCAGGAGTCAATCACGGCTGATTAATACCGTGGCTAAGCCTTACATGGGAGGTTGTCACTGAAATGAGGTGGCCTCTGGTGTGATCCATGGGCTTTCAAATGAGGTCATCATCTTAAAATACAGACCTCAGTGGGTATGTAATATGTTAGCAATGTTTATTAAAGCCGCTATATTTCAACTTGAGTAAAGCTTCTATTCCTGGAATGAGCTGTGGAATAATGTCAGTCAGCCTGAAGCCCCACAGGGAGCGGTGTTTTATTTGTCATTTGGGACATAATGAGAGGAAAGAGATTAGAGGATGTCACAAGAGAACCCCCTTTCCTCCTGGAATCGTTTCTCCCAACATCACATGGCAATGACCGGAGCAGAGTTATCAGCACATGGGGGTATGGACTGTGACAGATGACAGGAGCAATGAGCAGTTTATTAAAGAGCCAAATGTCAAGAGTTCAGCTCCAACTCAGAGCAGAGATATACGGCAGTCTGTCGGAGGAGCACCTGTTTATTTACCTTCACCAAAACAAACCCCAGTATAATGATCAACAGCCTTGAACTTGGGATATTCAGTAAACGCAAGTTATAGCTGCAGCAGTGGTCCAACACTGACACTTCAAACAGACTCCGATTTACCTGATGGACCAGGTAGACCACTAAGGTAACAGCCCATGATTAAAAATTGATCTGTACAGTTGTCAGGCACTCTGTGTAGCACTGATCAAACCTAGGATTGATAAGACATCAGGATGTGGGAAGTGAACCTCTGATCTACACTTTCAGATGATTAGAAGAGGCATCCTGATCCAGACTCTAATTGGCATCATCTCAAGTAAATCACAGACAAATTACTAGCTGGTGGGGAAGTAGAGAGGGGGGGGGGGCTCAAGGATCCACACTTTGGGAAGCACTCCACTGATGAAGAATGCAGCAAACACACACACACACACACACACACACACACACACATAGGAACAAACCAATGGACAGGTAATGATCCAGTTCCTCCTTACCTCCAGACGGTCCAGGCTGATGAAACTGGCAATAGCAAATCCATCAATGATATCCTCCTCCTGCGAACTGGACTCCCTTCTCTTCCTCCGGGGGGGACGAGAGGCTCTGGCGGAGGCTGCGGGGTGCGGCGCCTTTTTACCGGGGAGGGAGGCGGTGTCCCTCCCCGGACTGTGTCCCTCCCTGTCGGAGCAGGAGGAGTTGGGGTCGGGGCTGCGGGCTTCTCTGCTCCCTGCCTCCCGCAACCTCCGCACCCTCTCCCGCTTGGACCTCGGGCATCTCCGACCCTGCTTCAATTTGCCATCCATGTTGTCAAACACAGCTCGCGGTGTCAAAATAAATACAAATCCAACTCCACGCTCGCGCTCGGCTAAATGGTCGCTGCGGCGCGTAATGACAAATAACACACACTGGACTGTGAATTGTAGGCTGCGCTATAACGCGAAGATAGGGAAGCGTGTGCGCGTTTGTGCGTGCGTGTGTGAGTGTGTGTAAATAACACCGCAAATATAGCCTTATAACACTCAGTGACCTTGAGTACAAACCTCCCCAATCTCCATTACGATAAGCAAATGTTCAAGTATCCCACTCGGGCGATAGAGACAGAAAGCAAAGCGACGCGGATCCACACGTTATTTTTGTCACGAATCTGCACTATGTCGACGCGGTATCCGTGAAAGCAGGTGCAAAACAGTGAAATAGTTCAAATCCACGCATTACACACGCTTTGTAACTTTTGTTGCATCGGAATAATAAGAGCCGATAAAGCCTAAGCTCGCTGCATACCGCAGACAGCGCAGAGAAACCATGTCGCTGCCCGTTGTTGTTTTCCACCACCCCAATCCATGATCCAAGGCTGTCAAATAAAGAGCTCGGATAGTATCCGTCCGAAACGGAACGCCAGGCGAACAAGTACGTATCGATCGTGGCTCTTCGGATGTGTGAATAATCCGGTACGCGTTGACTTTTAAGCCATATTCCTCTCTGCGCTTTAAAGGATCCCAAGTCTGAGAGCTACTTATGCGCAATATTTCCTAAATGATCCGAACCGTCCGAATAAGACAAACCATCCAGTGAGTGATCAAACTCCACAAGGCGATGAAGCGGTCTATTCCAGTTGAGATAATGTGGAGTTTCCTCTAAATCCACTCCAGTCCGTCCCCTGGTTGCTCAGTTGCTCAGTGGCTCATGGTATTTTCTATTCACATAATAAGGCTTTGATAAGTGTCCTTAAAGCGACAGGAGTGATTAAAATCCCCTCCTCCTCTTC
>JAPSES010000219.1:18293458-18306900 GCA_029822895.1 Maxillicosta whitleyi
GTGATCCAGAATCCAGGATTTCTTCCAGATCACCCCCAAAAGTTAATAATTTCTTCCTTGTGCCATTGCCAACAAATTCTGAAAATTTCATCAAAATCCATCCATAACTTTTTAAGTTATGTTGCACACAAACAGACAAACAGACAAACAAACAAACGCTCGCAAAAACATAACCTAACCATAACCATAATGTGTGCAGGTCTGCAATAACAGCAGAGACCTATTCACCACCTCAACCACCACCACCTACAGTATCGCACTGACATGGGGCTTCACATGAGCATCGTGTAACAAAGACCCCAGGGTTGAAGTGAGATTCTCAAAATGCTCTTTAGATAATTGGATGCAAATTAACAACCGAAAGTACATTGCTGGAGGCCTATAAAGCTGTTAAAAAAAAGGTGCTAATAATGCTAAATATTTGGTGAAGTGTTGCTAACATGATTAAGACTACATTACATTTGACTGATGCTTTTATCCAAAGCAACTTACAAGGTATATAGGCATGTATACCGTAAAGGGCCTTGCCCAGGGGCCCACCTGGGATTCAAACTGGCAACCTTCCACACCAATGTCTGCGGTGTTACCCACTAAGCTATCCAGTTGCAAGATTCAGTCACATTGAGGCTAAGAAATAAAGTGTTTGTGTGAGTGAAACTTATATTTTTGAACTTCAACAGTTAATATGAATCTGTCTATATTTTGATACAACATGACGTAGACAGTCTGACAGTTTCTGACAATTGCTGAAATGGCTGTGCTTGCCATTTTTCTTGGTGGTAAAGTATCATAATTGCAGCTCTATATAAAGTACTTCATTTTCTGATTCATGTGTGTAGTGCCGAAGAGTAATGGATAATTTTAACTTTCGCAATTATTGTATACTTTCACATCTCAAGATGTTCTGTACTCAAACGTTCTGGAATAAAAGGAACTTCATCTTTTGATTGTTAAAGAATAGATGTGATAAGAAAAGGATCCAGACAGAAACTGACAAGTCACAGAATGTGCCAAAGCGTTCTGTGACGGCCATTATTGCATCCGTTTGACTGTGTTTGTGCGCTTTGTCTGACTTAGACACTGGGGCCGTACATACGAAAATGTGCGTTCAAGTAAACTTCTTGAAAGACAACTGCTCTTTATGAATCCATTTTATTGCACAATCTCCACAACAGTAGTTGAGAATTTCTACTTTTCCTGACAGATAAATTGTCACAATTTGCCATTTACTATTGTTTGCTAAAGCAGCGGTAGCACACGCATGCATTTAATCCATCAAAAACTCAAGCAACAATGGTAACCAGCTGTTTTGAGTACAGAGTTGTTGGATTTGAACTGAGACATCTCAATTTGCTGCCCTAGCTGTCAGTGAGGAATTACTGTGAGGGAAAACATAAGTCCATGGCTTTATGCCTATAGGGCTCTCTGCTGCTTCTGTGACACATCATGGAGTAATTCACTAGTTTGGTGGCAATTTACAGGCAGACTCAACAAGAAACCCGCCTGGGGGCCTCGCGCAACAAGCCCTCTCTTGGGAAACCATGGCCAGCTATAGGATTGCTTGGGCCAGGCCTTGCAAACCACCGCATGAAAAATTAACCTGCTCACTCCACAGACAGAGCTTGCACATCCTCCCTGCATTGGAGCCTCCTCGCACACTCCCTTCATCTCTTGCCCTTTTATTTGTCTTTCCTCCTCGTCTCTTCCATCTTGTTTCCCTGCTGCATGCTATCTGCCCCAACTCTGTTATTTAGATGTATTGCAAAGCCGGCACTCTGTATCTACGCTTCAAACACAACAGCTGTTTGTTTCATGTCGAACACAACAATTATTTATAGACCGGCAGCCTTAGCGTGAGCTCACTGTTGTGTGTTGCATATGGGATGTAAAAGCGTCCATAGTCACTCCCATCAAGAAGTAATGAATCATCTTGAGTAGTTTATCGCTGAAAGTCAAATGGAAGTCACCAACTTAAATAAGTGAAGGAACAACAGGGGTTTAGTGAGAAAACTGATAGCAAAGGCAGCGAGGTGTCAATAATTTAACAGAGCAGGTTTTAAATCTAAGTGCCTTTGGATATTTCATACCACTCGGGAGCAAAGTTTAATCAAACAGAAAGATTGGCCCCAGAGCTGTGTGGGTGAGAGAGCTAAATTTATTGGCAGCTCTTGAACAGGCAGTAGGGTTTTTATTATAGGCATCATTCAGGGCGAAATTAGCAACGTGACCTGCTATTTTAGCGAAATAAATTGAGTTAAGAGATTGATGTGGATAAATGTCATGTTAAATGTCATCATAAAAGAAACAACGTTTCTTTGAATTATTGTAAGCCACAAAGGGATATGTTCTATTGCACTTCTTTCTCTTTCAATCCGTTTTCACTCTAATGATGCCTCATTCAACAATTCCCACTTTTCTTGCTTTGGTTCCAGGCATTGCTCAACATTTTGAGCGGAATGCCATAATGGCTTTTATTGATCCTTGATGTCTGGTGCCCTCTTGGATGCTGAAGTAACAAAGCTCCCCTCCTCTTCAAATCACACCTACAGATGTTGTGACAGCAGAGGGTTTCTTAAAAGATCCCTAAAGGGTCGATATTTCCCAGGAGCCGTGCTTCGATTTCTGTCGTTTGGTGGAAGGATGAAGCGAGGGCATCATTTGTGTTTATCACAGTGACAACTACATGCAGTACTACCTACCACACACATTCCACCAGAATTATCCTTTCAAATTTGTCTTTGGGCTGTGAGAAAATCAAAGACAGCTCTGAACACATGTCTTTGGGTGAGGAAAAAAAGTCTTTGAGGTTGCAGTTTCAGGTGTGGATTAATGACAAAATTTTGCAGATTTGACTGAACATGAAAACTACTATTGTACCAAATACTGAAGACACAGACAGGAAACTGCAGGTCCTTTCACCAAAAAAGTGTAGTTCATTAAAAAGCTTATTTTCCAAAAGGTCACTGCATTCCTTTAAGCTTAATGGGGTGGATTATGTAAGTACTTTGTAATATATTTTGGATGATTTGCATGACAGAGCGCACCACTGATTACACTCTGGTCTGCTTGTACTTTGTAGGAGGCAAAAGGCTGAAGCGAGTTGGTCAAGGACTAGTATAATGTAATTATTACTGAAGGGACAAAATATGAGATACACAATCTACTGTATAGCATCGTACTGGCACTAAATTCTACTATTTTTATCACAACACAAAGATGTTCTGCCAATCTGACAAATTAGACTCACTAATTCTTGGAATGATAATGCTAATTAACATAGATGTTGCATTGTGTGTGTGTGCATTTTTGTGTGTGAAAAATTATTTAGCATCAGACTAGAAAGCACAAAAAAGTACAAACCTACACTCTGTCTGCCTAAACTCCACACAGCATTATATCATCCCCAGCAATCACATCAGCTTCATATAGGTCATATTGACCTTGACCTGCGATGGTAACATTTTTTGTGGCGCTAGATCTTGATCTTATGTCTGATTGTGGTAACATTTGATCTAGTCTGTTTTGACTAACATAGGATTTTTGATTGTTTTCCATACACAGGGGCTGAAATCAGGCTAGAAATACACACCTTCCCTCTGCAGCTCTTTCCTCTCAGTCCTAATCATAACACACAACACTACACATTATCCAATGCTGTTTCATTATGTTCAAAATGAAGCCATTTTTCAAAGTTTTAGTGTCAACACATGGAGTAGAGCAGTAGAGTCATGTCCTCTGATGGAATATGATTAGTGTTTGTGCTTTAATTACAGCTCACAGTCACATATTCACCCCCTCCCAGGAAACAGCTATGATTAGCCACAATGTGGGTGTCGTAAAGGAAGACTTTCTACAACCTGAAAACACAGGCAGCAAGTAGATACAGGGGTCTGAAGTCGTCTCGGATCACTTGAATTACAATACACAAAATGGTGATTATGGAGTCTTAAAGGAAACAGAAAAAACAGCTTTAACATAATAATTTTTGGAATTTTGAGAAATGTTCTTGACCTTAATCTTTATTCATGAAAGACCAAAAGTCAATCATGTAGTCACTGTACACTACTAACGCACATTAAAAAATTGGATAATTGCCAAAATGTATCTTTAAGTTCCTCAGTCTGGTAAAGGTTCACACTGTCTTCCCAGTGCAACTATGTAACTACTTGTAGATTATTCATTTATCAGACAGAGGTAGTGTTTGTTTACTAGACTAGAAATAAAGACATTCTTGTAGTTCAAACATGCAAAAAAAAAGTCTTCATTGAAATTAAATTACAGATAATGAATGAATGATCTACAATAACTGTAAGTGGGAGACAGTATGAAACTGTACCAGATGAACTATGTAAGTACTTCATTTATCAGACAGGGGCAGTTGTCTTACTTACTCAGTATAGGTAATAAAGGACCTCTGGTAGAATAAATATATTAAAACAAACATTGCATTTTGTATTTCTGTCGAGAGAGAAAGGTCTCCAGAAGTACTACTACAAATTCATGATTTAGCCAATTTTAAAAAAGCATATACTTGAATAATTCATGTGCTATATTACTGAGCCCTGATAGTGATACAGTGCACATCTACTGCATTGTATTATGGCGCATCAAATATTGCAGAATAATATCTTGAGTTATGTGATAGTATTGTATTTCCACCTCTAACAGCTTGTTGAAAGAGACAGTTAAACATATTCTGTGTAACTGTCACAGGCTGTTTTTAATGTCAAAAGCATGCAGATGAGCAAAGATTAACAGAGTGTGAAAGGTTTCTTTTACTATGCAACGTCTCTTTTCTCCAGTGCTTTGAGAGAGACAGAACTGTATTCCCACTGGTCACGCTGCAATTAGCAGCCAAGCAGCTATCGCTAGTGCCAAGTCCCCAAACAGCCACCTCCCCAAACCTCACACACACACACACACACACATACATACAAAGCCCATTCTCCCTCCTTTCACTTTTGCTAGAGTCTCACTCAAGGCTTCTCCAACACGCAACCATGTGGTAATGTACCCTGTAACTGTTGTTAGTGGCAGATTTTTCAACCTCGAAGACCATGTCACACAATGCCACATTAACAGAGGTGATGTTTCCTCAATGGCACTCAACAGGCTGACACAATGTGACAAACTGTCACAGGGGAGGGCTTCCCCACCCAGGACCTCGCTTGTTAGAATGCGTGAATAAGTGAGCGAGTGACACCGAAAGAGTAAGTAAGAGAGAAAAAGAGAGCCCTCTCAGCTTGTTTTCCACGCATATCTGCTGCTATGCCGTATAATGAGCACAATGTTAACAGAGAGGGTAAACATAGAAGGCAGCATAAACAGGCTGATGGCAGGCAGCAGTGAGGGCTGTCTGTGTTGTTCTGTGTAATGAGCGAGCAGATGAGCTCGTATCCATCATCAGAGTCTGGTGTAAGTATGGATGGAGAGTTATGGTCACTTGTAGAGGATGTTACACTAGCAGAAATCACTCCCAGTTTAAAATGTATTTCATTACTTTTAAAGACATAAACTTTGCCTATCATTGTTTATCACAGTTTGATTTTCACTCAGCATTTATTAGATGTTGAATACTACGTTGGTAGTTCATGGTTGGTTTCTGTCTCTGTTAAGTAATATATGACACTAGTGTGTTGAACTGTGGGGAACCAGGTCATATTCATACTAATATCTAGGAAATGAAGTTTGTAAATGTGTCATTTCTGTTTTTAGCCTCATTTCCTGTCCTGCAGCAGCATACTGCGCTTCACATCAACAATTATGGGCATGTCGAATGACTAACATCTCCCAAAATATTGGTCCTATCAAGTTTCTGAGGTATTTAATGTGGAGATGGGACTATTCCTTAACTGTTGGGACCAAATTGGCCAGATAAAAATGTCTACATTTATCAGAACTGTGCAGACACACACACACACACACACAGTCTTGTAAACCTAACATAATGGGGGTCACCAGTTCTTACATACGATACGGGGACACCACTTTCCTGTGGTCCTACAAGTACCAAAAAAATTACATATATAATAAAAAAATTTATGAACACCACTAGTAATACACACACATTGCAAAAACTGTCACATGTGGTCCATACCCTGAAATTCACACCAGATATAGTTCTAGTAATTTTAGACACATTTCAGTGCTAAGTTTTTGTGGGGACGCATTTTTTGTCCCCATAAATATCTGTGTCCCCAGAACGACACTGTGTATTCATACTCATGTCCCCACACAGTATAGTTTTACAAACACACACACACACATTCTGAGACCTTCCAGTATTACGATATAGATACATTACCCTTGCAAACAGATGTACATTTTTTTCCTCATTAAACTCATATCATTATTAAAGTCTGGTTACTTACTGTTTGTGGTCCGTTGAATAAAGCCTCATGCCACAGCTGATGAACATTGACGTATATGCTGCTGCATTATAAAACATTTATCTCATGGTATGTCAAAACACTTGTTGAGGGACACAAATCTCAGCTCATTCATATTTATTCGATATTTTTTCCTCCTTGATGTCAGCAAGGTCCTTGTAAAGTGTTGGATGAATTTTTAGTTAGTACATAAATCTTGCAATAGATTGTACATCATTATTCATCACTAATGCACAGTGAGCAACAACAACGGTCGCTCAGCATTTTCATTAAAAACATAATCCACCCCAAAATGCTACAGAGTTCTGTCCCTTTGAGCTGAGCTGATATGCATTATCTTAAGTGTTAATTCAGCATACATCCACACAGCAACTGAGAAGCTTGCAGAATAACAAACGAGTGGGAAGAATAGAAATCAACGACGGGCAGATTGAAAGTTAAAAGACTGTAAAATGAGCGTGTGTTCAAATAGAGAGAGAGAGAGAGAGGCTGTGAGCGGGTGTATTATACTCTGGTTCTTATAACACTCCCCTGGCTTTCACAAGGCTCTTGATTAGCAAACAGCAGCCCCCGAGATAAAACACACTCATAGACACAGACTGGATTTGCATGTAAAGAGACTTGGAGCTTTTCAGGCATGTATCTACTCCAGTCAACTTCTATTCCAAGCAGATTTTTTTATTTTTTATTTTTAGCCAATTCTAACAAGTCTATGGTTCAGCAAAGCACTGCAATATGTTTTATTTTTCTTGTGAACTTCCAGATTTGCTTTGTACTTAAATGAGACTTTTCATGTTTGCAATAAAAAGCAGAAGCGTATTTGTCCTCGAATCTTTTCCTCATTTTGATTGAACTAATTATATGCGTTTCTAAGCAAATTCAACCGCTCCATGAATGCATTTTGCTTTTAGCTTCTAAATTAATACGTGCACAAGCCGTCATGCATATTTTAAATACCACAGTCAAAGGTTTACATGCAAGGTTACGCACATTCACAGGTCTGATGTGACCTGGAGCACCAGGCCATCACGTACAACGTAAATAGACACTACAGGATGTACAGACCTGCAGAAGCACAGATCACATTACACACAGTCTTTGTTACACACTTAAAAGCTTTACATACTCAGACAAGATGTTTATAATAAAACAGAAGAGAACATTAAGAAATACCTTGAGAAAAATTGCATGAACTGTCAGACACTCCAAGGAAATATACAGATAATGAGGTTTATAAATGAAGATATGCTGAGGCAACCCAGCACATTACTTTGAAGTGAAAAAAGCAGTCGCTTCTTGAGTTCACCCCTAGTAATCACTTGGTTAAATATAATTTATGACTTGAATCATAAGTTATTCACACTCTCGCTGATTAATTATGTAAGCCTGAAATGTAATATCTCTGATTATGTGTGACAGTAGATTTTCATCGTTACAGATGGAGGGAGTTTCTAACAGCGGGTTTATGCTAAGCAGCTTTCTTTTGTAAATTGATACAGACGCATTTGGGCAAATGTGAGAAAGTGTTTATCCTCCTGCTTGATGGTATATTACTGAAAGGCTTTTCTTTGCCATTACTATTTATGCAGCCTTTAAAAATCACTACTTTAAGGTTATGGTTTAATCCATAAAGACCCAAATATCCACAGGCGACCAAAACCATCTACTGATCTGAAATGTTTAAGACCTGTTGATCCACTAATCCTATCAATCCATGTAAATAATTGGTGTAAAATGCAGATTGTCATCTTTTCATGGTCATCTTTTGTCTACATGAAAACACACAAACTGTTTTTTTTTTTCTTTTAATGTCAGTTTTGACCCTCAAAAACACCATTAACATGCAGAATACCAGTCAAAAAGTAGACAAAAAATAAAATAAAATTCCTAAATATTCTCATTAGTCTGCTGGTTGTATTAACCCATAAGGACCCAAACATCCATTGGTGACTTAAACTATCTATTGATGTAACTGTTGACCCACTAATCTTATTGATCCATGTAAATAGTTGGTGTAAAATGCAGTTTGTCATCTTTTTCTGGTCATCAGATATGATACATTTGGACATTCAGAGGCTCCGTAATGAACTTAGAAACACCGTCCTCTTCTACAACATTGATTCACCAGTAAAATCATGACAGTGGGTGAAGATACTTAGTTTATATTCAGTTAATGGATTTTACTGAAAGTCACTTTTTCTTCAATTTTCTGTTTTTTGATATAATAACCCTTAACTTTTCACTTCACTTCATTACTTTTTTATGATTATCTACATAATCAGTAAATTAAATAGATTTTCACTGAAAAAATACCACATACAGAGGATAACATTATAATCAATGATGATAAATCACTCAAGAAAGATTAAATAGAAAAAAAATAAAAGGGAAATGTCACAAAAGTAGCACTGGGTGTATATGAGTTAATCTGCCTCAAATACAGAGGACCCCATCTGTAGAAGCTAAGATGATTTTGTTCTACTCTCATATTTTAAAGAATAAATGGCAGTTCTTCACCAATTTTTGAATCTTATTTCAGAATATGTCTGATTTTACAGCCCTGGAGCCAAGTCAGGTCATTCAGTAATGATACCAAATACAGGGAAGGATATGGTCAGAACCTTTCATCCATTTTTCATGCTTGTTTAACTTTTCCTACACACCACACAAAATCCATTCTCCACACGAATTTTGAGGAGCCTTACCTCGAGATTGGTGCAGACAGCTTGTTAAATATATATCGGCTGAGCGGTGGGCAACCTGCTGAAGTGGCACTGTACCTTGGCTCCAGTCGAACCGAGTGGCTGAATGAATGATAGATCCTGCAGTGAATCCTAACCTACTGAAGAATTAAAAAAAAAAAAAAAAAGAAGAAGTCTGGTGTGACATTTCTCTACATGTTCTGGATTATGGAGGTAAAATAAATCAGGATGCATAAAATAATTGCTCAGTATCACAGTGATGTGGTCCAGGTCTGACAGGCAGAACAGCCAGTGTCCATGTGCCTGAATTGGAAGTGGTTACCCAGAAGAAACTGGAGCTTTTGTTTCCGTGTGGTCTAGTTCTGTGAATGTGGAGCGACACAATGGAGCTTCCTCCAGAGATAGGCCTTATGCTACCAGATACACAAGCAAACATTAAATGTATACTTTGTCTGTCACCATTGAGTTTTATATACAGTAACTGTTGTCGTTCTGAAACCTAAACAGACATCGAGCTTGTGTTTCCAAGTCAGACTGGTTTTTATGTACCGCTTAAATCTCTCAAATCCGTACACATGTTCCCTCTCTACTCGACTGTATGGGGTGTCATACACTTTCGCACAAGTAATATTTCACTACATTTTTTAGATCTGATTCCAGAAGACGTTCACTGTCTCATTTTTTTTTTTTTTTTTTTTGCCACATAATACTTTTGTAGTGTCACAATAAGGTTCATAATATTTTTTTTCATCCATAGTTACATTCATTTTTGATTATTGATGATGCAGAATAAGATGCATCAATTCTTCATCGCATCCAAAATTAGAGTCTGTTACGACTGTACTGGTACTGGGATGTGAACCCAAATGCAGAGCAGGACGGAAAAACAATGATCTTAAAACAAAACAGTTTATTAAACAAACTGGCAGAAGTACAAACTGGGGCAGGCAGAGACAGGGGTCCAGATCCAAAATGGTCAAAATCCAAATCCAACAAACAGGTTTATATGGGCTGAGGTACCAAGTCCAAAATCCAAACGAGGTCATTCACAGACTGGGTACAAGACAAGCTAACTAAGAAACAGACTGGAAAGTAGACGAAGAAAAAACAGACGAAGAAGAAGAGACGAACAAGTAATGAGACACTGACAAGACAGGGATGATATACACTGGGGCATGGGGAGAAAACAAGACACAGGTGTGAAACAATTAGGGCGGGGACAGGCAAAAACACAGGTGGGAAAGATGAAGTACAGGAGCGAAACTACAAAATAAAACAGAAGAGACAAGCTAAAGACTAAAGACTGGGGGCAGACGTTACAGAGTCTGGACTTTATGGAGGCTGAATCAGACAACTAATTTCATGGATATGGAACCTAATATAATATATGGAACCTGCAGATCTGTAGAAGCTGTTGCTGACAGTAGCTGATAATATGCTTGTAAACTCGAAATACTAGGCGAATAATAATAGCTCATAGTGTATTTTGTGGTTAGTTTGCTGTTCGGTTCTACATGTCTTGGTTAATTACTTAGAGCTTGATGTTGAGTGACTCAAATTTATTGATTTAAGTATTTATTACTTTGACTTGATGTTGAGTTCAGCAATTATTTGCTTATTTAATAGCTAATTTTACACTTGAATATGTTGGTGATGCCAGATGATTATTCAGATTTCCCTGCTCAAAACTATTGTTACTCAGCCTTTAAATATTCATCTCTGTAAAGACAGAACTCTGCCGGTGAAATTTTCAGTCAACTGTGAGAAACAACATTGTGTTTACATATAATATACCACCAAGAATTCTCTACATTGTCCAGACTTGTTAAATTGTTGTTAAATTCAAGAACTTCAGCCACTGTTTATGTTACCTGTGCCATTCCTAAATCCAACAGGGCATCAACTGTAGTCAAGTTTGCTGGATCCATACCATACTGTATACATATTCTGTAAGTGTCCAAATCTGTGACCTTCATTTCACAGAGTATTTCTGTCCACACAGCAGCAGAAAAAGTCCAACAAAAAAATACAGAAAAAACATTGTTTCTGGTGGATGTATAACAGTGGATATTGTGGATTGTACCAGAAGTAGCAGATGTGGAGCCTTTAATCCAGTGGTTTCCAAATTTTTTCAGCTCCTGACCATATTTGAACATCGCAAATTTCTGGTGACCACAGAACTGAGATTTTTTTTTTTTTTTTGTTAAAATTAATTTGCTTTTGATCATGTAATAGTTTGCTATACTGTATTGCAAATAAGGTTAATTTTAGACAATATTTAGTCCATATGATGTATATTATTATGGACAGAGGCAGTAAAACCAGGTTCAGATTACTGCACAAAATAAGAATTATATTTTCTTTGGTCAGGATATGTACAATCAGTCCAGCTTGTATTTACAAGGATGACAATTAATACTGAATAAACAATAACTCTAATTATATCTAACTAATTATGAAAGAATTGCAGCATCTTAAACTGAACACAATAAACACTTGAAAGATAAACAGTACCACAGTGCTTCAGTTTCAGCTTCACAGTTTGTCTTTTATGTATGTGATTGCCTCCGTCAACTCAACATATATTTTTTAATACTAATTTTTTTCTTAATTTTCATCAATTACTAGAAATTTCAGCTGAGCCCACTTGAATTCCAGGCGACCCCATGTGGGGTCCCGACCCTAAGGTTGAAAAACATTGCTTTAATACGTCATGAAGATGAGCGGCAACAACAAAGCAGCCTTTTAAACCCAGTTCCCTCTGGTACCGGGAGCAGCTGCAGTTCCATCTGTGGTACCATGGTCATGCTACACAACACTTATAGCAGCATACGTATGTTATATGCCCAGATAATCAGAAGAACATCAACTCAAGAAAACCAACTGTCGGAGAACAGAATGTAAACGGGTAAATATTTAAAACAAACCAACAGTCCAGTATGTCATGAATTATTTCATACAACAAAACACTGACCAGATCGAACAATATAAGTATCATCCCTCCTCTAAAATTCACTGAATGAGCCAAAGAAGAGCAAAACTAAATGTTCTGTTATGATATATTTGATGATCATGAATATTGTTTTACCTTTGTCATTTTCCATAACTTGGTTTTATACAGTATGAACCATTGTTGCATTCTGTTGAAATGATTCCAACTTGAAACAAATGGCCCAGGGCATATTTACCTTACTTACCTTAAGTTTTACTTTGTATTCTTTGCATGATTTGGATTTGACTATAACACCAGTCTGGTCCATCTCCCAAAGGTATCCATGCTGACCGCAATCTACTGCAGGTCATACATTGATTTATACACTGGGATTTGATGTTTCAGGTGCAGGTTCATTACACAAAGCAATAATAGACATGAGCAAAATGGAGTGTGACATCACTGTTGTCCAATCTCTCCATTGTTTTTGTCCACATGGATACACACAAACTGAAGTAAAAATCTCAGTTTTTGCCTTCAAAAACACCATTTACACACAGCAGACGAGTCAAAAACTACACAAAAATATCAGTTTTGCTAAATATTCTCATTAGCGTTCAGGTTGTATTGACCTATAAAGACCTAAACATCCACTGATGACCTACATTATCTATTGATTTAACTGTTTAATACCTGTTGATCCACTAAATCTATTGATCCGTGTATATAATTGGTGTAAAATACAGTTTTTCTGTATCTTTTCATGATCATCAGATATAATCCATTTGAACGTTCAGAGGCTCCATAGTTATCAGTCATCTTCTACAACATTGATTCACCAATAAAACCCATGGAGTTGAATCAATAACAGAGGATGGAGACACTGGGTTTATGTTCATTAATTATATATTTGACTGGAAGTTGCTTTTTCTTCATTTCTCTCTGTTTTGATACGATAACCTTTGAATATACTCTGAGTTTTCATGAACATCTAAATTAAATATATGAAATGAAATATGAAAAATAAATAAAAAAAATATGAAAATACATAATTCACAGTGAAAATTGGAAAAATACAGAGGATAATGTAATAATAACTGGTAATAAACCAATTACAGGTCAACTTCTATCATTATTTCATACTACTGCTGTGTCACCACTATTGTTGAATGCATCGTGCGTCATTTCTGTGAAAAATTATGTCCTATTTCTGTTGCTTGAAGCTGTTTTCTGTAAGCTATTCATGACGTGTTAATAAGGCACCTCTGATTGGTTTAAACAAGGAGGGGGTAAAAAAAAAAAAAAACAGGTAGAGGAAAGGAAACGCCCAGCTGAGTGTTCGTCGACCCGCAGCGATCTGTTGATGGAAAGTCTGTAAAGTTTGTGGATTTAATAAAATGTCTTCGGAGATACAACCGT
>JAPSES010000219.1:18342784-18354608 GCA_029822895.1 Maxillicosta whitleyi
TGGTACTAATGTAAGGAATGGTGAAGTAATGGTACTAATGTAAGGAATGGTGAAGTAATGGTACTAATGTAAGGAATTATAAAGAAATGGTACTAATGTAAGCATGAAGTAATGGTACTAATGTAATGATGAAGTAATGGTACTAATGTACTAGTGAACAGGTGTCTGGATCAGCACTGATGTTGGTCTGATGTTCTAAAAGTGTTGTTCTAATGTTCTAAAATGCTTTTTCTTTTTCACATTATATGTGTTTTTCTTGTATTCTTTTATATATAATTCTTGGATTTTGTTTTGTTTATTTATTTATTTTTTATTGCCAATTACAGGTAAGGAACCAAATGTGATAACATCATTGAGTTTGATTTTATACATAATAAAACAGTTTAAAAAAAAAAAATCACAAAAGTAATAAATTCTTATAAAACCCTCCAATAACACATTATGGTTGAAATTGTGTTTCTTGTTTTTTTTTCTGTGAATAACCTATAAAGGGTTAACCAGGTGCAATATTACACATTATAAAGAATAAATTAAGTTATCACAATCATTTCATGAGAAGAGGTAAAAACTTTATTCTGTTTTTCCAACTTCATGGGTAACAGTGCATTACACCTATAATGACTGCTGGGCAAACTTCACGCAGATATCAGCAGGATGCTTTGAAATAATCTTTCAGTGGCTTCAGCTTCCTGCAGTGGTTGCTGACTGACTAAAACATAACTCACTGTGATCTCTTCACTAATTTACTGTAAAAGCCACAACAACCCGTGACTCCATTTCCTGTGACAACAACTGACTCGCACAGCGAGGAGTACAAACACATTTGTGCTTTCATTTAACAGAATAGATAGATAGGTAGGTAGGTAGGTAGGTAGGTAGATAGTTAGATAGATAGTTAGATAGTTAGATAGTTAGATAGATAGATAGATAGATAGATAGATAGATAGATAGATAGATAGATAGTACTTTATGGATCCCAAAATTGGCAAGCTACAACAGAACAGGATAGAATAGAATACAATACAATACAATACAATAGAATACAATAGAATACAATAGAGTACAATTGGTGGTGCAGTGGATAGTGTTTGATTCCAGCACCAGGGATATTTATGTGTGGAGTTTGCAAGTTGTCCCCATGCTTGTGTGGGTTTTCTCAGGGTACTCCCCCCCCACCGTCCAAAGACACGCACTGATCACAGGTTAATTGGTGACTGTTTGTCTCTATATTCATATATGTTCAGACCTGTGATGAACTGCTGACATGTCCAGGGTGAACCCCACCTTTGTATGTAAGTAGCTGAAATAGGCTCCAGTGACCATAGTGAGGATAAAACAGGTTCAGAAACAAAGAACGAAGAATAGAATAGATCTTCATCATCAGTCACAGAAAATCAGTTTAGCAGCAAAAAAAAAAAAAAAAAAAACACTTATTGGTAAAAGAATGTATAAAATATCACCAATACTGAAAGTGCATGTACGAAAAGCTACAGGTTAAAATATTAAGTATACATATGTCACTAGAGTACTACAAAAAGTACTGACATACAAAAGAATCTACAGATGAGAAATATGTACAACAGATAAGGGTACATATGCATTATAGGATACATACAGGTGAGATTATTTTATGTGATGTACCTGTTGAAATTCTGGGGAAGGCGTTCTGACCTTTCATTTACACCAAGATGTGATTTCAGCAATTAGGAAAAGAAAAAAAAGAGCTGAACAAAGGAAGCAATGTATATATGAGAGCACAAAGTATTTCACAGAGGGCCCAGGGAGCGCACTCCAACAAGGATATAGCTACATTTGTCTCCAAACAAAACAATAAAACCAGTCAGCCAGTAGTTGTTAATTTCCTCTTTGCTTCGATTGACTCTATAAGCTTTTTTTTTTTCACCCTCTGAGACAGCAGCCGCTACTCTACAGGTGAAAATGGGGAAATAGAATGGTAGGAAGAAAAGAAAGAGATGGAGTGCTAGAGGCAGAAAAGCAATTGAGGACTTATCTTCCACAAAACCCTAGAAGAAGTTAATCCAGACTGTCGTGGGAGTTTTTCATTAGCCTGGCAATCTGTTCCTGTGGTGAAGATGTTAGCTAAGTTATATTTTATAACAGAGCTCCGACGCTCTGAGTCACATGGAGAATAAATATGCCAACACTTCACTGGACCTACAGCTCTCCTAAACATAGACTTTATAGAAATGCAAAGCAGCATCCAAGTCCTAGTACAAACTGTTTAACTAGTGCTTTTTTTTATTTACTGCCCTGCATTTGTGTTAGTTCTCAGATGAATTTTCACCTCTATTTAACCTTTCTTAAATGATTTAACACCATTGATTACAATACTATCCTCTGTGTTTTGCATTGTTCACAGTAAACCATGTGTATTCCTATATTTCATTTCCTATGTTTAATTTAGATGTTCATGGAAACTCACAGTGAATTCAAAGATTATTATGTCCAAACTGACAAAACTGAAGAGAAAATGACTTTTTCAGTAAATATATCATTAACTCAATATAAATCCAGTGTCTCCATCCACTGTCATTGATTGGGTTTTTACTGGTGAATCAATGTTGTAGAAGATGACAGTGTTTCCATGGTAACTACAGAGCTTCTCAACATCCAAATGGGTCACATCTGATGACCATGAAAAAATGTATTAAATGTATGTAATTTACACCAATTTATTCACATGGATCGAAAGGATTAATGGCTCAACAGTTTAAATCAGTCGATGCTTTTGGTCACTGGTGGATTTTTGGGTCTGCATGGTTTATCCCTATAGCACCTAATGTATCATATTTGATACATGAGTTTTGAAGCCTTGTACATGATCAGTGATATTTTTTTTTCTTGAAAAACCTGATGTATACAATTAGATACATGGATAATCCACCATATTGGAGGAATTTGTTCAACAGAGGCCTTTCTAGTGACACTTAAAGATTAAATTAAGGATGAAAGAGGCAGAGCTTTGCCAATTTTGAAAAGGAATTACCAATTTGTTAGACATATTTGTACTATATTATGTTTCTTTTTTTTTTCAAAAACAATAATATTTGAGCATTGAGACCCAACGTATCAAATATGATACAAAATTGAAACTCATACATGGAATTTGATATTTGAAGGACCAAATAAAGGTTCCTGTTTTAAAGAACTGGAATTTTCTGTGAGTGATTTTTTCAGGTTTTACAGGGTTAAAGCAAAATACAAGCAAATATTAAGACAGGCTGAATAGATTTTAGTGCTTGTTTTTCCTGCAATAAGTAGAATCATTCACTTCACATTATAACATTTGATCATTTATCAGACATGAGTTAGATCTAGTAAAAGTCATTCTGGTTTCTTCCATTTAGTTGGCTTCAATGTGATCCAGGAATTTATGCTAATCCCCTCCGTGGGCTCATTGCAGCAGCTCAAAAGCATTCACTAAAATGCCTCATGTACAACACAAGTTTGTGTGTTGCTAAATGCCATATTCCCAACATCCTGCCACATGTGAGCACCAATTTGGGACTCCTTTTGCAAGGTCATTATGGGTCCAAACCTGCAGCTCAATTAAGACCTGCTTACACAAAAATGTGACTTTTAAACCACATCCTGTTTTCTGCAGAGGGAAGTGTGAAGGCTCATAATAGCGGAGCCGGTGCAGAATTATAATCAGCTCTTTCCAACGGAAAAGTCATCATGCACCATGGCATATTCCTGATCCTTGGCAACTTTTAATTAGTGTTTGTCCTTCAAGCCTGTGTTCCTCACAGCTATTAAAGGCCCTTAAGCCCTTTGCAAATTAATTATAAAAGACTAAGCAATCATAGTAATTCTATTTGCCCCTAGGCATCAGGCCTGGTCTTTGACCTAACTCTAGTGTGCCATTATATGGGGACAAAGGGTGTCGGGGTGAGCAAGTGCCTAACGAGTGTTTAAAAATGAAACTAAAAAGAATCTAATGAACCACATCTACTAGATACTGTATAAAGCATTTGCACACAGTATGTGATCTACTACTCTATTCTACATTTTTACTCTACATGTTTTAGGATTTTGCATAAAAGGTATAAAAATAAACAGAAAGTGAAGGAAGAGTTTTAAGATCTAATCTCCAGACCTGGTTTAAGATGTACTTTATAAAGTTGTAAGCCCAGTTACTTGACCAAAAATACTGGAAGCACAACTAAAAAAAGACCGGAACGATATCTGCAATCTATGATGTTTCATAGCAGCTGGCAGGGCAGCAGACGCACACACACATGGATACACTGCATGTTGCTTTGGGGCATCTTGTTTTGCATCTCATCTACAGCTGTACGTCTTTCATAGAGATCATTTATGGGGTGAGAAAAAGCTGAGATATTATTTATGGAAGAAACACCCAATAGGATGGAAATAATACAGTATCACAAATATGTAAATCTGCCCATGTGTCAATAAAGGACAGAACAGAAGGCAGACTGTTTTGATCTATACACTTGTCTAGTCTAGAAGCCTCATTTTGGGATCTACCATCATTGACTAATTCCCCACAGGACCCAAGCTGCACACACAGCAACCCAGTGGCTACCACAGGAAGGTAAGTGTTAAAGTAGGCCAATTAGACTGTGGGGATTGGCTGGTCTGAGATGGGGCTGTGGAAAGGAGGCCAGGACGTGAGATGATGAGCAGCTATTCTCCTCCACTGTGCTGCCAAAGTCTGCCTGGCACATATGTAACGTCAGAACCACGGACCTGGAAGTTTCACCGCCCCACAGAGTCCTGTTCTAGATATGTCATTAAATAATATGTGGTGTATGAAAGGTTCCTGGTAGATTTATGGGCACGTGGAATGCGGTAGCTGATCGATACCAGTGATTTTTGCAGTCTATTGTATTAATCTTTCTTTTTAAATCTCAATTTCCATGCGTTTCTTCATGCAGAGTTTTATGTCCATTCCTGTTCAGTGGTAGTTCTGTGAGAGAAAGCCATTATGCTTTCACTGATTATTAAACCTTTCTTCATAAACATACACAATATGCTATAAGTACATAATACATTACGCTGGATTGCTATAATTTGCTTCACTTAAGTTGAATGAATGGCACATTAACTAACTCTTAAATATTTGCAGAGCTGTTGCATGGGATAATAATGCGGTATAAATCATATCCATAGGCCATGAGCGTCCAGTTTATAACAGTAGTGTTTTTAGTTGTGTTCTATTTAGAAAGGTGGAACCCTCTGCACTAACATATCAGATGTGCACAGTGCATTGAGCACTTTAAATGTCTTTTAAAGACACACCTATTTCATACTGGCTTTTAACACAAGGGCGTGACTTTTATCTTCCGATTGGTTATGTTGTAGATGCAATTTATCCCATTACTGTGTATTCGTAGGGATGGGAATTGAGAGCTGGTTCCCAGTAGCTCAGTTCCTTGGAATTGTTTGCCTGCCTACTTAACGATTATCCTTAATGATTCTGCTTATTGGTTTCATCATCATTGCGCATATGTGATGATGTCACACGTATGCTTCATTGTTTCTGATTTAAAATGTAGCCAATATGGTGTTGAGGCAGAAATGCTCCAAAGTATGACGGTGTTTCAGGTGAAAAGATGACAATAGGGTCACTGGTAACGCAACACAAGTTTCCATTTCTTCAAAGGCGGAAAAAACCTCTAATAAACTCAAACATTTGTCCACACCACATACAGTCGTTTGCAGGAATGTCACGTGTTTCATATGCTACTTAGTGACGCTTGTGAATCTAGTGGCAGAGTGAACACCAGGGTATCATCTGGGCCCAATTCAGTGGGGGGGAGGGGCAACACATGTCCTCCCCCCCTCAAATAAACATTTCTGAAGGTAGGAAAAGGAAAATGAGGTGCACAACAGCAGGAGACAGAGGAAGTGTCTTAAGTTTCATTTTGACTTCAGTTTCATATGGTGTGACCCCCCCCCCCACATACACACACAGCACCAAACCAGGCCCAATCCCGTCATCTGTTATTATAATTATTATTATTATTATTTGTGCATAGTGTATATGTTATATTTATGTGTAGAAATGGAAACAATCTTTTATTTCCTCGCATAATGAGAATCAATAAGAAAATCAATAAGGAATCAGATCAGTAAGCAAAATCAATAATGGAATCCCATCCCTACATATCTGTTTTTTTGTTTTTTTTTAAGCAGTTTTACTATATCTTGTATTTATTCTTATTTAAGCATAAGCATGAAGCATATCTTGCCTTTTTATCCACAGATTTGTACGACGTGACCTTAACCTTGAGACATCTAGTAGCTTTATCTCAAATCACCATGTTTGAATGTGACAAACTGAAGCGAACCAAAGGCCCTTCTCACTTCCTTATTTTTTCACATCCTTGGCTCCACGACTGTTTGATGTTTGATAGCGACTCAAATCATTCTTAGTGCGTCATTGTGAAGGATGTCTAATTCCCATAACTCCAAGGACCAAAGAGGCTGTGACTGAATATACACAGCAGCCCTGGTCATTGTAATATGGAGGTTTTGTGGAAGTAATTTCAGCGACTGCATCCATAACATGTAAAAAAAAGGCGTGATGCACATCAACCCTGGAAGGATCAGGACTCTAATAATGGAGGGTTTCCTCAGTTTGGAGTCATATCTGTTATTTAAATGATCAAATACACGACTATCGGAGAGGTGAGATGGGGGGCAGGTGATATGGTGGCATCGTTATGCAGCATAGACACTGAAAAAGCATTGGACATTAATGGAAGAGACTGATGCTCATCTCTCCTTTCAGTCTTAAACCTGACAGTGTGTATTTGAGCTGTGGCCATATGATACCGGCATGCTTGTAACTATAACTACTACTATGAATAAAACTAGATTCCCTACTAGGGCAAAAACTAATAATATATACAACATATATATTGTGATATGAAAAACCACTCAGGAGGATATATTATAATATCTGCGTGGCACTGACGTAAATGGTCAAACAAATTAGATGTGTTTCTCTGGCTGTGGTGACAGGTGCAAGACACTGTCAACACAGCACATGTGTTTCAATATCATCCGTCTTGTAGCCAAAATAATCCCAGATAACTGATGTTGCTTTTCTTTTTGGCACAGAGTCTTTGTTTTTCTCTTGTCCGCTGCTCATTTTTCGCTCCATGTGAGGGGGGCGCGGTCTGCTTCAGTAAACTGATTAAGAAGGACTGTGATTGGTGGAACGCTGTGCGTAGTGTGTGTCAGGTACCCACGGTGCAATCAGATGAGAACACATCGAGTTCATTTGCCGCCTACATTACAGGACCTGCGATGTGACTATCGCGCACACGTACATAGCGACGACAAACGATATATTGTGCAGCTATATTCCCTACCCTGCTTTTAAGACTTCATCCTTCACTTATCATTCTTGCCTTTAACAATCCTTGTAAACAAAACAGAAAAACAATGTATAAATAGTGTAAGGGCTTAAAATGACAGCACCGACCTGTCAAATGTAGAAAAATGTGCTGTCACTGTGATAGGAGATAACAACTAGCTTGTATGTCATTAAAAATATATCTGCCAGCTACATGGGGATTACAAAACAATCTTGTTTTATTTTTAACATTAAAAGTCTGGATGGAATAAATCTGTAGATCGGGCACACATGGGTATACGCTGTAATCAATGTGAGCATAATTGCATGAGACAAGTGAATAAAGTGCGCTGTACATTCATTCAGTATAGATAGAGAAGGTGAAATTAGGACACAGTGTGTATGCATGTTTGAATGGTGATCAAATCATTCCACTTTTGTGTCTGTGTTTTGTTATATATAATCAATTCCACAACAAAATATATTACAAAGCGCACAGAAGAAAGTGGACAATCTTCACATAAATGTACAACACACACACAATAGGTGTATTATTTCCTCTGAATGATCATATTTGTAGAAATAATAGCCAAAGGCAAAAACAATAAGAATCCTTTTTAATCACATTGAAAAGATCACAATAAGTGTGTGTATCTCTTTCTGCCCTGTGAGAACAGGCGGTTGTTTGATTGCAAAGCACAGATATGTGTATATAGCAGGGCCTGGAGGTCAGCGCAGTAAACAATACACCCCGTGATAAATCCTCCTGTCTGTTCTCTGTGTGTGCCTCGCTCTTTTGATTTATTCCTTCAGAGAGCATGAGGAGAAGGCAAAGAGAACACACAGATAAATAATTCACAGGGACATTAACATCAAAGAGGGCCGCGGGGAAACAAAAACATGGCCATTTGGGTCGATGTGCCGTTTTGGATTAAACTAGACACAGTATGTGTGTGTCTGTGTTGCTGCTCAGCATGGCCTTGCCGAGAGAAAGCCTCATTGTGAAGCAGGTGGATGTGTAAGCATGCACACTAATGCACGCTAAACTGGATCAGTGGCTTCATTTCACTGCTGAAGATGAAGATACAGATCAGAGAGGAGGTCGGGACTAATTGATACTGATATTTTCATATGACATCAGTTGTAACCACTGATCTCCTGAGGATTTGCTCTCAGACCTGCGACCGTTTTGTTGATGATAAATAAGGAAAATTAGCCTCTAGTAGATTGTCTTTGTGGGTTTTGTGCCTGCAGGGACATCTCCCTGTGCGGTGGTGATGTCTCATCAAGGGCTGTCACAACATTTCCCATCCCGAGCAGCAGAAGGGTCCTCACTAATTGAGTCGGTGACGGCTCTCTCCTTGATACATTCCTTCCCCGAGTGTCTGTTTCTTTGGGTGAGAGATGTGCCTCTGGTCCTCATGGATACGAGGGCTAATTACGGAGAAAAGCCGAAAAAGGCGAATTTGACTGAAGTGAACAATAAAGGTTAATTGAGCAAAAACGGCGCGGTGTTTATTTTTTTCAGGTGTTGTAAATCAGCATGTGTGGATTAACACATCAGTGATGGTTCTTTTACCTCTGACTGTTCCGTTTCAGTCTAAAAGTGCTTTAATGATGAAGGAACTAAGCAGAGGTGAATAGATGTTTGAAGAAGAAGCGGTTTATTACTTCGGTACCTGATCAAAGGAAAACAATGGAGGCCGCTTTAAGGAGGCACAGACATAAAGGACAGTAATTAAAAATCGATGCTGACTCAACATTTACGGGAATTAATGTTGGTTCAGTGTTTATTAGTCCGACGTATGCAGGTTCGGCCACTAATGCATTACTAACACATTACAGTAACACAATCGGTCTTTTCAGGGAGTAATATAGAAGCAATATAATCTGAATTTCAGTTAATTATGTTACAGTTTCTAATCTCAGAACAGCTTTGTTTATTCACTGTAAAGACAACTGGTGAAGTGCTGCAGTGTGCAGTCTGGGTTGAACTAAAATAAAGCTAACTGCTGATTGTCTGAGTCAATCCCCCAACAACTTACAGGCTGACTGCTCCTTAAACCACATTGTAATTACTTTTTCAAAGATGAATGTGTAAAGAGAAACAATTACTAACTTGCTTTATGCTGTGAAATGTATGCCCTCGACTACTTTCTGTAAATTCTTAAAACTGTGCACATACAGTCTTTGTTACCATCATCGGCAGAACAGTTACTTCTTAATTAAAGGTTGGAAGTCAATATTAATAAAATACTTTGAAATGAGGAAAGGGATCTAATTATGTTCTTAAGTATGCATAAATATAAAGTGGGAACACTATAAGTACTAATTATATAATAAAATGGTCCTTGTCAGCGATTACTATTATTGTATGATAGTAAATGTTGTATAATATTACTGTTGCATTCATGTGTAAGTGTTGTTAGTTTGATCTACAGCGGTGTGCTACATATTTATACAGTATGTTTACACTGTTGCAGCCAAGTGATAATATGCATCTGCAAAGGTCAACCTTTCATTGACTCAAAACAGCCCTGTTTTACTACATGGAGATGCATTTTTTTGCGACTCAAAGGATTTTTTTTGCTATTTATTTTGAAAAGAGGGCAATTTTCTCATGCTATACAGGGATTTTACAGTTGTTTGGTTAATCACACATATTCAACATTTGGAAACACCTAAGTTTAATAATAAAATGTTAACTACATAAAGCCGTGACCCTAATGTTGTGATGTAAAAATAAAAGAAGAACCCAAATTATATAGCCGGTTAAAGTACTTTGTTACTTTCCAACATTGGCTGCTTCTGTGTCACATTAATAATAGTCAGTGACCCACAAAGGTTCACAGGTAATGAGTCTGAGAAACGGACTCTACAGAAATGTTTATTTAGCGGTGGAAAAAAAGAATGTCACACACACGCACACACACACACATGAGAGTGCCTGTTTGGCAGCTTGTTCTGTAGGCAGTGTTTGGTCCAGATATGGCCAGAGCAGCAGCAGCTGGTCTCAGTTTAAAGCTGTATTCTGGGTGACCTTGGGAAGACTCTGGGGATGTTCACTTATTTAACCATCTGCACTGAGACTGCTCCTCTCTCATTGGATAAAATTTTACACAGGCCATACTTTGTCTGCAGTGTGTTTCCAATACATATTTGAGAGCGACCACATTGTGACAGAGCAGTTAACAACTTCAGTGACAAATCATTGTGTTGTGGATATCAGAGCGTTTTAACACTACGATCAATTAAAATCAATTCAGATGAAGGACTTCCCATAAACAACAAGCCCATAATTGATTAATCATGGATCCACACACACTGCATCACAGTATATGTGCAGTAAATAGAATTGATGCTCCAACACTATGATAAGTCTAAACCCCAGATATGTCCTTTCCTTTCTCTCTGCATGTACAGATCTAAAGGTGGGTGTGACTGACTCCCTGATTATTGCAGAATGCTGTGTGAGCTGCATGCAGTCAGTGTCCCCACATCACTCTACATGACTGACAACTCTGCAACCTCAGGGGGAGGGAAGCAAGGTGTCACAGCATTCAGCTCACAGCATCTTTCAAGGGCAGTATGCCTTTCCTAAAGATGGAATATTGTGATGCTGAAGCCTCGCTGTCGTTTAAGTACTTGTACATGGGTGTATTTTTCTTGCACGCATCGTCATTTATCTCTTTTTTCTCGTGTTTTTTTTAATCAGAGTTTGAGATTGCTAGATCAGTTTAGGGAATAATAAGTAGATGCTCTATACAAGTGTTAAAACATGGCTTTTTTAAAGCAAAGAAAGAGAAAATGATCAGAATAAAAATACTGGGGATTACAAATTATTGGGTATTACAGTCACTCCATTCAATTATAATGAAAATTAAAAGGGAAGAAGTGATTGATATAACAGTAAGTAACTTTTTTTGAGGTTTTTTTTGCCACAGCAAGTCACATTTCGCATTATGATTTGGCACAGGTTTTCACATCTGACCAGTACACTGCCCCCTTGTGGCACCTGTGATGTATAGCATAAAGGGCCTTACCCAAGGGCCCACCTGAGGATTGAACCGGCCACTTCCGCACCAAACTCAGGACTTTAAACCACTAATATACCCAGTCCATAAGTGATCAATACAACAGCAAATGCAAAAAAAATAAATAAATAAAAAAGCTCCATATATACAAATTATATATATATAGATTTGAATATATACACCAAATTAAAACTAAGGCTGTCAAAAGATTAATTTTCTTGATCACAAGTAATCTCAGAAATTTCATAGTTAATCGCGGTTAATCTTGATTTACTTTGCATATGTAAAATTGATATTTTTCAGTAAGACCGTTGGAATCTAAAGTTAAACCCACAATGCAAAGTATTTCAGACCATTGCGTCTTAAATCGGAATAAAATGAAGACAGAGACAAAGGCAGAATTTACCTTTTGGGCTTTTTTTTATTTTCAAAAAGA
>JAPSES010000219.1:18404939-18418338 GCA_029822895.1 Maxillicosta whitleyi
TGCCTTTCTTTCTGTGCTATAGATATCACAAAGGAATCACTGAAAACTACTGACAGCCTCAGAAAAGTCCATGGAACCGGCGCTCTACACGCTCACGTGTTCCGCCATCTTGGAAAACTAGGTCACGATGAATACTCAGCAATTTCTGCGAGTTGCTCGATCAAAACAAACGCGTGAAGATCTGATCCATGATTCATCCGTTGATTCAACTGTTGAAAATGATCAAATTGAATAGTCTTTTATAGGAATTGATACGAAGGCTTTACATTTATGACATTTTGAATTACAACCTTTTGTGTCACTTTAAATAAATGACTGAATAAATAAATAAATAAATAAGATACTTGTCAGGGCCATGTCTGGATTTAACAATAGAGTCCTATAAAAATGTGGTTGTTTCAAGGATACATATAATAAATACCTGACTGAAAACACTTACAGTGTATTGTTGTATCATTTAAATGTATATTTTATAACAGTGGTGCATGTACTTTGGTGTATCCCAGTGGTGACATGTGGTTATACTGCATCCAAAAACTGGCTTGCACCAAAAAATACATTTCACCAGCCACCATTGGTTAATAATATGACACCTATCATCATCAGAGTGCATTATTGTTTTTACTTTGTTCTTTAAATCTAAACCTAACCACTTTTCTTTGGTGCTTAACAGTTTATTTTTGTCGGAAACCTAATTATATCATAATACCTTCATTCTAAACAAGCAACTTACAAATAAACTCCATATGTTATGCTACTGTGTTTATTCACACCAAGGTGCAAAAACAAACAGTGTTTATGAAATGTATCCTACTTTCTACTGTCTGATGAGACACGTTTCAGACCCACTTAATGCTGAAAAATGCTTAAGGGGTTAAGGGGGTTTAATTCATCACCACCACAAAAAGTCTCACTAATTATTAAAATAAAGAAATAAATAATTCTAACACCTGGACTATGTGTAGACAACTGAAATTAATTTTGATCATTAAGTACTAAGTTGGCTTCCATTTATAATTATCACTGATTAGACCACCAGTGTATAACTTACCCTGTGTACTTTGGAAGATTCCTGGAGACAAGACAACCGGTGTCAGAGGATGAGAAGGTGCAACAAAAACATTAACTCGGAGAGAAAGCGAGGAATAATTACCTGTGTGTTGCTTGAAATGGAACAGCTGAACAGTGCACAGATTAGAGTGCATCCTCCAGTGCCCATTAATCAAACACATTGGAATTAACTTTCAATTGACTTTCTTACCCTTCCGCATAAAATTGATGCCATGGCTGAGAAATGGAGTTGGGGAACAATCTGTAGTTCAAACATGGTTTGTCACAACGGTCGAAAAAGCAACAACAGACGAATTTCAATGTTCATTGGCTCTTGAGTGAAATAGCAGTTATTCTGAAGCTGCAGTGGTACTTTTATTTCATGAAGATTCTTTATAATAATGGACAGTGGGAGTGTCAACAGTGTAATTGCCGTGCTATTAACTCTGTCACATTATTACCATCAGCGAACACCACCGCCGTAATGATAAGGAAGCATTTCAGCAAATGCTAAAGTGCACTGTAGTGAACACTTTTACAGCCTCTAAAGCATCACTATAACCTTTGTGAAAGCATAACCAGCACCCCTGTGTCGGAAAATTATCGATCCAGCTGCAGCAGATGTACCATCCTAATATCACTGCAAACCACAAATGTGTAGTGGTCCACATTGGCAAGATTTAATTTCACATATTTTTTTTTTTTTTTTTGTGCGTTTCTGTTGAGCAACATGAAATGTAAAAAGCTCTAATCTCTACTGATCCTTGCAGGATGATGTCTGCTTGATGGATCACCATCCTGCTCTGGTAGCTCTCTGGTTACCATCATGGATCACAATCTGGCTGCATTCTCATTATGAGTACTGCCATGGACCACTTTCTTGTTATGCTGCAAAAACATCCATTTAAAATGAAAGCCACAAACACATGAAATTAAGTTTAGTGTGTCTTTTACTCTGTGTACGGGTTTGATGTGACTCTGCTGCGATGGCAGTTATAAATATTCCCCCGCACTAATGATGCTTAGAAAATAAAACACATGGAATTCATACTCACACCTGCAGCATGATAAATGCAGCTTGAGTTTCTGGGCTATAATTTCATCCAACATTACATCTGAAGGAGACGTATCTCACTGTTGCTTCTCTTTTCCTGTTTTTCTGCCCATTAATCAGTCATTAGGGAGTGTCTCCGTGTGTGTGTGTGTTGTGGGATCTCAAATAGAAATCAGTAGGAAGAGGAGCAATGACCTACAGTCCTCTGCACCCACTTCGACCTCAGCTGCTGCAATCCCCTGTGGATTCACGCACACCTAGGCTACACGTTCTCTCCCAACCCCCACCCCCTCTCTCTCTCCACACCCACCCACATGCCCTCTTCTCTGGCAGAGCCACATAATTATTTTCTCTGGGAGACACACTGCTTTCGTGTGCCTCTATCTTTAATTACAATCGAGCAAAAGAGGGCTTTAATAGGAGGGACCAGACGTGCCGCTTTGATGTTGTGTGCTCCTGGCCCTCCACTTCTCCTTTATTTTTTCCCGTGCACATGGCAGACTACAATGTAAACCCACTCTGACCACACATGATCATATTTTCCCTGGAAGAGAAGGGATGTAAAGCACGGTATTTTCGTCCAAAGCAGATTGCAAATGCTTGTATCCGGGGCTAGTTTTCAGGCAGTGACGGCAGCTTAACAATGGCCGGCGTGTTGTTCTGCTCCGAAAGTAAATTCCAGTCTGGCCATCTGCATGCTTTGATCCAGCTGCCAGCTAAGACTTTGTTCTTTTGGAGGAAACACTGGCAGCAGGGATTTTATGTGTGTGTGTGTGACAGAGACACTGTATGTGCATGATAGTGTTTGTATTGTTTGAGGAATGTCTTCACAAAAACGCATACAGCACACACACATTTTAATGATAGCATATACAGTAGCCTATAAACTCATTTTTTAGACAATAACTGCCATTCGGATTCTAATCAGTAAGTGTGAGTAATTTTATGCACATTTTAGCATATCAGTATCTGCAACAGCTATTTGACAAAATACAAAATGAATCAATAAAAATCAACATGAAGAGCAGGTTGGGCCGCCACGTATAATTGTGTGTGATCTGGTGTGTTTGTGTGGACGTTATTGTGTCCTTGTTTGTATGCACACGCATGTCCACTTGTTTGTTTGCGTGTGCCTGTTTGTGTTGACTGATTAGTGCCTAGGTCTGTGATTGCTGCTGTGAGCCTGTGATTAGAGCATTGGCTGCTGGTTCTTTTTGGCCACAAATGGACAAGAAATTGGACTGAATCAACTGCTCTAAGTCTGCCACATCCAACTACCACCTCCGTTGAACTCTTCCCAGGGAGCAGTTTGTTGTGTAAACAAAGCCTCAAATATAAAAGCTGAAACACTGTCTGTTGTCATCTATAAATGTTACATGAGTTATTTGGTGAAAATGGGATCGTAATATCCTCCTGGTATTCAGTCAAAATGTATCAAACCATTTCACAGTTTGGTGGAACTGTGAAAATGACTTTTCAAGGTACTTGTTTTTTGCCTGATGTTCAAGCAATTCCAACTTTCATGATGATAATTTCCCTACCAAATTAGCATAGTTTAGTTGGGAATATATTATTGCACAAAAGCTTTTTTTTTTGGATTATATTTGAGAAAATGAATTTTGTTTATTCCATTTCTCTTCCTCTCTATTTGCTGCTTACAAATGAATTTACATTTCATTTACATATTTGTATTTTTACCATCATGTAAAAATATTTTTTCAAACAAAACAAACAAAAAAAAACAACATCTGAAGAATATTAAAGTTGCAGAACCAATATGGTACGAATGTCCTGAGATGCAATTCAAACAAGAAAAATGACTGAAGGATTTCTTTCTAATTACAGTGGATTTGACTTTAAATGGTTTAATGTGGAAAGCTTAGAAACCTCAAAACAGTCTCTTCACCGCAGGGTAATGTGCTGTCTGAGTTTGGCAACGCACACATGCACCACAATCTATTGTTGTTTTCCCAACTGTGTTTGCGTCACTATTTGAGCTTTATGGTTGCATTTTAATAACATTTCTGGATTCTTTTGTAAATCCATCAATAGCTGTTTTTGTCTATATGAAATAACCCCATCCATTGTCTCTCACTGAAATTGAAAACATAAACTAGAGGAATGCTCACAAGGCATGGAATATCAATCAGTCTGCAAACAAGTCGGAGGTGTCAACAGAGTAATAGCTTTTGTCTGAGAAAGAGTCCATAGCTAGTGCACACAGGGATTTAAAACAATAATCTTTCCGGCATAATGACTAGGTAATATGGATAGTCCATTTATCTTTGATTAGATTTTTTGATGCAGGGATTCATTCCCTTGGCTCCCTGTTTCATTATTCTTTCTAATTACCTGCACCGATTCTCCCATCAAGCATCGGTACACTGGCAAGACATAATTGCTTCTGCCATAAATCAAGAAACATTTGGAGGCGTCTCAAGAGCTCCTGCTCCATTAATACAAACACGGGGAAGCAAGGCTTATGCTCATATTGATAAATTCAATCATTCATTTTGACATTTTGATATTTGATTTACAGTGTCCGGCACAATGTTTTGGCACTTGTTAAACTAGTATTTCCATTTGCTGTTTGGTTTATTTATCTGCTTGAGAACTAAAGTGATGCCAGTCTCTGTCTTTGTCTCATTAACAGGGTCAAGAATTTCCTCCACTTGAGAAAAAAAAAAAAAAAAGCACTTGTGATGAGGATGCCACTGAGTGATGCATTACAGGTACAGCTGCAGTCGTCTGAGAAGGTCGAGGAGCACACTGCGTCTTAACGAGGCCTCGGCTTAGATGAACATTCAGCTACTGACCTCAAGTGTTCTCTCACAGGTTGTGCTAAAACCAAAAACATGTAAAAAAAAAAAAAAAAAAAAAGAATGCCTGGAGCTGAATGCCACATATTCCAGTCCACAGGGTTATTATTCTAATTTAGTTAAGGCATTAGGCAAATCAACAGCTCTTGCGGCAGCACGGTGGGGAGAAGTGGCTAGAGGTGGAATGTGAATGAGCTAAGTTAAGGCAGACAGAACTGGGGCTTAGCTGTTAGCCTCAGGGTCAAAGTGATAATGTATGAACTTAGCTCTGGCAGGCAAGCAGACAGCACTACATTAGTGACCAACGAGTATCTCAGAGTGGGTGCTTTAATCGGAAAGGGACGCAGCAAATTTACATATCAGCTAACCAGGGACAAATGTGGATTATTTGCTCAACTACTGTATAACAGGCCTGTTTCTGTTGCATTTGATTTTCTTTTTCTCAATGGTCATAGTGACCTTCGTTTGTGTTTACGTTACAATGCTGTGCACTGTGAGGAAAATGTGGGGCAGCTTTTTTTTTTTCTCTCTCTGGAAAATAAAACCTTGTGCTTTTCTGATAAATATGCGGTTCTCAAAGGATAGAAATTATTTTACTTATAAAACATTGCATATTTTTGTGCAATTGCGCATAGTGACTGCTAATTCTAACTAGTTGGTCATTCATAGCTTGTATCGAACTGAATACACTTTTACTTTTAAAGATCACAAGGGCTTCCTTTAATTAAATTCCATCAACACACCCAAGAGTGTATTTGCATTCTATTAAGAAGGCAAGGACACACACTTGTTATTTACTAAACTCGGATGGAGCATTGAATAAACACACAACTACCAAAGACAAAAGGCTAACAAAAAGTTGTTTTGAGCTCTCACTGTGATATTAAATTTTGTCCTGCAGTGCAGTGGATGTGTGTGATCTGTTGACTTCTATCTGACCTTGCTTAATAGCATCTTGTCTCAAAACTCTGCCTCTGCTCGGCTACGTCGGCCTCATGTGAACTGACCACTGTGAAGAACAGCTTCTACTGACAAGAAAGCCCAATGTACCAAAGTCAGTGGAGTGTAGAGAACATTTACCTCTTTGTGTTTACAATATGTCTTTTGTTATGGAGTCTTTTTTTTTTTTTTTTTTTTAGCAAGACTTACATTGTAGTATTGTAGGTGTTTATGTAACACAGTATTTAGTACAGCTCTGTGTAATATTCTACTAACCCATAAAGAACCAAACAGCCATTAGCAACCAAAAATATTTACTGATGTTAAATGTTTAACCCTAAATCCTATTAACACATGTAAATAATTAGTGTAAAATACAGTTTATCTTTTCATCGTCATCAGATATGACCCATTTGGATGTTCACAGGCTCCATAGTTACTGCGGAAACACCATCATCTTCTTCAACACTTTGTTTTTTTTTTTTTTTATTAATGAAACAGTTAACAAGACATAGTGTAAAGACAGGGGAAAAAAAACAAATGAACAAACGACAAATCTAGCAAATAAACAAACAAACAAATAATGGCCAGCAACAATGACAAAATCATATTACAATGAAAGAAATAATAAACATAAAGAGCAACTAAATAATATTTTTTGATTATGGAGGATAGAGAAAAGGGAAAGGGGAGAGTGAATGAAAGGGAGAAAGGAGATGGGTAGGATGGTAAATAATTATCATAATAATGATAATAATAATAACAACAACACGATATATAGTAATAATACTAATAATCTAATCTAGTAATGTGGCAGTGGTGCAGTGGAGGCAGCGACAATTACTGAAATAATGGGTCGAAAAAATAAATATTTATAATAATTTATATCAACATTGATTCATCAGTGAGAGTCAGTGGGAGTTTGATCAATGACAGTGTGTTTTTATCAAAAAAGTATGTTTTTCTTCAGTTTTCTTCATTTTTAATACGCTATCCCTCAACTTTAATCTGCACTTTTATGAATATCTACATGATCCATGAATTAAATATAGAAAAAAATACCAAAATTTTACTGAAAAAAAATGCAAAATAAAGAAAGTGGTATAACAATAAATGGTGATAAATAACTAAAGCAACATTAAATAGAAAGGACATTTCATTTGGGAACTGCCACAAAAGTAGCACTGGGTTCTTATGGGTTAATGAACAAATAAGTAAAGGTAAGCATTTTAAGCAGGAGATAACTTGAAGATAAAGTTGCCAATTAATCATAAATACAGGTTTATTATAAATTAAAAATAGGCTAATAATCATTTTCCTCCTCAGAGATCCTCAGTTGAAATCCTACATAACCTACATCCTGCACACCAGCTTCTACATAAAGAATTCACATGGGATTTCTGCAAAAATCATCACACCTGCATCCAAGTTCTTTAATACCTTCCTCCTGCATCAGCATCAGTGTGCAACAGTAGCAACCGTTAGCTCAGAAACGGAGTCATCGACAAACTACCGGCTCCCAGTGCAACACACTCCAACACAAACCTCGTGTAAACACACATTTCAGACTTACATATTGAACATCTAATGAGGGACTGCACTGAGTTCTACACACTGGGGGAGGTTGGTACTGCTCTGCCATTAGCTGAGGCTGCTACAGAACAGCCTTTAACACAAAAAGACACAAATGTTTACAAGCTTTCCTCAGCAATTATTGTCCAGCCTTATGTGGCATCTCTGGGTGACTGAAAGTCCCCACGCACAGGAGAAGAGCTGTTTTTCACACCACGCTTAGAAGAATGCAAGGGATGGATTAACATGACCCATGATTATTGGCCTGAGGAGGAAAATATTGGCTTTTGGCTTGACTGACTTCACAGTAAGAGCTTCAATGATTCCATGATCGGTTTCATTCCTTTACATGTTCTCACAGCAAGGTAATAAAAAAAAAAAAACAATCATAGTTGCAGTTTCTTTACTCTTATTTGCCATCTGTGTTGAACGCATGTAGTTTGACATTCACCATATTTATCATTTAATGGAGTTGCATGCTAATGGGTTTTAACTGCCCTGTGCTAGCTGTCTGTTAATTAAATGTGTCCTGTAGGAATTAATTCCATTGTTTACGCTTTATACAGAACCCTCCATTCTTTTAATAGCTCTCTTTTTTTTTTTTTTTTTTTAAATCTACTTTGACTTCCTTTTCTCAGCTACTCTTGAACGCTGTCTTATTGTTGTTTAAATGGCTAACGTAACATCTGGCTAGGCGACGACAGCCGAATTGCAATGGTACATTTACAGTGACTGATTAATGTGCATTGTCCTTGAAAAGCAAATGATAAATAAGCATAGGAAATAAACAGTGCACCGCTAACATCATTTTGCAAGACGAATAGTTAATGAGTCAGTCAGCTGTACATATGTATCTTTAAAATAGTTCAGATGTTAAATGATATAATGTCTATTCCTTGTTGTTCAGCCGCATTGCAAACAAAAAGCTGTTTGCCCTTGGTGTGTTGCTAAGTTATACTGACCAGCACAAGGTTACAGTGTAACCTTGCTGCCTACCAGTGAACTGGAGTTAATGCGTCTTTGACCACTGCATTATTATTGCTATGAACCAAACATTTAAAGAACATGTGGTAACATTACAGATGCTACTTGAAGCCACCGACAGACAGCAATTGATATAAAAGCTGTGACTGTGTTCAGTGTGAATACAGATCAGGTAAGAACATGGAAATAGACAATACTGGATGCACACGGTTTGATTAAACAGGGAATATGCTCCTCACTATGTTCAAATGCTTTATGTAGAAACCCTGAGTGGGATGACCAAGGTGCAGCTGGCAGTGTCCCAGGTTAATATGGTTAAAACACTGGCGCGCCGCTGTATTCAGTCACAGATGCTTGCGGGATGCTGAATGCAGAAAACAGAATGTAAGCCTTCAGAGAGACTTATGGAGGAGCGTAGAGGGCAATGATACCATAGCTGCTGTATAAGCAACTAAGCCTGTGCACGGTGGCTGAGGTGGCTGTAACAGTGATTTCCCCATAGTGTGTTTCTGCACACCTTGAATCAAATCAGCACCTTTTGTAATAGGACTCGTGCAAAAAGCGGCCTAATTAAACTTTGCATACTAAGCTAAAAAATGCACTCGTCATATGGTGGTATAAAAGCAGCACTGCTTATCAGGAGGCACATGGGGTGCCATTGTTAGAGCACAGAGGGGTGATAAAACAGGATGCAGTGAATCATCCGATTACTTAGACATGTGATTAGCGCAGTGATGTGTGTGATTCATTTTTATATTGTTTTTGTTTCATATCCTTAAAACCCATTTCAGATACATTTAAACCCAGAGCAGTGAATCTCATCAGTGCTCTTGTCTTTTAATGATGAGGTCAGCACTTAAAGTGATCTCCCAGAGGATTAAAAATATAAAGCTCTCTCCAAAAACAGAAATGAATTTCATCTCAAAGGAGGGCCATCGAGAAAAGCGGAGGGCTACGACAATACTTACAAGTGTTGTGATTATGTTCATACCAGATGTCCTCTGACAAAGAACTGCACAGTCCATAAACATTTTACAGTTACAGCCACCATGTGATAACACTGTGAGGTAGCAAACTAACCAAAGAGTATAAATCTGGGATCCTCTGGTGGGTGTGAAGTGAGATCAGAGTCCTTTGGGCAGCCTGGCCTGTCAGGGTTTGTCTAATCAAGTAAAAGTACATAGTGAGACTGAATCTCTTTGTGCATGATTTACATGAGCCATAATTCATTTGGAATTGGAGATGAGGAGCTCCTGATGGGAGGAGGGAGGTGGGAGATGTGAGGAGGAAGGGATTTGAATTAGCTGCTGGTGGATACATGTCTGTGGTCTTACTGCCCATGTCTTTTAAGATTTCTGTTTATAGCTTAGGGGATGCTGCTCTGCACTTTGCAGAGATCAGTCAACACTGTGGTCTGTGATGTTGAGGATTTTTTTTTTTAACTTCAACTTCTCTGCTGGAGGTACATCTAGAGGGCCAGGCTATAATTTACTGATAGTCTGTTAGTCTTTTCTGTGTGTAAGAGTGCAAGCGGGTTATTTACCGGACACCACATGTTGTTTTATCATGTTAGTAAGATGGAGCTGATGCTGAAATGTGTGGAGTAGCAGTTGCATAATAAACAAACTAAAACCAATATGCAACATATCACCACCAGAGCTTTAAAGTTACCCCCGGCAGTAACATCAGAGGTGAGATGGACAGCGTTAGGGATGAAATAGTAAATCTGTTAACACACATCTACAAACACATTTTAACAGTTCACTTGCTGCTGCGCGGAAAAGCTGCTCAGCCAAGTGGAAGTATCTGCTGCTTTCATAGTCCTCGCTGTTTATTTTATCCTCCCGATTCCAATACAGCTCGTGAATATTCATGATTGTTGCTCTGAACGTCAGGACGCAGCGGCTCCCCGTTCCTGACAGAGAGCGGAGAGGTTGGGAGCAGAGACAGCATGCCTGAGCCCGGCTGCATCTCTCCCACGGATACCGAGCATCGGCGACGTTTGGCGGCGTTTGAGGGCAAATCAGCTCTCAACTCATCCTGCTCTGCACCGCCGACAAGGGACACAACAATGGACTGACGAAACATAAACACAGAGCGAGAGAAAGAGAGAGAGAGAGAGAGCCGTGGAGAGAAATAAAGAGAGAGAGTAAGAGTGAGTGAGTGAGAAAGAGAGAGAGAGAGAGAGAGAGAGAGAGAGAGAGAGAGAGAGAGAGAAAGAAACGCCGCCTTGTTTTTGAAGCATGCACATATTTTCCGGACGGACATAAGCTCCGGGTTTATATTTGCAGAGCGGGACGGAAGGACTGACCACAACGCCTTTGAAAAAGGGACATGCCACAACCCAGCAGTGAAATCAGAAGGATGCTTGGCTTCCATCGGTTATTACATTGTATCTCTTATAAGATGGACGAGACATATTGGGGCTAAGGAACTGGCGACTTATCACGTTGCGGAGGAGAGATGTTTTTCAACTGCCGTGGGCTATTCAAGAGGATGAATGCCTTCCCCGGCGTCGTTTCTCCAATGTAATATGTAGCTCAAACGACGGTGAAAGCGTGTGCAGCTGTCTGACCGTAAAAGCATCGTTCGCCGGTTGGGGGTTGAGCTCCGTGGCCGCCGGTACCCTTTCCCCACCTTGAACTTCCATGTGACGGGTTGGTGCCCCGCGATAAGTTGGCGCAGCCTCCGGAGCTGTCCGTGGTGCTGAACGGATGAAGTCAGCTCCACGGGTCTCCACGACTTGACCTTTTCTCCTCGTGCAGAAAAAAAAAAAAAAAAAAAAAAGCATCCTCCTGCAACGCACTGAAAGGTGGCAAAGCGGGCCACCACACATGGACACCTGCTTGGCTTGACTGGGTCAGCCAGACAATATTGTCTTTCATGGCTGTGGCACGCAAAATCAAAACTTTGCTGACCGTGAATATTTTAGTCTTCGTCGGGATTATCCTGTTCTCGGTCTACTGCAGGATCCAGGACCGATCCGAGGAGCTCATCCAGCTCGGACGCATTTCTGACCAGAGGCTGCGAGCCAGAAATGGCAAAGTTTCCAACTTGGTAGACAGACAGTCTATTCTCCAGAGGCTGGAGAGGCTGGAGGATGTTGTCTACAATCAGTTAAACGGTAGGCAGTGGTCTCATGATATTCACAATTCACTCTGACATAGTGGAAAACCCAGTAATATGAATGTAAGGAGATCATCAGAGTGCAAAAGAAAAAAAGTCTACATGTTCTTGTGCTCTTAAAGTAGCTACACTTAGGTCAGAATAAAAATCTACAGATGTGCAGACGGATGAGTTTGAATTCTTCAGATATGGGGCATGACTCATGTATATTTTTCTGTCAGGTTTTGACCTCCATCGCTTAGAAAGCAGAGGAGAATCAGGCATGAAAACATCTTCTGAAGCAGTAACACCACTCTCTAAGACACTAATGATTCTGGGTGATGCATTACAGTGCAATACTTAGTTAATACATGTGGTAATATATGCCCTTAGTGTTGACAGACTTTACCAGGCTGTATTTCTTTAATAACCCACCAGCTTGTGAAGTGCTTGTCACATAATTGACTCCTTGTAAACTTCACATAAACTTATCCTTTAGGTCCTGATGGCTACAGTTACAACCCCTCCCCCGTGAGACTGTGTCCCAGCAGCTCCATCATGTCACTGGAGACACAGCTGGTGAAACATATCAGATTTAACAAGCTGCCTTGAGTTTTGAGGGAGAATCTGGCTCTATAACAAAAGGACAGGCTTGTATTTTATTACATGACCATGAGTCTGTGGGGCAGATTTAGTCTCATCAGCAGAACAGCATCCTCTACCATCAGGTGACATATGACTCTGGTCTTATTCTCTGGTGGGACATCCACACATTCACAGCTGCTGTAAAGACACTCTGTTATTTATCTGGCATTTTTCAGTGACTCTGTAAAAAATGACTTTCATATGGGCTATGAAAGAGATTATAACTGACCCTGTAAGAATAGAGGAGTTTGCCACATCAGTTTATAATATTTTTTGATATGTTTAATCATAAAATACTATTTATGTCAAAATATATCAACCGTCACATTATTATCTCAACTACATTTTACATTTCCTACAATTCTATGTTTTTTTCTGCAGACCTCATGGGCCAGAATTTAACCAGTACATTCTGCTAATATCATGTAGAAAATATATTTAGATAATAAAAAAAACAAACACCACTGTACATATCTAGACAAGGGCAAGGGAAATAATGAAGAAGTCTAGACTCTTAGTTGATATAGGTTCATGTTAAACATTCTCTTATGTGGGATAACATTTTAACCCACACAGACCTTCTTCCTGAAGCTATTGTTTTAAAGAATTAAAACACCCTCATGGAGCTCTATAGTCTGTATTTACTATTTTCTGAAATCCTTCTGTTTGTAAATTCTTTTCTCGCTCCAACTGTGTTTAAGATTACATCTCCTCTCCCAGTGGAATTTTAAATATCTCTAAAATCCTCTATCCAACCGCCTACTCACAGTTCAAACTCTTTAGTCACGGCATACATCACATGCACTTATTTTATCTAAACTACTAGACCTTTTTTTTTTTTTTTTTTAATCCCAAACCAAATATCAGGCTACAGTATATATCATACAGTTACATCACCCATTTATTCTCAGTGGATAACTATTTACTATCTTACTATCGTTGTCTACTGTGTGATTTTCAAAGCTAAAGCTCAAATGAGGGGAGGGCTGTAAAGGATGGAGGCTGACTGAAGACTAGCGTAGGAGGAGGCACATTCTGCATGTACTGTTTTTCATGCTTATCAGTCAGGGTCACATGGGTGTAGTTTACAGTACGGACCCTACCACTTTGGAGATTACCTTAAATTGTCCCCCCACTTTTTTTTTTTTTTTTTTTTTTTTTTTTTACAAATCGTGCTAGACCTTTTTATTTGAGTATTTTCCATAGGGTATTACTATTTTCCCAGTATTTT
>JAPSES010000219.1:18421116-18438088 GCA_029822895.1 Maxillicosta whitleyi
AAAAGCTATTCTGATGATGATTGGTGCTTTCTGTCTTTGGCTCCGCCTATATCTAGTCTTGGGATGTTTGCCAAAGCCCCTGACAATATGGCAAATTTATGTCCCCACCACTTTCCAAACCAAACCTACACCCTTGCAGGGTCACAAAAAATGTAATACCTCTTAACTCTATTTCAACCTGAAATCTGCTAAAATTATAAAAAGGTAGAAAATTGCAGTGGAGAAAAGTTTAAAAAGTTATTTGTTGATACAGTATGTGGCTTGTGGCTTAAGTGTTGTGATAGAAATAGTGTTTTGTCAGTATTGAGTAGTTAAAGACATTTCACAGCTTCATGGACCAAAACGGGGCAACTCTGGATGGTTTCAGCATGATCCCATTATTATGCCTGAGCCTCAGCAGCTATTTGAGGGTCACTCTGTCACTTTGAGTTATGCTTGGCATCTGGCATCCAGCCAACAGGCAATGCCTCTCAAAAAGTACAATGCATCCCCTCAGTCACTTAGCTTTATATAGAGACAATGCAACTGAACCCGTCAAGTCTGCAACGGGAACACACTGTCCGCAGCATTATGACTGGAAAAAGAAGCACACATGCTTATAAAATATTTACTTAGGATTATACTGTGAAACTGGACTATATGAAATGTCAAAAAAAACCCTATATGTTTAGTGTAAATGCATTTTGACAATAAAAGTTCTAAATACTGAATTTAATTCACAGCTTTCGTTTAAAAGCTGGTTTCTCCGAATAATCTAATACGGAGGCTCTTTTCTTGGAGTGATGGCAGCAATGCACTGACTTCCCCAGAGGCACAGTCAAAACTCCTTATTTTAGCGATGTTGTTTTATGTTAATGTAAAATTTCATTAGAATTGGCTGTTTTTTTGCTGCAGTTGTATGCAAACAACTTGGATACAATTTGCACATCTTTTGCAAGTGAAGAGAGTGACAGTCGATTATGGACTAAGGGGAAGAACAAGCTACAGACTAAGTGCAAAGCTGGCACACTTGCCTGCCTCCAATTAACATGGGAACTGAAGAATTAAAACCTTTTATAGCCGGATGTGAGTCTTGGGGAACTTGTTCAGGAACATGGAAAATGAATTTGACAAATTCTAAAAATTCACTTATAATAAGTGTCAGTCTGTTGCACTGAATGTTCATTTGAGCTCTGCATAACATAATGAAGGGACTTACTAAATCAAAAAATCCATTCCAACTATTTCCACACACAAATGTTGTTTTGTTTTTGTTTTGTTTTTTCCCCTGTGCATTCGCGAGGCTGTGAAGAGAAGGAATCAATTGCACTTGTGTAATTTTTCGATGACAGCAGCAACATGTACGCAGTACTACGCACAGCCTGGAAATGTTCTCTGGCTGTCACAATCCCACCATGATTTGTCCTGAGTTGGCTAATGGCATACTTAATCATACTCTCATATCCCAGGTCACTGCCCCTTTTTCTAAATCGTGCACAGACCACAAATTGTATGCTATGGCTATTGGGAATAACTATGGTGAAAGGAGGACTCAGTGTGCCAATAACTATTACCATGTCCGGCAGTGATATGAAGTAATTGCCCATTCCCACTGTTGTTTATTGCCAACCAATGGCATTCCATGGGAGTTGCAGCAAGGACCAATTAGATTTCAAGGACATAAACAAGTCAAAGAATTCCTCTTTTATGGTTGTCTGATGGATGGTCAACGTACTCCCAACAAGAAAACAATGGTCAAGCTTTATGAGGCGGCCATTCTGCACTGAAATGAGCAACATGAGGGTTATCAGCAGCAGTGCTCCACTGTGGATGCCACCGTGTTTGGGTAATCAGATGAGAGGGTTTTAAGCTTGTTAACAAGCTTATGAAGCAGCACTTTGACCTTAAGTACTACATTAGAACCAGCAAATATCTCCTCACCGGTGCTTAGCTACTGAAACCCTGCGATCTGCCTAAATGAACACTGAAAATAAATAAGATTAGTTTGTACTGTTGAGAAGGACACAAAAACCTGGAGTTTGGCAGGTTTGGATTTGTTGATGATCCTTTTTACTGCCAAAATATGTGCTCATATTCTACTTGCTCAGATAAAACATAATTAAATAAATATTTCCATGACTAAGATGGGTAAAAATAGCACGATTTCACTGCAGTATTAAATAAAAATTTTTAAAAAAAAAAATTCAGTTTGGTGATCATTAGCTCAAACTTAAAGGAATATCGCTCCAAGGGTAATCTTCTTAATTGTATGTATTTATTTTTTTTAATGTTCTTATTAGCAAATGAATGTGCTACTATCTGGTGTAGCCCTCTGACCAGTGTGGATGTGTTATTGTTTGAGCTGTTCTGCTGTCCCACAGCTCACGGTCACACTGAAGCTCTTGTCATCAGCCATGCATGTCACTCCTGGCCTTCACCCAGTGCGTAGGTGCTGATGGGATGGCAGCCTTACAGGCCCAGCTGTAGCACCAGATATGCTCCTTATCTATAATGCCCAATTATGGCAAAGAAACCAATGTTGTTTATATGCTAAGCCTGCTGGGCCAAAGACTTGATGAGAAATGAGAAATGTCACACTCTTGCTCTCTCTCTCTCTCTCTCTCTCTCTCTCTCTCTCTCTCTCTCTCTCTCTCTCTTCCACTGACACACACTTGATGCTCTGGCTGTATTGTAATGATACACATCTTTGTGCGCCTGTATGCTGTGTAGCGTTTAATGGTGGCTGCAGGGACACCGAATCGAAGGGTGGATGGAGACTGATTAAATGAAATATATTCCAATAACGATATGTAGATGAGACGCCGGTCGACAAAACAGTTTCAGAAACAGATAAGAATCAATTCAGCTCAGCCTTGAGGAATCATGATAATGAATTCAGCAGCTCACCTGACAATCAGCCAGTCAGGCACAGACAATAATGGCAATTTCAGATGGAGCGAGCATGCCTCTTATTTACACTGCGGGCCTACAGTCATGCAGTATTCACTAGTTGGCAGACTGGATAATTAAAGACGTATTTGATTTTTCATTTACACTCTGTGTTTTGATTGCAGATCCATATCCATATTCCTGAGGATTGTGACACGATGGAACAAGTGTTTTGAAACATTTACAACAGCATCACAATTTGTACTGCACTAGTTATTCCTTCCGCGTCACACAAGATTGATGCAAATAGTGTCAATTCTGGACCATGTCCTCTTAAAATCATGACTAAATCAAATCTAACACAGACCTTGTACGGCATATAGCACTAAAATTACCATAAGTCATTCTTTCCATTTATATTCTCAACCATATGACTTATGGATTATAAGATTCAGTAAGAAAAAAAAATAGCTTATTGTCTCACCTTCACCCCTCCAGAGAATACATATGTGGTTATAGGGAAAAGAAAAACTAGATAATGCAGTGTGACTCTCTATAGAGCAAATCTGAAAAAGTAAACAAATGTTGAAATAATATACGGAGGTGTAGATAATGACGTTCGATATTCATCCCAGCAGCATGCTTAATCCTCACAAACATTTAGTAATTTCATCAGTTCTCGATAGATTTGTCGGGCTGCGCAGAATAAAGATCAGCTGATGTTGTAGGTGCTATTTTTACTTCAAGTTTCTCTCTACTCAAAACTATTTTCTTTTGTTTTCATATTCCTTCACTATAAACTATGAATTCTACTGTGCAGAACGATGCTGGAGCAGAGTTTATGGATTTTTCTTTTAATTGTTTTTTTTATTATTATTATTACTATTTGTGCAGCATATTCAACATATATTATTATATAATTGGCTTAAATTGTCATTTTCCATTCATAGTTTATACATACCTGGTGTCTTGTTTATTGTACAGTCTGTTTGGGGTGTTAGTCCTCTGGCCACACCCACTTCTTCTTCATGTGTCTCCCCTTTTGTATATTGTCTCTGAGGAGAGGTCAGTGTCCATATTGTCGCATCCTCTGTATTTGTACACGCCTTCACTAATATTTATGATTATTTATGTCATCCATGTTTATTAAGTTGGACTTATTTTCATATTGAATTTTATTATTTTCTCTATTTTCATTATGTGTTGGTTTTGTTGTCCGTCCCACACAGTGTTGACACCATATTTTTGTTTCACTATAGATCTGGGTACAGGACATAAATTAGCATCCCTGCTAACTATCCAGGCTAAATAAACAGACAATGTGTCTGCATGAATCACAGTGTCTTGGGTTTATGCACAACTAACAACAAAACACAACACAGAGGGAATACGTTGGTCACATGTGCAAATATATTAGTTAAAGACCACACACACACAAGATTTAGAGGAATATAAATGATCCAACTGCAACTATTCACTATTACATTTTCATTAGTATGTCATCACCTGAATCTGAGAAGTTCATGTTAGTTTATATTGAGCTGTTTATTCATTCATTTATTTGTTTATTTCGAGCAATTACAGACTATACGCAAGTAAAATTTCATTCAAATCATTTATTTATAAAAGAAAGTGGGAAGAAGAAAAACTTATTTAACCCCACCCCCATTCTCATCATCAAATAACTTGACATATTAACATTTTAAATACCCCTCCTGTCCTTAGGCTTAAAGCCTGAACAATAAACAACATAGGTCTATACCAAACAGAATAAATTGATTTGACAGTATTTACGTTTTAAAAACAAACATGTGTGAAAAATAGAAACAAAGTACATTCCTGGTGGTGTTACCATGGGTAACAGTTAACTTACATTATAGTAATTACAAACCAACAGTGATAAGAAACAATAGCAGAAGGTAATGGATGCCACATAACAACCACATGATGAACAACAAACACACATGAACATTGTAAAAGAATGTTCATTAAGACCCTCTATCTTTACACTGGTACCAGACCATGTGTTTATATTCCAGGATAAATCTGTGGATATTTGGTCATTGCTTGTGTTGGATGTTCAGACTTTTTTTAAAAGTTTCACTCCACATACAGACACACAAAAGTGAATCAAAATGTACGTAATATAAAATCTCCAAAACCTCGTACTATCCTGAATTGTAAAGAAAAAATGCTGTATGCTACTTGGTAGTAATTTATTGAACACTTTGAATAAGACTATTGATGCATAATATTTAACAAGATGATGGATTTTGACTAGTTTTGTTTGTTGTTTATTGTTTGTAGTTTATATCTACAGAGTAACAGGGTCATCTTTCATTTCGTCCATTGACTTCCCCTCATTTTTTCTTTTTTATGGTGGTGTATGTTATAGTCTTATGTTACAATGCTTTCACCTGTTATGTTGGTGTTGAGCAGAGGTATGATTCACTTTGCCAAAATGTCCTGAATGGTATTTTTTTTTTTTTTGGTCAAAATTGCTCATCTTAATTTGAAAGACTTGATGACACTAGAAAATCAATGATGATGACTATTTCTTTTCGGCTTTTTCCCTTCTGGGGTTGCCACAGTAAATCACTTTCGCATGTTGATTTGGCACCGGTTTTTATGTCGGATGCCCTTCCTGACACAACCAGGCTTGGAACCGGCACAATGAGGCTTGCGCCCCCTTGTGGCCACATTGGGATGTATAGCGTAAAGAACCTTTCCTAAGGGATCACCTGGGTCTCAAACCAGCCATCATCCGCACCAAAGTCAGTGGCGTTAACCACTGAGCTACCCAGTCGCTCATGAGACACTAGAAAATCAATGAAATGAGGGATTAAGAAAAGTGCCAACCTCAGCTGCACATATACATATGTCCATTGTGACTCACAGCAGAACCATATACAGACATTAATTTATAGAATAAGCTGACACAGACAGAGCATGCCTCCATTAAAGCCACCATTATTATTAATATTAAATATAGTTTTAATAATTCTCATAATTTATGATGGAGTGACAATAAAAGCCTCTCCTTCAAACCATTTTATTAACCCGTAAAGACCTAGTGCTACTTTTGTGGCACTTCCCTTTATTACTACCCTTTATTCAGTGATTTATCAATGTTTATTCTAATATTTTGCTCTGTATTTTGTATTATTTAGTGAAAATCAGGTATTTTCCTATATTTAATTTATTGATTATCTAGATTGTTTATAAAAGCTCAGATTAAAGTTGAGGGTTGTATCAAAAACAGAGAAAATTTAAGAAAAAGTGACTTTTTCAGTGACGATATCAATAAGTGAAGACAAGTGTGTCCATCCACTGTCATTAATCCAACTCCATGAGTCTTACTGGTAAATCAATGTTGTAGAAGACGATGGTGTTTCCAGGTTTTCTACGTGAACGTGCAAATGCGTCATATGTGATGACGATGAAAAGATGAGAAACTGTATTTTATTCCAATTATTTACATGTGTTGATAGGATTAGCAGACAGCATTAAATAGTTTATATCATGGTTTTGGTTAAAGGTGGATGTTTGGGTTTTTATGGGTTAAAACACAATTGAATTCATTTAAAAACAGTCAGTGTAATCCATGAAGTAATAATGGATGGAATATCATGAAACGTGATGTATTTCTACACTCAACTGCCATCCCCTACATACAGCGCAGATAATACTGCTAGATAACAAGCTGGCTGTGAGGGTATGTGGCGCATAAGCATCATGTAAAGACATGTATGGATTAAAGTGCTCAAAAGGACAACATTCTTTTCAGACATAACGCAGGGGTCTAAAGGTTTCTATTTCCAAATCAGAGTTGTTATACCCATGAGATGCCTTCATGACCAGCAGCAGTGGAATTAATGCGGCTGTTCTCCCAGCTCTCAATACTTCATAGATTTGTTTTGGTCTTTGAAGGCTTTAAACCTCTTTAGAACAAGTTATTTTCCTCTTCTTGAAGAACTTGCTGAATCCCCCTCTCCTCCACTCACCATCAATATTTAGATCTCCCCTGCATCACTTTGGACACACATAAATCCACTCTTGCTCTTAAATCTTTCATTAAAAATGGGGTCATCTTTGAATTTGAGACTCTATCTTATAAAGGCCAAATCAGGCATATTCTGAAGGTTGCTGTATAATTCATGACCGTTATGGGTCTAGTGTATCATGTCAGATAGCTTTGGACAAATGGATTGTGAGGAACCGGCGCAGAGACAGATGTACCTTCAGAGACAATGAGATTCAAATTGATACCTGATGTTGAATGGATCCACGTCCAGCTGATGCCGTGGAATGAAGCCTGAGTGGAAGAAGCAGATGTTGGGCTGTAATTGCCTCGTAGTGAGATGATGAAAGTGCTAAGGTGCAGTTTGGAGTGTGAATCTCACAGGGGGAATGGGGGAATGAAGTGTTCTTCATGGTTTAACATGAAAAGTTTCATCTGTAGTTACGCCACAGATGCCAGTTTTCTTTGCGTATTTATCACCTTCGCCTTCCGTTCCAGTTACCTACCAAGCATTTAGTCGTATTTTTAGGCCTTTAACCTTGCGGGAGTGAATGGTTTTTTACTAGATATATCTGAAGCCAGTTTTGGTTCCAGCTCTGTAGTGAGCATCCTGGGCCTTTAGTCATTGTCATCTTTTTTTGACCTGAACATAACGGCACCACTTGCTGGATGCTTTTATACAAAGTGCCTCACAAGACCACAGATGCATACATTTTTAACACTTACAGACACACTGGGAATAGAGCTCTTAACCCTCAGTGTTAGTGTGATGCTCTACCCAAATATGTACACGTGGAGTCCATTTATTCTTCCATATATCAGGAAGAAATTTGTCAAAAGGGCATTTGGGGTTTTCCATACATTCACATGTGATTCCACCAACTTGAAATAATTAAGTGGATAAAAGAAGAATCAAACAATTTACAGTCAGTCTTTATTAATAAATGCTTTATATTAGACATAACAACACATTTCCATATATGAAGCACAAACATTAATGCATCATATTAAAGCTTTTAAACAATATACATGTTTTTCGAGATTGATTGATTTTGTAACTTCATAAATACAAAGTCTCCATCATGAAATTGTGTTTTCTTTAAGTGCTACAGACAATAGCGAATCAGACATTCAGGACTAATTCGAGGACTATCCACTGTCTCTCTTTCCATAATGGAATTTCCTTTCTATCAGACAGAGGAAGTGGAATGAGGGGAAGTAAAATAACTCAGTGACCAGAAAACAAAGCTGGCGGGCATTGTCCTGCTTCCAAGAGTCATGCAGTGACAGTGAGGCCCTCCTGACTCAATTCTCCAGACCTGGAGGGTATCTCTGTTATTGTGTGACATGGGATGCAATGCCAGATGGCTGTCCGTGACGTGAACCCCACCCATAGTTGTCAAAATGCCACCACATTGGCTGGTGCAGGGCATGCTAAATCCCTCTCAAGGGAGAAGCCAGTTTGCAACCATTCAGCTCCAATTACAAATCTTCAGTAGCACCCGAGGATTTGAGGCCATCCAAATATGGTGATTACTCTGCAGTTCCTGGAGGGGCGAAGATGAGAGCTGAGCTCTTCATTGGTATGCGCTGTTTACTTACTGTCTGTGTGTCCATCTGTTGATATGGAGAACAGACGCAGCTCGATTTTTCTGCGGAGGCCACACTGAAAGCTTGGCTCGCATAACAATTATCTGACATTATCCTGTAGTTTCATAGAATTTCAAATAGTCACATAACAGTCAAGGCGGTAGAACCCAATATGAACAAATCACGTTATCATTGAGTCTTTTTTTTTTCTTTAAATTGTTATTAAAGGACTGAATTAGTTGAAGGGTATTTTTGTCGTCAGCTAAGGTTTTAAATTTGACAGTGAATCCATCTTTTTATTTTGACTTTTTTGTCACAGTACCAAAGTGAGTGAGTCATAAGTTATTTTAATGAGAACACATGGTGTGTTTAAGTCCAATAAGTTAAATGTGATGCTGAATTCAGAGGTTTTAGACTCTAATTCACCATTGAATACATGGGATTCAGTGTTTAAATAATCACCTCACGGTCATGTTGGAGATACATAATGACTCTAATGTCATTTTATAACAATAAAGGAGATTTTTGCTCTCAAATATGCCATGAAAAATGATTAGCATCTGAATTTTTATACATACAATTCAATATTCTGTCTCAATTTAACTTCATTCTTTGCATGACAAAAGACACAGAATGTGTTTTTTGGTGTCCTTATACTGAATCGTAATCCGATTTTCATGTTGTGTTATTTTTAGTTGTCTTTACCTACAGATATTCTCTGTATTGCAGCCGCGCACCATAAATTCTCTGTGGTCTTTGTTGAAGTGTAGTGTTGGCCCTTGTTCCTTGATGTCTCTCAGCTCCTGCTCTTCTCGGCTCAGCTCTGTGACGTCTGTGTCCATGTGGGTGTTTTTTACAGCTCTTTCATTGACAGACAGTGTAATGATGCCCTATGAATGAGCCCCGCTGGGTCTCTGTGCTGCCATACTCAAGTTCCTCAAACTGCCAACGAATGTCAGTCTGTTGCCCCTGTGCGTGGCCTCGTTTCTCACCTGTCTATCTCTCTGGCATCTGCGTGTCTATGACTGCACCCATAACCATGTACTTCTGTGCGATTATTTCACCACTGGTGTGTCATTTTGTTGGCAGGTTTGGCAAAGCCCATGGGGCTCGTGGAAGGACCTGGAGGTCTTGGCCAGGGGGGAGCTGCTGCCACTCTGGGGGAAGACAGTCGAGATGCTGAGGGGAAGTATGAGGAGTACGGCTACAACGCTCAGCTCAGTGACCGCATCTCACTTGACAGGAGCATCCCAGATTACCGGCCTAAAAAGTATGTCCATCCTCTCTTTACCTCTTCTTCTAACACTAATACTTGACACCTGTTTTTTCCCACAGGCTCAGTAGTGTAGCGCCAGAGAGACATGAAACTGGAGGGTTTGCCAGTTTAATCCCTGCAGCAGGTGACGAGCTCTATTTTTGTGAAGGCACACAATATTTAACAGGACTTCTTGCCAGAAAACTGGCATTTTTCATCAAACTCACAATGTGTTTTCCTTATGTCTGTTTTTGGAATGTACTGGTATACTTTTCCTATAAATGTGTGCCAATATAGATGCATAGTTTTACAACAGAAATAAGTAAGCTGTGCAGTTAAACTTTACTGTTGAGGATTGGTGGAATTTGCAACAGTTTCCCAAAGACAGGGTCAAAAGTTTAAGGCACACTTAGACTATATCAATGCTGTGATGACGCCACCAAAGGTCTGTTAAAACTGTATCGAGCCAAATATCCTACAGAAATCACTAACAGATTAGCTTACATGACCGTCAAATATGCTTATTTTGGTTATTTTAGATATGAAAGTTCTATTTTTTTTATTTTTATTTTTTTTAGAAATACTGAAATCACACTGTTTAAGGGATACTGATGCATTAGATGGAACGTTAAATGGCTCACACAGCATATCTCACACCTGCAAAAATGCAAATGTCACCATTATAAATGTACTGACTGCAGGGGACTTAAATGTACACCGTCTGGATTAAGACATTGATTTAGTCATGATAAATGTGGCACATGACATCTTGTAAAGACTCCCACCTCCAAATTACAAAGGTAGCCCCTTAATGTTCAATAAAGCAGCCTTTATGCTGCTATAAACTGTGCTAGACACAGTGTAGACATGGTTGTCAGGCCTCCTTTTTTATTTTAAATGTGGCTCCTCCTCCTCTGTTTCCCTTTGTTTCCCTTTCTTACTAGCTGTTTGATATTTTTCTTCTTCATCTAACTCTACTTAATCCTTTCACGTCTCCTCAGTCAATGCAGTTAAGTCAGTTTGGCCACAGGGCATCTCAAGGCTTTCGCTATGGGGAGTCACACAAAAGGAAATTACTTTAGACATGCCTAATCCCAACATGAAAGGAAAAGACAAGATGATAGTGATAGTTGGAGAGCAATTTCATAATTTCTTGATAGTAATTACTTAGTATTAGTTTCTGTTTTTATGAAAGAGACCCAGTGGACATTTATGGTCTTTTTTTTTTTTTTTTTATTAAATAAATGTTATATTTAGAAGTACAGAGATACAGTAAAAGCTGTAGGAGATGGACTGAGGTGGAGGGCTAATCAAGCCTGCCAGTGACATTTATATCGCATATTGTCAAAGAACAATGTCGACATGCACAGACACTCTGAGGAAATCTAGCGGCCAAGAGACGTTTCTGAGGGCTTTAGCGGGATAACAATTCATTTCATCCACACAGCTTTTTTCAGAGCTCTTTTTCATGCCCAGAAAAATTAGACAAGAGTGTAACGGAGAGGAGGACGATGAGTAAAAGGGAGTTTGCTAATTAATAAAAGTCAGTTGAGAATGCCACAGAAAATGGAAGGGTTCTAGGAATGTCCTTTTTTTTTGTACAATTTCAACCAAAATTTGTATGAGTGAGAGAAAAGTGAGAGTTAAATGTTTGTTGAAGCAGTTGTTTTCTCACTCGTATGATGCAGGCTTTCACAGTTTCACGAGCTGTGACTGAACACTGTTTTTTTTAAGAGCCTTCTTCTATAACGTGTCAAGTGTGGATGTACAGAACTATCGTTGCATGCTTCCAAACAAAAAAAAACATGCCATGTCCAACAAGGAAGAACTTTAAAATGTACCTCACAAACAGGTTTGATAAAGACTTAGTACATGGGTTTCAAAGAACTGGAAATCAATACAGTGCAAAGTGCTAACACAGTTTTCTTTTGGTCTTCTTGTTTATGTCACTATAGCAACTCTTTGAAGAAGCAGAGAAACATCAAAGAACTGCTTTTAGAAAGTGAAAGAATAGTTCAAAGAAAGAAAATGATTATTAGCTTTTGTGGAGCTGTGTTGCAACCCTGGCCAGGACTTTTTTTTTTGTCTTCCCTCTGTATTTCTGTACGTGCTGATTTACCTGGAATCACGCAGTGAAAAATGTAGCTACATAATTCACATTTCTAATTCTGCAGCTGTAATCTTGTATTGTGGATAAAAGGTGACTCAGCAGTGCAGAGCTGAGGCTAAAGCCAGGAACCAAGGACCCCATCGTCTAATGGGCTTTTAATTGAACAGGAGTCACTGAGTGGAGATGACTTTGAAAGAAGAAAAGTCCAACGACTCATATGTTCTGACACAAACTGGACTTTCTCTCTTTTTTAAACCTGGCTCTCTCCAGCTTAACCCATACCTAATAATTACCGCCACATTTGTCTCTCTCACAAAGACCTGTAATCCTCATTCATGGCCCCCTAGCCTGTATTTCTCTCATGCCCTTCACTTCATCTGATATTCTTAACTCAGATACCAAGGGACTTAAGCAGGTTCTGTATTATGGCAGCTCTGAGCCAACCGTTTACTGTCCTTGAGAGGCTTAGGTGCAATAACATTTCACTGGGCTGTGAAGAGAAAAACAATCAGGATAGAATAACTGATAAAACCGATGCCACCAGAAAGAAAACAATAAGATTATAAATGGAACTTGTGTGTGGAAAAATGGCATTTATGGCATCAAAGATGCTTTTCACCTCCATTTACTCCTAATCTCACCTTTATCTCTGTTGTTACTTTGCTAAAGATTTGGTATATATTTTGTCACAAAAGGTGTTACACCCAAAAAATATATTGAAGCACAACAGATGCCACATTTCCCCAAGGACCTCTCGTCTTATGTTTGTCTGACTGTGGGAGGCTGATAACCAGAAAAGAGTGCGAGGGAGGCAGAAGGAACAGGCTTACCTCATCTCCTGAGTGTCTGATACTGCAGAATGGGATCGTAAGGTCTCCGCGGTGCAGGAGCTCCCGCTGCAAATTGTTGCTCTTTCCAGAGCTAGAGTTTATCTCCTGGATGGAGGGACGGAGAAATGACAAGGCAAACGATTATCTTTCTGAGAGGGGAGCTCGTGGATTGGAAAGTTGCTTTGGTGTTGCGTTCACTGTGTGGGTTGCAGGAGGTTAATGTGAAATTTCACAGCGAATGAGAGCGGCCAGCGGGAAAAAAAAGTCAGGCGAGCGGCGAGTCTGCAGACTGTAGGAGGAGGAGAAGGGGGAGGTGTGATGGGAATACATCTTAATCTGGCGCTCTGTTTCTGTCAAAGCTTGTTCCGGGTCAAATTATGAGCGCTGGCCAGTGAGCTCAGACCCATTACAAACAGATGAGTCGATCGCTCATCTTGTTATAGCTTTACAAGGCTTCCTCGCTACTCCAGACAGGTACAAATTTAAGGTTGAGCGATGCCCTAAATTGGATCCAGTAACTAGGGCAATGGAACTACAATATCACTTTACGATCTCGACACTGAAATCCAGCTTCACACCACACCTCAACAAGAAGTGATGAGGGTTCTTTGCCCCCTCTGACAAAGTCAAGATATTCCCCTGGTAATATTCATTAAACATTGCCTCTGTGTTGGTTGCACAGCTGAACAGCAGTGAAATATACAGTATTTTGTTTTGCACAGCTGTGACAGTGCACAGCAATGTCATGGCGGTGTCCCTGCAAAGTAGAGACGCGGTGGAAAATATCCTCCCTCAAACTCACTGCCAGATTTGTCATTGTATTTATAGACCTGGCAAGGCTGATTGAGAGAGGCAATAGAGAAAGCTGCGAGAGGGAACAAAGGAGTTGCAGAGGGAGAGCATAAATGCACGAGGAAGGACTGAAATGGTACACTGGGAGGGTTATCAATCAAAACACTTGTGCATTTACTCTTACGAATAGAGAGTGAGAGCAAGGCTTAAAGTATAGATAGACGTACGCAGTGTGCTTCATCATAAACACTCTCTGTGGTTTACTTTCCCTTTTATTACCTGTGCTGTCAAATGCATGTGGGCTGTGGTAATGGAAGTGATTGATAACAGTGCATGAAATTATGCTCTCCTTGGTCCATAGCAGTAAGCGGTAGCCTACTTGGCTAGTGAGACAAGGCAGCAGATTGTCATTCTTATGCATCAATCTGTCCTTTTTTTTTGTTTTTGTCAAGGTGTTTTCATAACAAATCATACTCATAGAAAAAAATCTCACAAATTAGATCCGAATACATTATAGAATATTGGCAAACCTGATTATTCTGCACAGACCGTACTTTATTTGATATATGAAAACAGTTCAACAATAACTTGAATTTGTACTGCCCATACCTGTATATTCCTATTAAATTCCATTTATATTTTAAAGCTTTAATATGCAAGACATGTATTCATGGGGCTAATTTATTCATTCATTCAATTTCCAAACTGTTTAATCCTCTGGAGGGTCACGGTGGCGCTGGAGCCTATGCCAGCTACCATTGGGTGAAGGCGGGTTACAATCTGGACGAGTCGCCAGCTCATTGCATGGTCCGACATATACAGACCAACAACCATTCACACCTACGGTTGATTTAGATTAACTAGTTAATCTAGTTAGCTGCGTGTCTGTGAGCGGTGGGAGGATGCTGAAGAACCCGAGGGGATCCATGCAAACACAGGGAGAGCAAAATGTGCAATTCATTAACTTACAGCAGGAATGGCAGCTTTTAATTCATGAGATAGCTGCACACTGTGGGTAGTTTAAGGAAGGTCTAAATACAACGCAGAAACATGAAAGCGTTTATTTTATGGTTACTTTTTTAACTTTATTTCCTTGTTGACATGCAAAGTGCTCACTATATGATTTCACAACCGAATAATATGCCATCTGTTGTGTCGTCCTACATAATTGCTAGCTTCTCTCTTGCCAATTCACATTGTTGAAAGGTGAGAACCTGCTAACACATGCCTCCACACATACACATACTCAGTCCCTCTCTCACATAAACCAGTGGCTGCACAGTGGAGGGATCCAGTGGGTGGAGACGGGAGGATGTAACTTTAGCACCACGCTGTGATCCATCTGCTGTGTGGCCGTCCCCCTGCGGCCTGACCCCATGGATGCTGCTGACTCAAGCTGACATCCAAGTTCACCAGGGTATCGGGGTGCTGAGCACCAGTCGAGTTCAGATGGCTCACAGCAAGAGTGGAAGAGCAACAAACGTGCTGCCTTTGAACAAACATGTTCAGGGTAGATTTGCCATACCAGAATTTTGACTTTGATACCCCACTTCCTTGTTTAGTATCTAAAAATATAACTGCAGCATGAACAAGAACATAACCGACTTTGGCGTAACTGTTACACTTAGGTTTTAATTTTAGGAGCTTTGGTAAACAAAAATAATGCGATAAAACATCACGTTACGCACCAGGTCACCACCCATCATGTTCTGTAGATTCTGTCTTTTTAGTTTAGAGAGATTAAGGATACGCTTCTCTGCAGCAATCCTAATTTATGTCTCAGATGGATGAGAGTGAACACTTTCAAAGGCGTGGTTTCTAGGCCTCACTTCTTTGTCTCTAGCTTTCATATCTCATGATCTCTGATATCATTTGACACTGATCAGTCCTGACAAATGAAAAAACTGGCTCATTAACAGTCATAGAATCAATGTTATTCTACCAGGCTCTTGAAATGCATCACCTCAAAGCCCTAAACTCTACCCTGTGTTGATATTGAGCTAAAGATTTTAACAGCTGAGCCGGATATCCTGAACCTAAGTGGATCTTATAGATTTGTTTGCACTGCACGTGATTAATGTCAGTTTTATATTCGAGTACAGGACATACAAGTGTTTTATTATTTCGAAAATGTCTTGTAAATTATTCAACCACAACAACTATTATAGTAGTCACCTCATTATCCCAATGTAATGAATCACTACTGAATAAGATATGGGAAAACATGGAGAAACAAAGGCAGGATCAAGTGAAATGCATTTGTCAGCTGGTGCATTTAGGGCCTAATTGGAACGCTGCAGAAGATGCTGCGTTGCGTGTGTGTTCGTAGTTGCCATAGAAATCAATAACGTGTTTCTGTCTGGTCCACACTGTTGCTGCGACTTCAAAGCAGCAGTAAGTCTAGCCAAAGTGTCATATTTTTGTGAAATAATAGAGAAGTAGGACAGATGAGATTATCACCACTGGGCGAGGAATAAAATTGGGACTGAGTGTGACTAACAAGTAAAAACACTGTATATACAAAGGCAAAGTGAAAAAATAAGTGACAAAATAAGAGTTCATCGACAGCTGTGGAAAAGAGTTAATGTACAGGATGTGGTTAGCAGAGAAAGAAAAGGAAGCGGAGTGACTAAAATACTATTATTTGTGTGCTGAGGATCTGTGAGACGCATAATATAATTCTTTACAGAAGCATTTAATTATAAGACGTTCACTAGAATACTCTGAAAATCACAATTTTAACCTTTGTATGTTATTTTACATCGTCATCTATATCTGTGTCGGTTGGCGTAACAACAGTCGCCTTCCTTTTGTCATAAAACATAAAAGCAGCACTTGCTAAAAAAGTAAATACATGCACTAAAACAACTGTTATAAGGTCATAAACTGGCAAAAATCACTCATATTCACTATTTACTCTCTCTGAATCACTATAAAAGCCAACGCACTTTTTGATCTCATTGAGGCACAGGATTGGTCCCCTCTATATCATAATAATCATACATATACCATAATACTGGAAGGTCTCAGAGCGTCTGTGTGTGTGTGTGTGTCAGCATGATTTTGACAAATGTAGATTTTTTTTACATGGCCAATTCAGTACCTACAGTTGAGGAACAGGACCCTCCACATTAAATATCTCGGCAAGTTGATAGGACCAATATTTTTGGAGGTATAGCCAAACGATCACGTGACTCAATCATGTTGACTGGAAGCGCAGTAAGCTGTATGAAATTAAGTTAAAAACAGGAACAACGCATTTATTAACTTCAGTCTCTGTCAGTGTTAATATGACCCGAGGTTACCCACGGACATCTCAGCAAGTTGATAGGACCAGCATTTTTGGAGATATTAGTCATTTTGGAATACAATAGCCTTATAATCACAAAAATGCAGTAACAGCTGCATGATGGGAAATTAAATTAAAGATCAACTTCTATCATTATTTCCTTCCTACTGCTGTGTCTCCACTATGGTTGAATACATTGTGTGTCATTTCTGTGAAA
>JAPSES010000219.1:18540157-18550959 GCA_029822895.1 Maxillicosta whitleyi
CTTGTTTTCCTTTCTCTACACTCTTTTTGAAAATAAAAAATCCCAAAAGGTAAATTCTGCCTTTGTCTCTGTCTTCAGTTTATTCCCATTTAAGACTCAATGGTCAGAAATACTTTGCATTGTGGGTTTAACTTTAGTTTCCAATGGTCTTACTGCAAAATACCAATTTTACACATGCAAAATAAATCAAGATTAATCGCGATTAACTATGAAATTTCTAAGATTAGTTGCGATCAAGAAAATTAATCTTTTGACAGCGCTATTTATTATATTATTATAAATTTCATACAACCCCATTAGGATTTCAGGTGAGCCCATGTGGGGGTCCCGACCTTGATTTTGAAAAACACCACTGTAAACTCATTCATAAATAAAATATCTGCAAAATCACTACTACACCCAAAAAAAAAAAAAAAAAAAAAGCCTTTGTGTGAAGAATCCAAAAATATTAAAGACTCAGGGGTTAATGGTTACTAATATCCAGCACACAGACTACAGCAGGGGTGTCCAACATACAGCCCCCGGGCCAAAACCAGCCCATTGGAGGGTTCAGTCCAGCCTGTGGGATGAATATGAGAATTTACAGACAATATTAACACTAAATGTTGTCATTCTCATTTTAGTTCAAGTTCCACATTCAGACCAATATGATCTCAAAACTAGTGACACATGAAACTTCATGAAGCATCGAAGCCTTTCATATGGAAACAAACATGTCACATCAGATTTTAAATGATAAAAACCACTGAATTTCTACCACTGAATTTTCTTCATTTCAGGGCAAAAAAAAAAAAAATCAATGGCTTTTATAATTTAAAATCTGATTAGTCAGATTTGCTTCCACACTTTGAGTATTTTTGGGTCAATCCAGCATAAAAGGCTTCATGAGGCTTCGTCTGCTCTACTAGGACACCTACTGGACAAACAGTGTATAACAGGCAGAAATATCAGTTCATGAATTTAACTTATGTGGTATTTTTGGGAAAAGTCTGTGAATTAAACTTTCAGCAAAAATAAATAACTATGTAGTGCATATTTTATTATATTTGAAAGAAAATCACAATCACAATCCCATACTATAAAAGGGAAGTTGACTGTGTGTGTCACAGGCATCACACAACATCCAGAAAAAGCTGACAGCTGCAGTTTGGTATACTTTTGTATTTTTGGTCCCAGAAGAAACTAGTGAAAACGGCAAGTTGATGAGACCAGTATTCTGGGAGATATGATTAACTTTGGAATACATGGGCCTCCAATGGACAATCACACTGCTCTGCCCAGAATCATCAAATCATCATTGAAGTCGGTTACCTAGCAACAAATAAACAACTGGGCCACGTTTCCATGGTGTTAAATTTCATGTGTAGAAACAGACATGCCAGCTGAGAGGTTAGAGAATAGAATAGAATAGAATAGAATAGAATAGAATAGAACAGACTTTATTGTTATTACATCAGTTGTAACAAAATTGCAGGTGGTCTTTGCCAGTGACAGTCCACTTAAATCTAAACGACACAATTAGATAGAGACATATATTAAAAATATATAAAATAGTATGCAATCGAAATTTGTGCTAATTAGAGATATACTGCATGAAAGGGTAAACATTTGTAAAAAAACAAAAACAAAAACAAAACATTTTTTTTTTTTTTTACAATATTACAACTCTAAATTCTTCTGTTTTAGTGTAAAAAAGTAAAATTATATGAAAATGTTAACATTTACAATCTATCCCTCCTAAAAAAAATAATGTGGATTTCCATGAGAAGTAAGTGTAATTTTAACAATATTCTGCCTGTCATTAAATGTTTTGTGCATTTGTAGATCCACAGTGATTTGTAACTCATAATATACATGTGTAAATGATAAACCGAGACATAATGTTGTTAAAATTGCACTTATTTTTCCTCAAGAAACTTCATGTTATTTGTGCTAGTCAAATTTTTTTAAAGTATTGTTTGTAGTTGTATACATTTTCACTCTCTCTTAAACATGGAGAAAGAATTGGACATGAATATAAAGACACAAACCAAAACTTGTAGGTTAAACTGACTTATAATGAAACAGCCCAACAAACAGTGTTGACTGGATTGTTCAGTTCTGGTGACCTCATTGACCTCTCCTTGCGACATTTCTCACTCACTGAGTTACTCCACCTCTGCATGGAACGTAACGTTGGGTTAGTCTGTCAGTGTGACCAATGCACAGACACGCCTAAAACCAGGACCCACAAAAGGTCCAAACTGTGCACCTTTGGGAGGTTCTGGGTCAGACTGGGGCTGCACAATATATCGCAAAATTATAGTTATCGTGATAACAGTGTGCAATATTCATATTGCAAAGACGTGCAATAATTTATGTTATTTTATTTGTATGTATTTGTAATATTTGACTGTGTTTGTGTCTGAAGGTCTATGGTTGAAACTTCACCAGGTTTTTGGACAGAATTATGTAACTGATTATATTAGTTCAGTATTTAGTCTTAAATTCTAAATAATTGACTCAACATACAAACATTTGGCTCATTTTAACATTAAAGAACACTTTTCTCAGTTTTTTAGTATTTTTTTAGGTGAACGAGAAATATCGCAATATTATTGTTATCGCAATGCTGTACATACATATCACATATTGCAAGTTTTGCAGATATCGTACAGCCCTGGGTCAGACAATGTGTTACAGTTCCAGAAAACGTGCTCCAGCTCCAGGATACGCTGCAGGAGGAATAGGACGACATTCCACAGGCCACTACTGACAGCGTTGTGAACTTTGTGCACGGTAGATGAACCGCTTTACGAGATGCCAACGGTGGACACACCCAGGTGTGAGTGCTGTGAACTCTGACCGCTGTCATAACTGTGTACATTCTGTGAGACGTGTTTCTATTACTTGGATATTAAAGGGCTCATATTTATCTAAACCCATTTTTATTAGTCTTTAATTCATTTATTTGTGTATTTGGACCCTAATAGTTCATACAGTTTGGATTTTAACCCTCTACCTGCTGCAAAACTGTGCACCATTGTCACATATATATTATATATACGTTATATAATATTATATATATATATTATATTCATTACTGTAAAAATCAAGTGGATTTACAACTTGTTTCAATTCCTTCTTAATTCATAAATTACAGTATAACTTACTAGTATTTTTTAAAGAAAATAATTCTGACAGGTAAACCAATGTCAACATCTGAAAATATCAGATATGTAAACCAGACTCACTCCCTTTCTACTGTAGTTCTGATTAGGTCGTTAATTGGCCTAAAACTAATTCACTACAAAAGTCTGTTTTATTGCAACTCTGGAATAATTTGCCAAAAAGGTATAGGCACCGGGGAACATAGGTTTGACCCCAAAATAAGGAATCTCACTTGATATTAAATAAGAAGGGGCGTGGTCAATTAGCATATCTGACCACGCCCACTAAACGCCATAAAAGGGTAGGTGTGTCTGCAAACAGGTTGCTTTGGGTCAGTAATATAAGAGATGCCACCAAGAAAGGGCAGTTAAAAAAATGTGTTTTTTTTTTAAATTTCTCAATTAATTTTTTTAAATGTATTTTTTAATTTTTATTTATTTAGTTTTTTTTTTTTATTATTATTAATTTTTATTTTTTAAACTTTAACAGCGGCAAAATTGAATCAAACAAAAGAAACACAACCTTTCAGATTCAGTACAGACATTTCAGGAACAGCAGTTGAAACATTTTTGTGATGATGTGAATGTGACAAACAGATCAAGTGGAAGTGGTTTGATATAAAAATGACCTCTGACAGGTGAGCTATAGTTTTTCACCTAAAATTACAAACAATGGGATCCAACAAGCTCTGTCAGATTGTCTTACAGTGAAACAAGTATATTAAATTATGATTGTAGGCTGTAGACAAACACACTGATTGTGTATGGAAAATATCTTCATCTGGGTCTGAATGAAGTTATAAAATATAAAATAGAAACATACAAACCAAAAATGCTAATTTAACCCCTTAGGACTGAGTGTAAAATTTGTGGCAGTTCCCAAATGACTATTTTTTTTTCTATATTTAACTGTACTTAAGTGGTTTATCACTATTTCTTGGCATATTATCATCTGCATTTTGTGTGTGTGTTTTTTTCCAGTGAAATTCAGGTATTTTCCAACATTTAATTCACTGATCACATAGATGTTCATAAAAGCTCAGAGCAAAGTTGAGGATTAATATATCAGAAAGAGAGAAAACTGAAGAAAAAGTGTTTTTTTTCCTCCAACGAAATCTATCATTATCTGAACATAAACCCAGTGTTTCCATCCACTGTCACTGACCCAACTCCATGGGTTTTACTGGTGAATAAATGTTATAGAAGATGTCAGTGTTTCCATGGTAACTATAAAGCCTCTGAACATCCAAATGGGTCATATCTGATGACCATGAAAAGATGAAAAACTGTATTTTACACAAATAATTTACATGTATTAGTGGATAAACAGATATTAGACAGTTTAAATCAGTAGATGATTATAGATGTTTGGATCTTTATGGGTTAAAATGACCCATAAAGGAATATGACCACAAATAGTAGTGTTTATAAGTGTGCAGAATTATTTAATTTGCACAATTCTGGTCACCCAATTCTCATTGACCACCAACTGACCTGTCACTATTGTGTGTGTGACTAGTAATAATATTATTAATTAATAATAATGAAGTTATGGCGTTGGCCTTGAGAACTCTCAGCTCGAACTAAAGGCACTGAACGAAACTCTTCCAGATGATTCCATGTATAAAGCTCAGAGTAAACACGAGCCCTTCTGACTCTGCTTAGTTCTGTACATGTACGTTGGACAGGAAGCAACACAATCATCTGTACAGACAGAATAAGAATCAGAAGGGCAGGAGGCCAAGTATTGTCTTATATATAAACATGTACCAACAGCTGATCCTTCTGCCATCAGTTGTTTGTAATGAGGTAACGTAACCTCAGACAAACATGGGAAATACTGTTAACCATTTGAAGACACTGAACAGAAGCGTTCATGTACAAACAACCTCCATAATCCAACACAGATAATAAAAAAAAAAAGTTGCAACACCAAGCTGATTTTCAATTTTTTATTTTTTTTGCATTTAAATAAAAACAGCTCATTTTGAAAATAAAAACCCAACTTATTTCCAAATAAATATTTTTGTACATATGCTTTAACTTTGTCACATTTGGTAGTTGTTGTGTCAGGTGGTTCTGGAGTCAAGGACAAGTTATCATTTTCAGACATGTCTGTTTTATATTTTTAACTTAACCGTTGAAGAAAATATTCGATAACAGATGTAGTTTTTATTTGTCAATGAATTAACTTTATATTTCTTGTGTATTATGATTTGATTTTTTTGTGCTAAACAACTTTCTTTTTTTTAATAACTTGTTTATTGAGCAGCATTAGTACAAATATACAATTTGAAAATGGGGGAGAATCTAATGTAAAAAAAAAAAAAAAAAAAGAATAAAAGAAAATCCTCACATTTTTTTTTTTAACAGTTTACAACCCCCCACACCAACAAAACTACTTTCTTGAGTAGTTTATCATTAATTGAAGTAAGTTTAACAGTAGAATATGGTTCTTCCAATAGAAAATTAAACAGCTTCAAGGGTAAACTTGTGGGCATGACGCTGACTGTGGGACTGTTTACACATACTGTGAAATGGGTTCATACACCCTTAATGTGACTTGGCTGCTGTTTGGGTGAAGTTGTCCCGGCCTCTACCTGCTGGATACGGTCAGTGCCACAGTGAGCGGCGCCATATTAGACAAACTGCAGCGGGCGGAATAAACAGTCCTCCAGATGACAACGGCGTTTAGGCCGCTATAGTCGTCACACACACCACCCGAGGCGACTGCTGTATGGTAAACCAATATCCGAGCGGAACATATCTCGGGCATTAGAGTCCGAGGAGTGTTGTTTTGGTCGTTTAGCTAACTTAACTAGCAAAGAGGCAGACATGACTTCCTTGACTCAGCGGAGCTCGGGCCTCGTGCAGCGGCGGACCGAAGCCTTACGCAACGCCGCAGATAAGGAGCGTCCGTCGGCTGAGGAGGACCACGAGTCCCGGCGGGCAGACGAGAAGGACAATGACGATACCGGGGACTCCAAAGAAACACGTCTCACCCTGATGGAAGAGGTGCTACTGTTGGGTCTAAAGGACCGAGAGGTTAGTGGACAGACCGGGTTGAAAATCTGTAAAAATGATGAACCTTGACGTTCGGATGTCACCAAGCTAACCTAGCTCTGTTTGCTAACACCTAGCTAGCATAGCTGCACGAGAAAGCTAACAATAATAATTGGTACACATCCAACTGTCATTACACGATTATGCTCAGGTCGAAACATTGTCTTATGTATCCGTCAATCATCTGTGCTTGTCAGTATTGGAAACTTAATTTGTAAGGATGTAAAGGTTTAACGGATACTGCTAAACCAGTAAACCAATGTAACTGGAATAAGACCTGTGAAATTAGTCTTGATTATCAGATGTTGGGCTCATCTTCCAGATAGACTTCCTATAGATTCATAATATAATTATTAAATGCCAAAACCAACTCTCATTGTGACTGTAATGCGAGTCTTCCTTGCTTCTTCTTGTAAGAAGCTGCAGAACTATATGGCATATATTGGATGTCATTAATATTTGTACATTTGCATTAACAAAAATGTGTTTGGATAAAATATAAACAAAAGAAAATCTAAACTCTGTCTCCTGTGACACATCCTGTTGCCTTCGTGACTGGGGGCCTCTGTCTTGGATGAGACACATAATTATGGGTTAGTTCCAAGTGTGTCTGACAGCATTTTATTGATGGAGGTGTATTTTTAAAACCACACACCCATATCAATTCACTTTTATTTAGTAGAATATCACAACTTTGTCAGTGGGACTACATCTATCAAAATTTGTAATATTCAAGACTAATCCCTTGTACTTTGTACATTGCCAAAAGGAAAATAATTCTAACAACATAACATCTCTTAAAATCCATTTCTGTTGACAACAGAGTGCGATATATCATCAAGCTATACATATCACAATGTTGATAATTTTGCATGTATGTGTTGGCACCCTTGTGGTTTTTAGAAGTCGGTTTAAAATTCATCTGGAGCTTGTCAGTGTACCTACGTGGCTGGAAAAACAGGCTGGCATTACATTTATTCTGTTTGATTTCACCTTATATTCCTTGGTAATAGACAGGTTGTATAAGGCTAGATATTTAGATACTGTACAATACAGCATTTACTGTAATTTCATAATTACCTTGTTAGAAATGTGTTTTTGTGCTTTCCACATGGTAGGGCTACACTTCCTTTTGGAATGACTGCATTTCATCAGGGCTGCGAGGATGCATGTTGATCGAACTGGCTCTGCGAGGACGCCTTCAGCTGGAAGCATGTGGCATGAGGAGAAAAGGTCTGCTGGCCAGGAAGGTATGAGCTCTGTATTTCTCCACTTTAATTCTCAAAAGTTAACATGTGATGTGGGAAAACTTTGAAGCAAAGGAACATAATGCAAAAGAAACAAAATCATTAAATGAAAGCAAAAATAGTTAAGTTGATCTGAAAATCTACATGAAAGTTAAATGAAAGTGTGGCCCACAACACTGACAGAAAAATGTTCTGAAATAATAAAACTATGGTCTCTGACAAGCTCTGAAGGGTTTAATCGAACACGGTAGGACCAAGCTTCAGTACCTGCTGTGTTTATGATGACTTGTACTGTAAAGAAAGAGACATGTTGAACCATAAAATACAACAGGACCTGCATTAAGTACACTTTGGATTCCATTAACTATGTGTGATACTAAAATGTGTAACCTCACCATGGTTACACTTAGACTTTCATCATCTGTAATCACTGGAATCTGCAGTAAAGAGGCTGCACCATCATTTTAACATCTGTTATGACTTCAGCTGCACCAAAACATGTGCCACTAACATTTGGAAGTTCAAAGCAAACGATTTTTGTAGAGATGAATCACTTTAAAATGGCTAGATTAACAACATCAGTTCCACACGGTACAAAACCAATCTGTAAAACCCACTGGTGCTCAGCCCATGTTAAATGAAGATGTTTCTCTGAGGTGGAGCCATAGGAGGAACAGAGAAAAAACTAAAATTATGTGACAAGTTGTACTTGATATTGGCGATATAGCCTAGTCATTTTATATATTGCATTGATTTAATTTAACTTTTCTAAGATGTATTTGTAGCTGTAGCCTGAAGCCCGTGTTTGTATAAATAAGACTAATGGTATAACAGAGAGAAACAATCAGACCCAGAAGTAGAACTGATAACGATGAAGGCTTTTCTTCTGTAGGTTATTTGTAGGTCGGATGCTCCGACAGGTGACGTGCTGCTGGATGAAGCCCTGAAACACATCAAGGACACCCAACCACCAGAAACTGTACAGAGCTGGATTGAACTCCTCAGTGGTGAGTTGTACGGTTTCATTGATCTAAAGCTCACAGAATACACCGCACTCACACATATATTGAAAGGTCATTCATAAAGTCTTATTCAGACAAAAGATTCATATCATTTTACAACGTTTTGCAGTTCACTGGCCTGCAGCGTTCACAACACTGCAACTACTTCCTGCTTCCGTATATACTTTAGATATTATCAACATATGGAGCCATGTTAATTGGTAGGTCTGTCACTTTTTCTACGTAATTACCGTACCATAGTTATTTGAAATAGCTGTGACTATTTTATGGAATTGTATTATTTTTCTTTCTTTCTTTATAGTTTGATCATTTGGAAAAATGGAGACAACAATAATGGACAATGAGATCTTTTCAGTCTTTAAAGTTAGTCTTTTGAGTATATTTCTCTCGCTCCTATAAGAATATTTCAATAATTTGTGTTTGTCCATCTGAGTATACTAAAGAGCTTCTTCAGCAAATACGAAACAGCCTGGAGCTCATTAAATGTATGATGAATACACACAAAAGAAACTCAGTGACACTTTTAGTCTCCAACTCCATATATCTGAGCCTCATTTGAATAAAGTTCCAGAAACTTTAGGGTTCAATGGAAGCAAACCATTCAGATTACAGGAAATGTTTTACCCAGGTAAACATGTCCCTGGTAATAAAAGTTTCCAGGAATGTTGTTGAAAAAGGGGCTAATGTTGGGGGTTGTGTCAGTGCGAATGTATTCCACCATTAACGCTGAGGAGTACAGTTAGATTTTAGAGTACAAAGGACACGTGCTGCCTTCAGCTTTTGTGGGGACGTCCATGTACATTTCAATAAGACGATGCAGACTCATGTTATGCACACATTCCAAAGGCATGTCTGAGGAAGAGGAGGGTGAACAAGACGAAGGATTGGCCTGATGATGTCAGTTCCAAGTATGGAATGTGTGCAGCATCTTAAAACAGAAAACCGGTGTTCAGTCTGAGTGTGTATGTAAATGTTCAAAGGAAGTGGTAAATGCTTCACTGCTCAGACTTCTGCTTGTGTGTGTGATGCCGCCTGGATGCCAGGTATGAATTTACATTTACAAACAGGGTTCTCCAGGGGTCTTACACAGTCTTGAATTTACAAATCTGCATGTAATACCTTAAAAAAGTCTTTAAAGTCTTTAAAAGGTGTTATATCTGATATGGTAGGTCTTCAGTTATGTTGCCCTAAATGTGTTTGTTGTATTGTGTTTAAACGTGTTTGTTAAATGTCCAAACTGCAAAGAAACTAACATTAGCCTGCTCAGTTCCACCTGTTCCAACCCGACAATTTCTGTTAAACTTAGGAACCAGTTCTCACTAACTTTTCAGCCTCTGGTGAGAAATAACTTAGAACAGTGGGAATCGAGGAATTGGAATAAATAAATACACTTTCCTAAGTCACACATTTTTGCCAGTATGGACATTAAATAAGTATTAAATTATGTTCTGTTGGCTTAAAATGTCTTTAATAAAATGAGTAGAAACCTGTAGGAACCCTGTACAAATGAAGTGAAGTCGACCTGAAAGGACATGATGTGTGTTGTATTCATACAGTTTACTGTCAGTTATAAGTCAGTGCACATTTGAGTGTTATTGCCCTTTTGATTTTCATGTCCCATGCCATTCCAGATATTTGTTGTTTGCGGTTGTAATTGTAGATGTAAGTACTAACTCTGGGTTTTGTCTGGCTCATCTTGAGGAGAGACATGGAACCCCCTGAAGCTCCATTATCAGCTGCGGAACGTGCGTGAAAGGTTGGCCAAAAACCTGGTGGAGAAAGGCGTTCTCACCACTGAGAAGCAGAACTTCCTGCTGTTTGACATGACGACACATCCCCTGACCAATAACAACATCAAGCAGCGGCTTATCAAGAAGGTTCAAGAGGCCGTACTGGACAAGTGGGTGAATGACCCTCATCGAATGGACAAGCGACTTCTCGCACTCATCTTCTTAGCTCATTCCTCCGACGTGTTGGAGAACGCCTTCGCCCCGTTGCTAGATGACCAGTACGATCTGGCCATGAAGAGAGTGAGGCAGCTCTTAGAACTCGAGCCTGAGGGGGAAAGCATGAAGGCCAACGCCAACGAGCTGCTATGGGCTGTGGTGGCTGCCTTTACTAAATGAGTCCACTATAAACAGACAGGAAACAGTTGTGGCATTCAAGTGGCATTGTGTGTCGAGGGACAAGTCGACCTCGACATGATAAAACTTGACTGAATTCAGTTTAGCCCTGCCTGGATCTTTGGAATGGGTTGCCCTCTTTTCTTCCTCATGTCTTTTACCTGCCTTAGTCTTTTCCTTCCAGACCCCCCCCCCACC
>JAPSES010000219.1:18598389-18609274 GCA_029822895.1 Maxillicosta whitleyi
GGGGGTTGTTTTGTTGAGATTCAAAGAAAATTTAAGATCAACTGTGAACAAGAGGCCTGAGGTCAAAGGTCAAAGGTCAAGGCCAGGTCTTGCCTTCTTTTTTCTATTCATGTGACACAATTAAACAAAGTGCAGGATGACATTCAGTGTCCATAGGAACTCTGAGAGTAAATCAAATATACAGGTAGATTCTTCAAAATACTCCACTCACTGTATGATTAGACTATTACAAAGACCTGCATGAGGAAGACCCCCACCCCCAAACCCCCCTACTCCAAAAATACATGTACAATGGGACAAAATGGACCTGAAACATTCCATTATTTAGTGTCTTCAGTCCCTGGTCCCACAACAAGAATCAAAGCATAAAATTCATGAGATGAAACATGAATTAATGTTGTATTGTTTTCATTGTAATAAGAATAAAATAAAATGTACGATTCACTAGGCTTCAGTTTCGATTTTAATGTATTGCACCATCTGGAATTTTCTGATTAGACACTGTGGTTTAAAGGAATTGCGGTGGAAACAAGACAATAATATACGGTGACTGGTCCAGTACATGAATGAAACATGCATTTATGACTTTAAAGGCTCGTATTTATTAAACCCACTTTTATTAGTGTTTGGTTCATTTATTGGTGTATTTGGACCCTTTGCTGATCACAGGGTTCATGCTAATGCTAACTAGCTTTATAAAGCAGGGTTGGGTTAGTAACGAGCATACGTCCATGTGGACAGTGGACTGACTTCTGCCGTCTTCACCCATTGGCTGAACACTAACAGGAAACAGAACTTTTGGATTCCTCAAAGTCTTGCCATTTTGTTTTTGTTTTTTTCATTTGACCAATTAAATTATGAGTGAAAAGTGTGTTGCACCTCAAGCACTATTGAACATTTACCAAGTAAAATATGACCGAAAACTGATTAGTTTCTCTTTTCCCACTGGGTTTTCGGAGGGTCTAATGTCTCCTTTCCACTCCATGGTACCGGCTCTACTCTACCTGACTCTAAACGACTCCATTACGAGAAAGGACCTGGAATCTAGGACCCAATACTAGTTTTTTAGTACCGCCTCAGCCAAGGTTCCAAGATGTTGGGACCAAAAACGTGATGTCACCAGGCACTGACTGGTCAGACAGTTTTGTCTGTGACCGATTTACAAGAATCAGATGCAGAAGTAGACAGTGAATAGTGATCCATGAATCCACATGATGACAGAACAAAACTACACCACAGATGGAACGGAGATTCAGTCTTTGGTGGCGGACGTAAAAATCCAGACGAGAAATTACGCAAGGAGCGAGTTTTCATCAACTCTGAGCAGACGACACGGAAGTAACGTGGCGCATCGGAGAAACGAGTCGAACTGAAATGAGCTGGTCCCATGTAAGTGGAAAAGAACCACAGGAATATTGAGTAGAGTAGAACCGGTACCATGGAGTGGAAACGGGGCATAAGGACAGAGGACGAACAGGACATTAATTCATCTACTGTTTATTTGACTTTGTTTCCACATCCAACTAATTCTCTAAAGCCCTGTGAGACAACCTTGTTGTGATAAAGGGCTCTATAATAAAAACTGAATTTAACTGGTTTGAATTTTAACTTACACCAGTGTTTCCCAACCAGGGGTATGTGTACCCCTAGGGGTACACAGAGGTACTGCAGGGGGAGACAAAAACTAGTCCAAAAACTCATAATATGACAACAGAATGTCTGCTGTGGTCAATTATTTTTATTCCAAGAAAACATATTCTTTATTCTTATGTTGAATTAAGTTGATGCTAAAAAAGAAGGAGAGAGAGCCTGACAAGTTTATGTTCAATTTAAGAAGATTAAATAAAATGATTTTCATCTAATAACCACAGTGTTATGCTCTATTTTTGGAGAATTATCGACGCATATGCGTGAGGGGCACCTGTGGAGTGACAAGAAGGCTCAGGGGGTACTCAAGCCAAAAAAGGTTGGGAAACACTGCCTTACACTACTGCGTTACAGCAAAAAGTAATCTATTACTGTAATGCAATAATACTTCCAACACTGATCATTTATAGATTTTTTTTTTCCTATTTATTCGTCAACACCCTGCCTATGGGTAACAGTATGAATGGACTGTGCCCTGTCATTATCACGGCAGACGTCCTATCGTGCGTCTTTCACTAATGCCGGTCAAATTAAAATCTGATGCATGGAATTCATTCATTCATTTTCCAAACCGATTAGTCCTGGAGAGGATTAATGTGGATGTGTCTCCATGTCATAGAGGAGTTGACAGATGCTTCGCCCTTTGACCTTTCATTTGATTTTACCTTCTTTTTTTTTCTCTTATCCATTTGCTTTTAACATAATTGTGTCAGTAATTTTATTTTCAGCCACACATTACTTGAAAAATGTTGTCTCAGACTGTGAAAATATGTTTGGAAAAGCAGCTGGAAACTGTGTGTGAAAATCTTTCTGTCATGGTTTCTTCCTCCAGTGTTTCAACTTGTGACAACAGTGTTGTTGATGAGGAAAATGAGGTTTCAATGGGTGACAAATTACAAGGCTTGTCATCGTGGCAGCTTTCAGACACATCAGCTGTGATTTTCCTCTTCAACACTCAAGCTCTACTTTCATAAGCACAGTCTTTCACTACATGCCAAACTGTAATCAGAACAGGCTCTCCAAAGAAGTCAGAAGACTGCTGGGCTGACAGCGCTCACACATACTTGTAAAAAGAACGAACGGAGAACAAAACCTGCCCCGGAGCATTAGACGACCACAACTGAAGGCATGTGTGGACTCAATACAATCAATTACAATGACATATGTACAGAAAGGACCCCCACTTTAAAAAAAAAAAAAAAAACATCAGTTAAAATGAGTGTGTGGTCAAAGCATGAGGCTTATATAAACATAAATACAAACTATATACAATACCAGGTTTTATATACATATTCATGAAGATATAGATAGAAGTATAGATATCGGTATAAATATACATATAGGTATAAAAATAGACAGAAATATAGATAGAAATATTCATATAGATACAGGTGTAAATATAATTATATATTCAAATAAATATAGGAATAAATATAGATAGACATAAATCTACATAGAAATATTCATATGATATACTGTAGGTGTAAATATAACTATATATATTCATATAAATATAGGTATAAATATTCATATAGGAATAAATATAGATAGACAGAAATATACATAGATATAATCAAATCAATATAGGTATAAATATTCACAAAGATATAGAAGTATAGATATCGGTATAAATATAGGTAGACAGAAATATACATAGGAATATTCATATAGATACAGGTCTAAATATAGGTATAAATAGAAAGACATAAAATATTCCTATAGATGTAGGCGTAAATATAGCTATCGATATTCATATAAATATAGGTATAAATATTCACAAAGATATAGATATAAGTATAGATATCAGTATAAATATAGGTATAAATATTCATATAGATATAGGTGTAAATATAGCTAAAGATATTCATATAAATATAGTATATAAAATATAGTATATATATATATATATAGTAAGTATAAATGTTCACAAAGATATAGATATATGTATAGACATAGGTAAATAGATATACAGTAGATATTCCTATAAATATAGACAGAAATATAGATAGAAATATTCATATAGGTGTAGGTGTAAATATAGATATTCATATTAATATAAATAAAAAGCAAATACAATACCAGGTCATATATAGATATAAATAGTCATGTACATGTAATGACCAGACAGGTAAGGAACCAAATATGGTAACTTCATTGACCTTGATTTTACATCACATTCGGCTGACACTTTTATCCAAAGCGACTTACAAGGTATATAGGCATGTATAGCGTAAAGGGCGTTGCCCAAGGGCCCACCTGGGATTCGAACCGCAAACCTTCCACACCAAAGTCTGCAGTGTTAACCACTAACTTATCCAGTCGCGTTTTTCTACATGACAATAAAAAAATTTGAACTATTTCACAAAAGTAATAAAGTCTCGTTCTGCGTTTCAATAACACTACGCGGTACCGGGTCGACTGGACCTGACTCAGGTTCCAGGTACTATTCCTGGACACCGCTTCCATTACAGGATACTAACAACTTTAGACTACCTGGTTGTCATAGCAACGCTGCACGTAACTTCCCGTGGCGTCATCTTCGACATGTCACACACACACGATGAGATGACAGTTTGTTTTTTTTTTGTCGTTTTGCGGACCATCGTCATGGATTAGCTTTAAAAATGGCGGATCGCACAATGATGACGCAATGACGCAGCGACAACTCTCCGACCAATCAGTGGTCTGCAGAGTTCACACATTTTAGTACCTATTCACATGTTTTGGAACCTCGGCCGAGCGAGGTACTATTTTATTTTAATTTCCTTTTTTTTTTAATGTTTTTATATTGTAACTTTCTCTTTTCACGCCGCTGTTATGTTTCCTGTAAAACACTTTGAATTGTCCTGTACATGAAATAAACCTGTTTTTCCTACTAAAATAAAAGTACCGGGCACCAGAATCTTTTATGCAACGAAAATGCAAAAAAGCCGAGTCGAGTCGAGCATAAAGCTTATTTCTACGAGTGTCTGATAAAGGTTTTTTTTTTTCTGATCTTCCATTTGTTGTCTTTCATACGTGACTTCTTGAGGCCCAGACTCACAGAATGACAGTAGATTCATGTAACTGCTCCATTAAATACAATTTATTGTTGTTGCACCAGTTCAGCCTCATAGTCAGATCTCCCTCACCAAAAAAAAAAAAAAAAAGATCCAATCTCATGGGACTTCCTGGTAAAATAAAGCTTAGAATAATAAATCAGAGCAGAAAAAAAACACTGTGTTTCTCATAATTTACTCTACATCCACACAAACTCATACGTCCAACCGTCTTTTCTCCATCACAGACTGGATTTTTGCTGTAAAAAACACAGACTGCAACGGACAAAAGCTCTGTTTTAGAGGTTGGACTTACTGTCAGACTGGACCCGCTGCTTCCTATGACCTGCATTCATCTATGAAAGTAAAACCTACAGCAAACGGCAGCATTCAAAACATCTGCTGAAACATTCCAGTTGAGTTAGAATTGAGCAGAATTCCCAGTCTGAGTAGAACTGTGTTCACTAAAGGGCAGGAGGCGTTCATTGTTTGTCGTAACCCATTACATGGCTCTTCCTGTGGTCTGTACAGAAACAACATTCTCTGACACTCACAAAAAAAAAACAAAAAAAAAAACGATCATTTAACCCATAAACACCCAGTGCTACTGTTTTGGCCGTTCACAATTTATGTATTTTTCTCTATATTAAACATTTCTTAAGTGATTCGTCACTATTTATCACAAAATAATTCTCTGCATTTTAGTGAAAATCTAATTGAATTTACTGTTAATATAGATCAGTTTAGTTCAGGTTCCACATTCAGCTCAATATGATCTTAAATAAGGCGGACCAGTAAAATAATAAAAGTGAAAAAAAGTAACATTTCATTAATGACAATGTTTACATCTACAAAGTTTCCTTAGAAATGGGAATAACACAAACAACCTGAAATGTCTTAAGTGGAATTTTAACAATATTATACCTCGATGTAGACAACGTCATTTATTCTTGATTGATAAAGTGTGATGCATATAAATAGGAACAAAAATATGCATATTCTATGTTTTTGGAACCAAACACAATAAAGCAGTCTAAGTATAGCAGTGTAACTATATCACTATACGGACGTGTCTAATTCAGGTGTTTCTTTTCTAAACAATACAGAAACTAATGACATAATATATTTTTTATATAGGGATAAATATCATTGATTATTAATATTGATGACATGTTGCAGCATATTTATGTTCTTATAATATAAAAACATCAATATTTCCTTAAAGTTTAGTGGGAGATTTTTCATCCTCAGTGAGATGTGAAGAAAGTAGATGTTTTATTTGTGCAAAACTATTATTTATAGAAAAAGAAATTCAGAGTTAGAACGTGCAAAAACAGTCATCGATAAAAATAAATAAATAAATAAACCCATGTTGAGAGAAATGAAGTAAAAACCATGTCTGAGGCATTTTTGGAATTAAAAATAATTAAAACAAATGTAATTAATGCAATGATATTAATCCCATTATAATATATTAGAAAACAAACACGTGAATTCAACATGTCTGCATACTTTTGTCCATACAGTGCATGACTTTATGTACACGTTATGTTATGAGGCTAACGATATGATGTTCCTTAGTTTCTTTTTAATAATTGTCTTTGTTAATTTGACTTTTTTTAATGCGTTTGATATTTTTTTCCCCATATAGTTTTATTGATTTTGCACAAATACGATCAGTTCTGTACATCAACATTTAGTTAATACATTTGTTGTTTTGCGTGTTTTCCATATTTAGTATTAGATAATTACAGCAGATAATCACAATCTAAACTATTGAGAATAAAGCAGGGAAATGGCAAAGCAACACTACACTTCCTCTCCTAAAACCGGCTGCATATATTCTATTATATGTTGAAATGTCGCCCAATGATGTAACTTCATAAACACAACTTGTAAACTGACATTTACAACATTAAAAAAGGTCAGAAAATACACAATTCTGGTGCAAAATCTGGATGAAATTTCATGTAGGAAGAGTGAAGGTTGATTACTTACACAAGTATGAAAAAAATGTATTATATGTTTTTGAAATTTGTATGGTTAATTATGCAAATGAGGCATTATCTCAGTAAATATATGTGATTTTGCATATATTTTTGGTAGATAGAGATGAACATATGATAAAGCCATGTGTAAAATTATTTTTTTTATTTTGTTCAATACAAAATTTAACAAAAAATAATAGAGGGATTTCAGAATATGTGCTTTCTTTAACTAGGAAATCAAAACATACATGTCCATAGCCATAAAGAATAGATTTTTGCCATATTTTCTGGGACAAAAATGTCACATAAATCAGGCTAGGAATGATTTATGACCAAATCCCTCTTTAAATATCCTCGGAATACTGTGACGGAAAAGTTTGGAACACAACTGAATTATGTAATTTCATAAATACAACTTATAGACTGACATTTCAGACCAGTTCAGAAAATCCTCATTTCTGATGCAAAAATCTGGATGAACATTGATGCAGGAGGAATAAAGGGAATGTGCAAAAGTGTCTAAACATCTGATTCTACAGCTAGAAAAAAAAAAAGCTGTCGTGATAAACGTTTTTCACATAAGTTAATGATTATCACAATAAAAGTAAAATCATTAATCCCTTACAGTTTAAAGGCTTATTAATGCTGCTTAATTTGTGGGTTTAAATCATCTGCAAAACATGACAAAAAATACAAAACATGTTACAGGATTCATCGTGTGACTGACTTATTTTCATTTAATATTACTGACATTTTCACAACATCAAGTCAAAAATAAATATTATGACACCTTACAGTTCTTATTCAACAAAACGAGAGCCTTTTACAAGTGAAGAACAGATCCTAAAGACAATAATAAACATGTATATCACAACAAATACAATTATTATAATGTAAATAGTGATAATTGTTTTATTGTCTAGGATAGTAGTAGCAGTAGAATCTAGTAGTAAGACATATGTGTAGGCTTATTTTCCTTTTCAACTCTATTTCATACAAATCTACAGGACAGATAACTGAAGATCAGTCCTTTCTTCTCTCAGTTTGTGTGTTTGGCGTTTGATGAACACTAGAGGGCGCATGAACCGGTGTGTGACAGACCAGGCCTCCAATACTTTGATTTAGAACTCACATTAAGACACTTCCTCCCTCTGCTTTAACCCATAAAGACCCAAACATCCACCAAAGACCCAAAGCATCTACTCATATTAACTGTTTAATACCCATTGATCCACTATTCCTATCAATACATGTAAATAATTGGTGTAAAATACAGTTTTTCATCCTTTCATGGTCATCACATATGACCCATTTGGACCTTCAGAAGCTCTGTAGTGAACATGAAAACAGTCATCTTCTACAACATTAATTCACCAGTAAAACCCATGGAGATGTGTTACAATTACATTCCACCCTGAAATATTTATATGCTTGTGTATATATTTCATAAATTAAAAGAAAACAAAATTCAATCAATGACAGTATATGTTCAGTTGTAGTTTATATGTTGTTAAAAAAGTCACTTTTACCCCCAATTTTTCCTCTGTTTTGATCCAATTACCTGAATTTACTCTGAGCTTTTATGAACATTTACATGATCGGTGAATTAAATACCAGATTTTCAGTGAATAAAATGCAAAATGCAGAAGATAATATTAGAGTAAAAGGTGCTAAGTCACTTGGAAAGACAAAAAAATAAAACCATTGGAAGAAAAAAAAAAGTCGTTAGAAGTTGTAACAAAAATGCTTGGTTTCTTTCTTTCTCAAAAAAGAACAAACCAAAACTGGAAAAGAAATGATTTTGAGTAGCCACAGTAGCGCGAGTGTGTGTGTGTGTGAGTGAGTGCGCGCGTGTGTGCGTATGTGTGTGCGCGCGCGCTGGTCAAGGTCTGTCTGCAGAGCCAATCAGCTGCTCATGCAGATGACGTGCTCCTGTCCTGCGTCAGTCCCCGGCGCTTGTCAGGAACTGAACTCCACACACACCGGCAACAAACAACACACACACCCTCTCCCTCCTCTGGTCTGTCCTCCGGATCCTGACAGCACACACATCCAGCCCCTGTGGCCCCAGCGGCGGCGGACACTTCCACGCATCCCGGCTCCAGGCTCCACAGCCCGCTGTTACCGTGGACCTAACACTGCCTTACTTTGTGGACATGGGAGACATGGGGGATCCGCCGAAAAGTAAGACACACAGTTGGACTGGTCTGTGGGACGGAATCCGATGCACTTGGAGTTGACTTAGTTGTTTTCTAATGCAGAAAGAAGGTTCATTCCTAAACAATTAGTCACCGATATTATTAAAAAAAAAAAAAAAAAAAAAAAGTAAATGAAGAGTAGCTGTTTGATTGAAAATAATTATTTAGGTTATTTTTTTTTAAATGCAATTAACAACAAAGACAGCAACAATACTATCACTAATAATAATAATAAAATAATAATAATAATAATAGTGGTTGTTTTTCTGGGTATCTTTACTCAGTCCAGGTCGCTGACAGTTGTTGTAAACCTGTTCCTCATGGTTTTCCAGAGAAGCGGCTGGTGTCTTTGTGCGTGGGCTGCGGGAACCAGATCCACGACCAGTACATCCTCCGGGTGTCCCCGGACCTGGAGTGGCATGCCGCCTGTCTGAAATGCGCGGAGTGTAGCCAGTACCTGGACGAGTCCTGCACATGCTTCGTCCGGGACGGAAAGACTTACTGTAAACGGGACTACATCAGGTAGGACGGCCGGGAGGGGCCCGGATCAGCCCCCGAGTCCTGCAGGATCTGGATCCGCTGGGCGAATGGAATTATGCTTTAGAGTTGTGTTTATTTTTTATTTTTTTAGGTTTTGTTTTTTGGCCAGAGCAGATCAAAAGTATGTGGATATGGTGAAGTCCCTCTGTTTTCGGTTCCAGCATCATTTCAGATATTATCATCATTGTCATCTTCCACGGGACAGTGGCGGCTTCATGGGGTTTTTTCTCCGTTTTTTTTTTTTTTTTTTTTTTTTTTTTTTATTTTTTTGATTCAAATTAAACAGTGAAAATCCTATAGAGACGTACTCAGCTTTGGTTCTAATGAGACTGTAGCCTGTCCTTTAGTAGAAGAAAACTGAAAACATCCTGATCTGATGGTTTTAGGACACAGTCAAAAACAAAAAACAAAACATCTACTTGGACATATTTCAAAAGCAAAAACATCTCCGTTATTACCGCACTTTTGACGCAAATGTCATAAAAATGTGCTTAAAATAAAAACAATAGTAATTATAATAATAATAATAATAATAAAAATAATTCGATCTCATCCTGAATTGTACACTATTATTATTATAATTTTTATTCTTATTATTTTTTGGTGTAAATTGTATAACTGCTTTGGATTTATCAGTATCTGGTTCCATCTGATCCCATCGCGTCCGTGTGTGTGTCCCGCAGGTTATACGGGATTAAATGCGCAAAATGCAACATCGGTTTTAGCAAGAACGACTTCGTAATGAGAGCCCGCTCCAAGGTCTACCACATCGAGTGTTTCCGCTGCGTGGCCTGCAGCCGACAGCTCATCCCGGGGGACGAGTTCGCCTTGCGGGAAGACGGGCTCTTCTGTCGGGCCGATCACGACGTGGTGGAGCGCGCGAGCATGGGCCCCGGAGACCCGCTGAGCCCGCTGCACCCCGCCAGGCCGCTGCAGATGGCAGGTAACACCCCGGGGACGCACGGCCCAACAGCTCCGCACCAGGAATTTAAACACCCGTGGAACTTTGTTTTTTTTCTCGACACGGACTCCTTTGGTTCTGTTGCTTGGATTTGTTCTTTTTTTTTTTTTTTTTTTTAAACTAAAACGCAACATATTTTTTTTTTCTTAAATAATGTTCGTTATTCCATGTGGTCCAGTTTATATTCTAATGCCCTTGCGCACAGTGGACTATTTGTCCTCGCGCACAGAGGATTAATTTGGAAATCTCACGCATTTCAGTAGAGATTAGTTTGCAAAAATGTAGAAATAAAGCCTGGTTTGTCCCGGTTTGGACAGAGGGGTGCAGAGTAGACAGAGAGGACACATTTGTTGCCTTTAATAAGATATTCGTGTAAATGGTTACGTACATCATAGCAGTGGGTTTGAGACATGTTTGTCCCAAATAATTGGTCAAAATGACGCTGTACAGTGGACTGTTGAGCACACACTGGGCCCCGTAGTTTGGTGTTGTAGTTTAGGGGGTGGGGTGGGC
>JAPSES010000219.1:18614692-18637943 GCA_029822895.1 Maxillicosta whitleyi
GAAAAAAAAAACTGCAGTTTGGTTTGTGGCTGTTCTATCAAAATCTCCAATTGAAATCATGTTCAGTAAGAACAGACTGTTTTTATTCTGTTCTAAATGTTCGCAAACATCAGATCCATCAAGAAGAGGCTGAACAGACGGGATAATATGGTCATGTTGGTGCAAATACTGTCTCGGTTTACTAATAATAACTACCTGCTTTTGGGGGAAAAAAAAAAAAAGTCAAATCACTTGTAAAATCTTACATAATTTAATCTAAAACCTACATTTTATTGAATCAAAGAGGAAAAAACAAACCGTTAGATTTGTCTCATGACGGTTTCTACAGTCATATAGGCCTTTATATCTATATATAAATATATAGAACATTAACACAGATAGATTGAGCGTGCATGAAGTAAAATGTGTAATCAAATTACTTCCAATATTTCTGGTGTGTTTTCTCCAAACAGCCAAGAGACAAAAATAAGAAAACATGAATAGAGAACAGAATCTGCAAAAATGCTGCAATATTCACATTTTTTTAAAGTGGAATATTACATTTTCACATCCAGGCTTTGTCAGATGTCATTTTGATATCTGCGTCACATTACAAACAATATATGTATATATCTTTTTTTATGTCTTTTATAAAAACAAAAAGGTTTGGTTTCGTATTTTGAGATTCCTGGTGTTTGATGGTGAATTAAGGTTTCTGAAAGGATCTGGATGCTCTCTGGGACTTTCTGCTTTGTCCCATTAATGTGACATTGTCCGTTGACAGTGGACGTGACGCAGGCGTGTCAGTCTGTGCATCGACGCTGTTAATGTGAGCTCGTGCTGGTGCGTCGTCATATGTGCGATCCAGACATATTAGCAGATTCTACGATCACATCATCGATTCCAAAAGCAGCTGGAACTGTGAAGTCAGCTTAAAAATCAAACTTAGAATTGTGTATTTTTTGGTCAAATTATAGGATTTTCCAAATTTTTTTTGTCCTTGAATCACTTCAACAGGGATATATCTATTGAATCAAAGTGCATTTATGGACAGGGTGTGGATATAATTTTCAGGCCTTTTGTATTTTTGATGGATTTCTCTATTTGCACACTATAAGAAGTGAAAGAAAAAACACTAGGTTGAAGGAAAAAAAAAAAAAAGGATCAACCCAGTATGAGCCGTTAATGTTGTGTTATCCAAACCAAAAGCGACGCAGACGTGTCAGTCTGTGCATCGGCGCTGTTGTTTGTCGTCTTCTGTTAATGTGAGGTGCGTCGTCATATGTGCGATTCAGTTGGGACGCGACATATTAGCAGCTTCTACCATCACGTCATCTATTCCGGAGGAGCTGGAATTCTGAAGTCAGCTGAAATCAAACTTATAATTATGCAGTTTTTGGTCCAATTATAGAATTTTCCACATTTTTGTCCTTAAATCTCTTCAACAGGGCTATATCCATTAAATTAAAGTGCATTTATGAATCGGTTGTGTATATAATTTTCAGGCCGGTTGCATTTTTGATGGATTTCTTTACTTCCACGCTGTTAAAAAAAACCCAAAAACATCAGGTAGAGAAAAAAAAAAAAAAGAGCTGTTAATGTTGTGTTATCTAAAACAACTTAATACTGCAAATTATAAAAAAAAACAAAAACACAAGTGGATTGAGACATTTGACTCCTTTGAAAATGAGTTAAATGATCGCATTTTCAAGCCACGATGCTGTATTTCAGAGTGTGAAGGGCGGCTGATGTGCTGTTCCTTTGCAGCGGGTACGGAGCGTTGATGCAGCAGGTCTGCTATACTTTAATGTCCCAAAAAGGCCGAATCAAACTGAACACACGAGTGAATTTCTCTCCCATCCAGAACTACCCAGGGTTGTATTACTGTGATTGATTGTGTGGATGTCATGTGTGTGGTTGAGTCTCTAATTAGACCACACAATGAAAACACTGCTGCCCAGGAGAAATACAAAAGGAAGTGTTTTCTTATAGCAACGACGCATCTTTTTGGGATTAATTTGTGTTTAGAAATGAACACATCATGCAGCTTTGACATATTTAACCCGTAAGGACCCGGTGTTAAGTTTGTGTCACTTCCCGAATGAATTTTTTCCACTATATTTCACATTAATTGTAATGCCATCATCTGTATTTTGTGTTATTTTCAGTGACAATCGGGTATTTTCTTCTATTTAATTTACTAATCGTGTCAGTGTTCACAAAAGTTAAGAGTAAAATTGAGGGTTATTCTATCAAAAACAGAGAAAACAGAAGAAAAAGTGACTTTTACAGTAAAATCTATCATTAACTGAGCATAAAACAGGTGTTTCCATCCACTGTCATTGATCCAACTCCATGGGTTTTACTGGTGAATCAGTGTTGTAGAAGATGACGGTGTTTCCATGGTAACTACAGAGCCTCTGAACACCTAAATGGGTCATATGTGACGACCATGAAAAGATGACAAACTGTATTTTACACCAATTATTTACATGTATTGATATGATTAGTGTTTCAACAGGACTAATGGTTAATGGTTTTGGTCGCTGGTAGATGTTTTGGTCTTTATGGGTTAAAATCAATTGTTTTTTTTTAACCTTTTAAACTATGGGTGTTAAACTCATTTTAGTTCAGGGGCCACATTAAACCAAATTTGATCTGAAGTGGGCCACACCGGTGTAATAATAAAATAATAATATATAAATAATGTCAACTCCAAACTTTGCTCTATGTTTTAGAGTGAAAAAAGTAAAATTATGTGCTGAAAATGTTTACACCTAAAAACTACCTTTTAAAACAATGTGAATAACACGAACAAATTGACATTTCTTAAGAAAACTAAGTGTAATTTTAACAACATTATGTCTTAGTTTATCATTTACACATGTAAATTACAACTTACAGATCACAGTGGATCTACGAATATATAAAACATGTAAATAACAGGCAGGATATTGGTAAAATTACACTTCAGACATTTCAAACTGTTCATATTTGTTCAGGTAATTCACCTTTTTTGTGAAATGAGAGTTTGTTTTAGTGTAAATACAGTAAAATGATACACTAATATTAACATTTACAAAGAGAAAAATGTGGAGTTGTGACTATTTATAGGTTATTATGATAATATTTTACTGATCTGACCCACTTTAGATTAAATTTGTTTGTACGTGGAACCTGAACTAAAATTATTAATATCTTCATTGTAATTTTTGCATTTCACACATTCATCCCAGAGGCCAAACTGGACCCTTTGAGGGGCCAGATTTGGCCCCCGGGCCGCATGTTTGACACCTCTGCTTCAAACCCTGAGCTTAAAATGGCCCGTGTTTCTTATTTTAACAACAAAAAGGTTAGAAAATATATCGCGAGTCCTTTTGCCCATTCTTCCAGAACACAGAACTTTCAAAGTAACAATCATTCACAATGTACTGGATATTATAATTGTGCTAAAACTGCTTCTTCTCAACCTTCTATTACAGGCCTGAGTGAAATTAACATAATGACCCCGATAAAGCCTATAAAGTGCAACGTCTCAGGTTTCAGAAACCGTTGGAATTTTTCCTATTGTACAAACTGTGAAAGGTGCGTCAGCGCTGACACGTTAGGTTTTAAAGAGTTAAAACCTGGAACATTTTTGCACTATATATAAATATATTTTTTTTATCTTCAATTTTTTTTTTTTTTTTTTTGTTTCCCCTACACGGATGCTTGAACAAATTGAAATCTAATTGGAAAACCATAACCCTATTGTGTGGCTGTGACAAGATAAACTCTTTACTGCTTTTGTTGACAGTTCAGGTGTGATTGACTTTGCGTTTTACACGAACAGAGGAGTTCAAAGTTTTTTCAGCGACACAGACTACTAAGAGTCATGGTCATCTATCTATCTATCTATCTATCTATCTATCTATCTATCTATCTATCTATCTATCTATCTATCTATCTATCTATCTACATATTTCAAAGGAAATTTGTTGTATATTGAAGGAGTTTATACAAATAGAAAAAAAAAAAGACAGAAATCATAAGTGCCGTTACTACTGAGCATGTGCACATTTCAACTAACTGCGTCTGACCTTCTTTATGAAAATGTTTAATAGTTTTATCTTGATTTAAAGACTGGAGCGCTGACCCTGGGAGGAATCACATTAGTGTACATAGAAGCCTTTAAAACGGAATTCCATCCATTTGAGATGAAACTTTTAAGCAACTACCCACAAAATTGCACGAGCCGTGTGTGCAAGACAAGATTATAAAGCATGCGAGAACACTGCAGAAAGCTCAGAGCAATTCAGAGAGTTAGCGAATGACAGGAGTGCTTTATTCTTCATGTGAGTGCACTGCTGGTGGCATTTTTGCCACCGTGAAAATGCCACACACTGCACTTGTCTGGTATTTCCATGTGTCACAGCGTGGAGAGCTACAGTAAGGGAAGTGTCACTGGCAATCCAGAAACAGCCTATAATTTTGGTGTCAAGATTCGCTGCATTTTGCACCTTCTGCCTCGTTTACAGACCAGGTCAACAGTGCACCACGTACGCGTCACCTCAGCAATCATATATGTTTTCCCTGTCATGCCTGTTTCATTTCCATAATACACTTTTCACATAGAAAAAGCAAACTACATTTATACCTTTTTCCAGTATTGTCCAAGTCACTTATGCTAAAGAATTTGGTGCAATTTCTTTGTCGAGAATGGAGCAGTGGAAGGATGTGCAGCAAAAGTCACTGTTCTCCTGGAAACGCAAAGATTCCAAAAAAAATAAAATAAAATAAAATAAAAAATTACATATTACATATATGTAATTGTGATTATGGCAGTGGCAAAATATAGTTTTTCTCTATTTCTAACTTTTCTTAAGTAATTTATCACCATTGATTACAATACTATCCTCTACATTTTCTATTTTTTCAGTGTAAATCCTATATTTTTCTATATTTAATTCACAGATCATGTAGATGTTCATTAAAACTCAGGTTAAAGTTGAGGGTTATTATATCAGAAACAAAAAGCTGAAGAAAAAGTGACTTTTTCAGCTAATATACCAATAACTGAGCAGGTTCAGATGTGCATTTATAGTACAGTCGAGTTTATATGGGAAAATTAAGTGATAATTATAACACACGCTTAACCCATAAAGACCCAGCTTAAATTATTTTCCTGTTTCTTTTGTATAAATCATGTATTTTTTTATACTGAATTCACTGATCGCGTAGATGTTCATAAAAGCTCAGATTAGAGTTGAGGGTTATTATATCAGAAACAGAGAAAACTGAAGTAAAAGTGACTTTTTCAACAAATATCAATAACTGAACATAAAAACAAGTGTCTCCATTCACTCTCATTGATCAAACTATCAAGCTTTCAAATCAAATTTCAATAACAACTTCCAAAGGAGTTTTTGTTTTTGTCTTTCCCCAAGTGATTTATTCCTGTTTATTATCAAATTATCCTCAGCAGGTGTTTTCCAACAGACCATTTAATCTAGTGATGGAACTTCTCTTTACCTTTACCGACCCACAACTATTTTAATCATGACTTACAAATGATTTTTTTTTGTCTTTCCAAAGCGATTTATCTCCACCTATTATGACATAATCCTCTGAATTTAGCATTTTTAGTAAAAAAATCTGTAATTTTCCTAGATTTAATTCACTGATTGTGTAGATGATCATAAAAGCTCAGAGTAAATGCAAAGGTTATTAGATCAAACCAGGGAGAAAACAGGAAAAATAGTCAAATCTATCATTAATTGAACATCAACCCAGTGTCTCCATCCACTGTCATTGACCCAACTACATTAGGTGAATCAATGCTGTAGAAGATGACGGCGTTTCCATGGTAACTACGGAACCTCTGAATGTCCAAATGGGTCATACTGTATCTGATGGCCATGAAAATATGAATAAAATAGCAAAAATCTCACAAAATTCCGCAAAACTCCCAATGGTCGGAAGTTTTTTGAAGGATTTTTTGTTTTTTGTTCCATCGGTTTAGTTTTAACTTTCAGTCTAAATATATTCCACAACGTTGTAGTTCATATGTAAAAGCCCACTACGCTGTTACAGACAGTAGATACGTGTGCTTCTCCTTCGTATGACAGCATCCCATTAGGACTGAACCATCACTTACACATGAGCCTTTGTCTAAATACAGCAAATGAACGCAGAAAACATGGTGAACCATATAATGCTGTGGAAATAACGACTGCAATTATGGTTATTACATGATTCCTCATTAAATTGTACTACATCACGAAGGCCCTACAACATGAAAATCAGTGCATAAAAAATGTAGTTTTTTTCCCTCCACACAGACAACAGTAATTATTTAGAATATGTTCTGTCTATAAGTGCACAAGCATTGATTATACAAGAACATGGAAAAAAAATTAAAAATCTGTACCTTTGTTCCATTTTTGGAACACATGCTCAGGCGCTTGTATGGTGAAACAGTTCTGAGAACATGTTTATTTTGCAAAACAGACTGAAAATATGCGTCATAATCGATCAGCATTTTTAATAGAATCTGCAGGAATACATTTACTTTCTGACGAGTCAATTTGCATAATCAGTTCAAATCCGCATTAACCCATAAAGAGCTGGTGCTACTTTTGTGACAGTTCCCAAATGAATTTTTCTCTGTATTTATCTTTTGTTAAAGACATTTATTTTAATATTATCCTCTTTATTTTAAGTTTTCTCTGTGTAGATTATGTATTTTCATATATTTAATTCACTGATCATGTAGATGTTCTTTAAAACTCAGGGTCAATTCAACAATTATTAGATGAAATCAGAAAAAAAAAGAGAAAACAGTGACTTTTTCAGCAAAAATATCATTACCTAAATATAAAACCAAAGTCTCCATCCACTGTTATTCATCAAACTCTATGGGTTTTACTGGTGAATCAAAATAGTAGAAAATGACATGTTTCCATGGTAATTATGGAGCCTCTGAACGTCCAAATAGGTCATATCTGATGACCATGAAAAGATGATAAACTGTATTTTACACTAATTATTTCAACATAGTGATAGGATTAGTGGAGCAGAAATGATTAAACATTTGAGGTCAGTAGATGGTTTTGGTCAATGGTGGGTGTTTGGGTCTTTATGGGTTAAATAATTTCTTCTATTTCTTTCATCTGTCTGTTCTCAGGTGCCTGTATAATGAAAATTCTTCCACACTTCCTGAATCTCTTTCTGTTGTGACAAAACCAAACATTCACTATGATGCTCCATGTGATGAATGTGGCTCATCTGAAGGTTACTAACACCAAAATAATGAATGTGTTCACAGAGAATATGGTAGAGATGACATGGTCTAAGAGCATATTTTTCTAAAAGTATTATTTAACAAATGACAAAATGTTTAAAAAAAAAAAAAAAACAGCAAAAAGACCAGAAAGGAAAACCAGCAATAAACTAACCACTGCATGAATGGAAGGACATCAGCCTACTACTGTTTTTATTAAATTAATGTGAATTCTTATGGTTTGAGTTGGACCGGTCTTCTTTCAGCTCAACTGTGGTACAATTAAAAAGTCTGCCAGCACATAAAGAACAACCGTAAAAACTAAATTCCAAGTGGAATGGACTTTTACTGTCGACTCTGTCCAAAGCTTTAGTGCTATTTTTAGGTTATAGACGGCTGTGCAAAGGAAAACCCAAAAGTTGTATCAAGGAGAGTTCCAACTTCAGCGTTCAACAACTGATTTTAAAGGTCAAAGGTCAGGTGACTTCACAATATAAATGGAGTAGTGTAGTTCAGTTTTATTTGGACTTTTTTCTGTTATTCAGACAGTTGTAATTAATTTTTAGAGCAGGTTTGCAAAATTTATTTTATTTTAATTTTTTTCTAAATGCTCGGTTTTAGTTACGTTTTAATATAAGTGTAGTTTTGTATACCTTTTATCTTCTTCTTCGTCGTATTCAAGGACATCCCATACAGGACTTTTTCCACAACTTGAGTCCCCACGTTGCAGACAGAGTGGGGACGTGAAGGCGACTCCAATGCCGCGTGGAACCGACTCGACCCGCTCAGGTACCTGCTACTATTCCTGGTAACCGTGTCCATTGGAGGATATTACTGACTTTAGAGCAGCTGGATGTCAGAGCGATGCGGCGCGTAACTTCCGCGTCCTCTCCTCAGGGAAGTGCTGATAAACTCGCTCGTGCCGTGTTGTCCCATCAAGCACGCACGCGCTTAACTTTTTTCGTCGGCCACCAACGACAAAAATGTCTGAATCTCCGCGACTGAACACGGTGTAGTTTTGCGGGCTGCCGACATGCGCATTAGCCTACCGGTATATTTACTATAAACTTCTGCATCATTTTTTTTTTTTTTTAAATGGCGCGTCGCACACTGATGACGCAATGACGCAGCGAGAACTCTTTGACCAATCAGTGGTCTCTGGTGTTAAACGTCACGTTTTAATATCTCGAACCCATTTTTAGGAACTGTGGATGTTTATTTATTTACTTATTTATTTTTATTTATTTATTTATTTTTAATACCAGATACGAGATTTCAGGTCTTTTTACATAATTTATATGTAAAACAGCCACCAGTTAATATTGCTTGAGCAAAATAAATCAATTTCATATCAATCCGACATTTTAAAAGATGAAAATGAAGGGAATTTTCATCCATAATTTTTGTATGTTTTAGTTGGTTTTGTAAGCATACACTACAGTTTCCATTAGTTATCCTTTTTTTCTTTCTAATATTTATTTCAGTTAACGAAAAATGTTTTTTTTTTTTTTTTTTTAATTCTAGCTTTTGTCAGTTTGTTCATTTTTGTTAACAATAATAACCTTAATTGGAATGAGGAATACATTTGTCAAGAGAAATGTCTTGCATGCACACTTTCACGCTGCTCCAGTACATTATCAGAGTATCTACACATCAGGGCTGTATGGTTAGCTTTTTTACTAGGTGCACCGGTGCTCCTAAATGAAAAAAAAATGGGAGCACAGAAAAAATTTTAGGAACACTGTGAAATTTCTTGATGCAATTTTATTATCAACACACAATTGTATAATAAACATACTGTAAATATAAACCCTCACACACATACAACGTGCCTGTCTTCATGATGTAGCTGACTACACGAGCTGGTCTGGACTAGAGGGGTGCATTGGGACTGGGTCCCGCGGGATCCAACTCAATTCTCGTGGGAATGGGCGGTATGAGCTTGACTGTGGGCGGGAGCGGGCGGCTAATAAAAAACGTTGCGGGATCGAGATTTTGCATAGCTATAGAATGGAGAGCATACGGTAAATGAAGTGGAAAAGAAGCTCAAACGAGCATAGGCTGATAATGTTTTTTTCTCTCACGGGACAAGAGAAGACGAACAATCAATGCATCTCTATTATTGTGCGGGAATAAATGATCAGAGTTTTGTGGGAGTGGACATATATATTGCGGGAGCGGGTGGAAGTGTAACACACCCTCCGTGGTTGCGGGCAGTAATGGTCAGAAATTCCGCAGAATACGGGCACTAGTGGGATGAAGAAACTCGTACCGCCTAGGGCTCTAGTCCAGAGCTTAGTTTGTCCGTGCAACTTGTGCATTGAGACGCTATCGCATGTCATCACGAGAGTTCTATGTTTTACAGAGGTAAAAAAAAAACCCAACATTTTAGGCTCTTGGTGATTTGTATAGATAAAGCAATGTTTTACTCTACTGGGATCTACTTCGTATGGATTTATTTTAGGAGCCAAATATAAATGAAAGGGCTGAAATCCTTTCTCGCACATGTGCGCCTTTTTTATTTATTTTTTTCCTTGCGCAATCTATTTTTTAGGCACATATGCGAGTAAAATGCTCGCACTGTACAGCCCTGCATATGTAATAATTGTAGACTAAAAGGAGTACTATGTTTCGCTTTTTGAAATGGAATTATGACCTTCCCTGCCCCCTCCTTACCAGTCATGTCATTTCCTGATCTGCTGCTTCCTGCTATGCCATAAACCTGTCTGTTTATATATGTGTGAATCTTTTGCACAAAAATCCATTTGCTGTGAATATATGCAATGAGTTCATGGTTCAATTTGGAGATCGTGTTCCAACAGACCATTCCCTGAAGTTCTACTGGACCTGGGTTTCATTTTGGACTCCCTGTCACACATCAGGGGCTCATTTCTGGGTTAATTATGAACGCACCCCTTCATCTTAAATAGGGAGCTAACAATGGGTCAGAAAATGCAGAATCCATTTCTGGGCTCTTTGCATTCACTAAACCATCATTAGCTTACTATTTGTAATGATATATGTATGAAAATCAGCACTGTAATGCAGAACGTAGCGAGTGCAGACTTTTAACCAACTAGCCCAGGAACAGGATAATGCATTGCACCTTGTGTTGGGCTTAACAATTTCAGGAACAAGCATACAAACGAGCCCCAGGTCCATTATTAGGTTCACGTTCAACCACATCAAAAATCAGCTCGTGAATCTGAACACCGTCTGTTTTAATAAGATTCAAATATTACTTAGTTTGTCTACTTAAGCAGTTAAGAAAAGTTTTTAGGAATATTTGTTTATGTTTTTATCTTTCCAGACACATTTACTTCCTGCATTTTAAAACTATTTCAAACGAGTCAATTACTTTAATTTTAACCCATAAAAACCCAAACATCCACTGGTGACCAAAACCATCTATTGATCTAAACTGTTTAATACCCATTGATCAACTAATCCTATCAATACATGTAAATAATTGGTGTAAAATACAGTTTGACATCTTTTCATGGTCATCGAATATGACCTATTTGGACGTTCAGAGGCTCCGTAGTTACCATGGAAACACCACCATCTAACATAAAAAAAATACAAGCCCCAAACTAAACAAAGTTGAAGAAAAAAAAATAAATAAATAATAATAATAATAATGATAATAAAAACTGAAATAAAATGAAGAAAAATAAATGAAATAACAAATAAAATGAATAATGGAAACACCATCATCTTCTACAACATTGATTCACCAGTAAAACCCATGGAGTTGGATCAATGGCAGTGAATGGAAACACTGTGGTTGTGTTCAGTTAATGATATTTTTTCTGAAAGTCACTTTGTCTCCTGTTTTTGATCAAATTTGATTGAGTTTTTATGAACATCTACATGATCAGTGAATTAAATATTGGAAAATACCTGATGTTCACTGAAAAAAACACAAAATACAGAGGATTGTCTTTATATTCTATATATTTTATTTTTATTTATTATATTTTTTATATTTTAGAACTGCCACAAAAGTAACACTGGCTCTTTATGGGTTAATAGTTTTACTACGTTTGATGGGGATTACGGCTTCTTTGTAGCATGTATGGTCATACACATTCCTCTCAGTCCATCAGTGCGTGTCACACATGATAAATGTGACTGGACAAAAACCACATGAGCATGATGTAGTAAAGGCAGAATGGACTTCTGTGTTTGACCTTTACATCAGGTCTGAACAAGGTTTATCTTCACTATGTTGTTTTTCTTTCTTTTTTTTTTTTTTTTTAGGTTAAAATAGTCTGTACATGAGGATCTATTATTGTGTTATCATAGAATTTGATGATAGAAAATCCCTCAATTGTTGACTCTTTAGTTGTTTATGTGCTATGTTGAAGTACAAATACAGTAATTAAACAAAGTCTTTACTTCGACAGGTCACCTCTCATCTTAACCCTTTAACCCTGAGCCTGAAGTGGTCCACCTGAACTTTTTATTTATTTAATTTTCCATTATAAAAAGGTTTAAAAAAAAAAAAATGCTGTGAGTCATTTTGATAATTTTTTTCAGAGCACTTTCAATATAAAGCAGTCCTTTACAATTTACTGCATGTTATAATTCTGCTAAAACGCCTTCTTCTGTAGCTTCTAGTGTGAGTGACATTACCATAATGACCCAATTAAGGCCAAAACTGCTGGAATTTTTAGTTACACAAACAGTGAAAGAGTTACAACCATCCAAACTGCACATGTGAAGGTTGTATCAGTGATGACACGTCAGGTTTTAAAGAGTTAAGTATAGAGTTATTTAAAATGAACAAAAGTTCTGTTTTATATCTGACAAGATTTGCTTCATTTATCAGTAGAAACTAATGGGAGGGTTTGTCAAATGTCAGAGGTATCTAGTGATTCGGAATATCTTTGTCGTCTAATGTTTAATTTTAAGAATCCATTTATCTTTAAGACCGAAAAACCCTAAAAACAAGCATCAGAAAGAAAGAAATCAGAAGCAGAAGAAGGTTTTTTTTAATCCCAGGTTGAAATAGTTGGTTGTTACAGTCGATCCATTGAAGTATATCAACAACAGCAGGAAAGGAATTATCAATAGAACAGAAAAAGAAGAATATAGAATATATAAATATATATAAATATCTATTACAGGTTGCTCCAAAAAAAAAAAAAAAAAAAAGTATAGACACTTTAAATAACTTTAAACTAGGTGTTTATTATAATTGCATAATTTCCCAAATGTAAAAGCTTTTACAAACATCATTGTACTGTTTTTTTAAATTATTTTTTAAAGTCCCTGTTCTGGTCCAGACACTGCTGACAATGTGAAGCAATGGAATCGCACACATCACAAAACAATTCTCTCGGTATCTGCGTGCATTTATGTTCAATGGTTGCTTCATAGAATGATTTTCCTTTCTTGGAAGTTTGTGCCGTCATTGACTTCAATGGGTTTAATCTGTAAAAAATTCATAAACAATTGAGTATTGAGTTATCAGCTGCTAAAGGGTGTATACTTGTTTTTGGGACACCCTGTGTGTGTGTGTGTGTGTGTGTGTGTGTGTGTGTGTGTGTGTGTGTGTATCAAATATACATATTAAAACTCTGTATTAAGGTACAAAATTACAACAGCAGTGTCAAATATTAGGATCAGCTGCTGCTTTTAATTGATTTTTGTTATACTTTAAGATAATAGTAACAATGTTAAGCACTACAATACTTTAATTTTAGATAAGCAATGCTGAAAAATATTAATAGACTTGCATTTAATGGTGTTCATGATGTACTGTTTACAATAGTAATGAAATTGTTGGATGATGTGGTTATTAATCTACACAGCCAAAACTGTAAACATGCAAATTTCCAACACATGTCAGCTGAACAGCGTTTAAAGGATGTGTTCCACTGTGAATAAAATCTCATGTTAAATGCATACGTGGAGCCTCCAGAGAGCCAGAACAGAGACGCGCAGACTGAGTCGGCTTCAACTGGTGCCTCTCCATTGTTTTAGGGATGGGGATCTGGGCAGGGGAAGCTGAAAACCGGGACAAAGAGTCCTGATAACATACCCTGCAGGTTTGTCTGGCTCTGGGACTGGAGTCAGACCTGACGGAGGATGGAACAAAAGCGGCACTGTACCTGGGCCAGGCCAGAGTCAACAATGACAGGCCTATGGATGAGACCACGATGAAGCAGGCTGTTCAATGAGCAGGACAGTCGCCCGGGTTCTGCAGAACGGCGAGGAAACCGGGCCATTCGTTATGCAACGTGAATAAAAGGGTGAAGGTAAAACTGAACTGTTACAATTCACATTCATACAGATAATGAACATTTAAAGGCTTATATTTATTAAACACACTTTTATTAGTCTGTGGTTCATTTATTTGTGTATTCGGACTCTACACTGCAAAAAAAAAGGGATAAAAACACTAAATATGAGAAAAAACATACTCAAATCAGGTGAGACATCATGTATTAAGGTTGTTAAATCTAGAAATAAGCCTGTCTACAGAAGTATGAACACAAAAATAAGACACATTATCAAACACTTCTAAATCTAAGTGTTTTTATTTTGTTAAAAACCACATAATTTGCAGTGTAAAAGTTCATATAGTTTGACTTTGAACCCTCCAGCTGCTATAAAACTATCTTTATTTTCATTTTGGCAAAAATCAAGTGGATTTCTACAACCTGTTTTAATTCCTGCTTAATTTGTTACATTTTATAACTAGTTACATCACAACATTTACACATATAAGGTCATAACTTCAGACGAACATTTCTCCAGTTCGATAGTTGTTCATCGGCAGCAGTGGTTGGAGTAAAAACTGAAAATATGTCCAAACATCGAGCTGTTTATCTAAAATGTTCAGTTGTTGGTTGAACGGGACAGAGCAGCACAGCCAATAACCTGGAGGGGGGCGGGGCCAAACGTGGCTCATGTGCATTTAAAGAGCCACCACTCCAAACCACCTTTCTGGTGTCATTAGTCATAAATCGTGTCGAAGATGAAGCTGTGGAGTTGAATTAATGAAGAATTCAGACCCAAACAGAACATTTACAGTTTATATAGACCACAGGGACATGTTTTAGAATGTATCATTTCATTTAAAAACAGGAAAATATCACTCCTTTTAGTTTACAAAAAGGAGGTTCATGTCATTTCTCTTGAAAAAACACATTCCTGATTCCAAGCAATGTTATTATCGTTAATGAAAACTAACGAAATGATGAACGTTTTCGTTAACTGAAATAGATAATTAAAATAAATATAACTATCTGATCACTAACTGAAACTGTAGCGTGTGTTTACAAAATATCACCCCTTAAATATCATACACTACTTTATTTGGTCCCCACTTGTCCATTAATGCCAAATTAACGTTTCTGCTGCTGGATTTATCGACTTTTCGGACAACCCTAGCAACTTTTGTTTCAAAAAGTTAGGAACAAATTGAGTTAGTTTTGTTTTTCAACTTTGGAAGTGACTAAAACACACATTTTTCCTCTAAATGACACTAAATGATTTTCTGTGTCACAGTCATAAAAACACACGGTCTGTCTGTGGCTGTAAAAGTCAGTGTTTCCAACGTGGACACTTTCAGACCTTTCTAGAGACTCTTTATCAAAACAAACAAACAAAAAAAACACTCGTGCCATATCTATCATTTTTGTTTTTGGTGTTAATTGGAGCCTCTGACGTGAAAACATGTATTATTTTTTGTCTAAAACTAATCAATGAATATAAATCAATCCCATTGACATTGACAGCTTTTCTCTATTGTCTGTTTTTGGTCCATTTAAATCATGGGTCGGCAACCTTTGTAATCCAAAGAGCCATTTTAGGACAGAAATAATAAAAAAAAAAAATCTGTCTGAAGCCAAAACATACCATTATATTTTTCCTCTAAAGTGGTGCCTGTTTAAGAAGCTCGTCAGGATTAGTTTGGGCAGAATATGTGAAGAATAAGTCAAAGTTTCATTGTATTTACAGAACTACAAAGACATTACAGAACTAAAGAAAACAGTTACAGCAGTCTACTTTAACTACTACTGTTTTGTTTTTTTGTTTTTTTTAATTCATTTGGAGCGTAGTCTACATGTTAACATTTTTGGTTGCGATAGTAAAATAAACAAGTGGTATTTGTTTCCATATGGTTTTTGATAAAAGCCACATTAAGTCCCATATGTGGCCCCAGAGCCACCGGTTACCCACCTATGGTTTAGATCATTAGCGCAGACTGAAAATGACAAATATTCATGTTTTAATGGAACTTGTCGTCGTCTCCTAGCAATCAGCAACTTCAGGTTCCACCCCTGACCCCTGTCGTTTTTGGTGTACCATTAGTATTAGTCTGCCTCTACAACGTCCACGGTTATATAGTAAAACTTTTATTTTCTTTTATTATCAGTTGCTTTTTAAAGTTATTAAAAGGCATAAACAAATACACAAATCAGTTGCAGTTTATCAAATACTTTACTGAACAAGAAAGATGGTTTACTGCATTATTCTCATAACATGTTATTAAAAATATTTTTATTATATATGTATTTTAGTAAACCTTTTATTCTTTTAAATTGGATGAATGACACCCCCCTCGTCCTTTGGCAGACGGATACGTAATGTCATGTTTTTCCTTAAAGTTGAAAAGATTCCATCCACATTGAAAGGATCAATGGAAAAGTTTGATGTAGAACATCTGATAATGCATAATGCACCCTGACTCTGGATAATGTGTGCCTGGGTAATTATATTGATTATACTGATTGAATTCATACCAAACAAACTAACCCGAACCCTAAATAAATCAGATTACATTTTGAGAAAAGTAGGTCAAAGTTCCATTTTTTTTTTTTTTTAATGAATATTTAGAATTTTCCCATTTACTTGTAATGGCTGAAATATGTGTGAGGGGCAGTGTTTGTTGGGCCTGACACCAGTATTTTGTTGTTTTTGTTTTTTGACGTCTCATACTTTTCCTATACGTCTCAGTGTTTGTCTTATTTTGTCTGTATGTTTGAAAGACAATAAAAACACATGGATAAAAGAAAAACAAAACAAACTGAAGAAAATCAACAGGTATTAAACGTTTTATATCAGTAGATGGTTTTGGGGGTTTCTATGGGTTAATGTATTTTCATTCCACATCTAACTGAGGATCATTGGAAGGAGAAGTTTCACAGACTGACAATCATCAACATTAATCAATAAATTATTTTCTTTAACAGCATCCACTGGCTGTCTTCTAATCTTACCTCCTATTCACACAAGACCAAATTAATATACAGTGGCAGTATGTATATTTAATGAGACATATCCTTTCACAATGAAGGCCCAGTTTTGGAGGTGGCCCAGTTCAACATGTATTCAACACAGGCATTACAGGACGCTTATCACCTGAAGAGGAGCACCACATATTTACTGTAACCCTCGCAATGTTTTGTTTGTTTGTTTGTTTGTTTTAATGGCAGGTGATAAAGCATCGATAACACAATGACAACTCGGCCAATCAGTGATCTGCGGTGTTCACACGTCATGTTTTGGTGTCGGTTTCCCCATTTTGGAACCTCGGTGGAGGCGATACCAAAAAACTAAATGGTAAATGTTCTGCTCTTCTATAGTTCTTTTGTAATTTCTCTTCACAAAACCTCACATTCACACACACACTCATACACCAGTAAGCGGCTATTATGGTAATGTACTATTCCAGACCCTATTGGGAGCAATTTAGGGTTCAGTGTCTTGCTCAAGGACACTTCACTACATGTGGACAGTGGGAGGCAGGATTTGAACCAACAACCCGTTCTATCAACTGAGTAACATCCGCCCAATAACTAGCACCGGGTACCAGATTCCAGGTCCTTTTTTGCAATGAAAACGCAAATAGGCCGAGTCGAGTCAAGTCGAGTAGTGGAAACGCAAACCTGTGATGAACTGGTCACATGTCCAGGGTGAACCCCGCCTTCGCCCATAAGTAGCTGCGATAGTCTCCAGCGACCCCCGTGAAAAGTGGGTTCAGAAAATGGTTGGATATAAACTGAACCATCTTATTATCTTGTTTTGTTTCTGCAACTTTCCTTTTTGTAAATGGGGTCGGCATAAATAAGCTGTTGCTTCAGCCCGCGCCTTTTCGCCCACGTTTGATTTAGAAAATAGAATATAGAAGGTCTTATTTTTTGAGACGTCGGGTCGTCAGTCAGACATCTTGATAATGCCACGATAAGGGTTTGATTAGGTTTATGTATAGAACACCTTCATTAAAGTCAGCAGAAGCATTCAGGATTGGCTTGAATGGTTCAAATGTAACCGTAACTACTCCCCTCAAGTTGACAAGCTGATAATTATCCTATATTATAAAAGGGAAGTAGACCCTGTCTGTTTCAGTCACACAAACTTTATAAAGAGCTGATGGCTGCAGTTTGACATCCTTTTGTATCCTAGACTAGTGAAAATGACAAGTGGATAGGACCAATATTTTAGGAGATATTTGTCATTTTGGACTTTTACATTAGCAATGCCCAGAATCATAGAATCATCATTGAAGCAAGGTTATTATCGTTAACGAAAACTAACAAAAGATCAAAAACTAGATTTGAAAAAAACATTTTTGTTAACTGAAATTAATAAAAACTCAAATTAAAAGAAAAAAGACACAGCTAACTACTGACTGAAACTGTATTGCGTGCTTACGATATTAACTAAAACGGATAAAAAAAAAAAATCATGAATAATAATAATAATAATCCCTATGTTTTCATCTTTGTCGTTGTCGGATTGGTATGAAATCGATTTATTTCGCTCGAGCAATTTTAGCTGGCGGCACTTCATGGTTCGTCGCTTGTCGTTTAGAGTCGTCTTCTCGTCCTCACGCTACCTGGAAACATGGAGACAAAAATAAAAGTCAACATTTCTATTATAGCGGCTGTTTTTCCCCGCTGTTGACCAGGCAGCGACACATTCACATGTTGATTTGGCTCAGGTTTTCACGTCGGATGCCCTTCCTGACACAACCCTCTGTATTTATCCGGGCTTTGGACCGGCACAATGAGACACTGCCCCCTTGTGGCTACAGGTATAGGGGTGTATAGCGTAAAGGGCCTTACCCAAGGGTCCACCTGGGTCTCGAACTGGCAATCTTCCGCACCAAAGCCAGTAGCGTAAACCTAAATTAGGCTACCCAGTCGCTTCATCTGATTGGATAAAATATCTTCCATCCACGTACATGTATTGGACCATCCGGGACCCTCAGAACCTCAGGGGCAGGTCTTCTGCTGGTGCCCAGAGTCAGGACTAAACACAGTGACGCCGCATTTCCCGATGATGTGAGACAAACCTGTGCATAGAACAACTGAAAGGGTTCTACCTGCATTCTTTTCTTTTACTCTATTTTAAATGATTGTTATGTTTCATTATGTTTTAATTCTAATTGTGTGTTTTTAACGTGTCTCTTTTCCATTTCTTTAATGCACCGTGGATGAATCGTCCTATTATAAATAAATTTACCTTGCCTACTGGAAGCAGAAGAAATAAAAAGAAAAGCCTATTAGGAATAAATTGATGCAATTTAATGGATAAAAAAGATTAGAAATAAGGTTGTACATGTCGGTCAGTGGTTCAGTTCAGGTTCAGCCCTGATGACCCACCGCTGTTAGACGGTAAAAATGCTCGATCACGGCCTCGTGGAACTTCGCCCTGGGGCCACTGTTGCTTTGAAGTTCTAATAACTGCATCTGAAGGTTCCGTTTCAGTTGTGGAAGGACTGGCAAAGGTGATAGAACCTGAGTGCTGATGTCAGAGCGGCGTCAAATCTATCAAGTGAATTACCGGCGCAGTTCGGAGAGCACGACAAAGCACTGGAAACGGAGGGTATAGATGCTCCGACAAACAGGAAAAAGCACAAAATTCCCCTGAAGTTTACGTCAAAAAGCTGCGATCATGTTGAACATCTGCGTCGTAAACCTGTTTGCAGCTCAGTCGCACGGGGAGTTTAGATCACAGGCTTTTTTATTCAAATGTGCAATAAGTTGTTTGTTTGTTTTTTTACCTTCCAATGCTCTTATTATTATTATTATTATTATTATTATTATTAATAGTAGTAATCTGTTCTTCAAATGGGTATCTGTGTTTGTCTTTAACTGTTTCTTTTTATATGTTTTATCAGATTCAGAGTTTTATTTGTCATTGTCAGAATAAACAACGATCTGTGTTTATGTTGTGTTTTCTGCTTTTGTTTATGTCTTTATTTTCTTTTTCTAACTCTGTGACTCAGGGAAATGCACAAGAATTCCAATGTATCTGCACTGCAACGTATCTGCAAATGAAGTCTGTTTTATTTTGATGATTAGTTTTTGCATGTTGTCTTTTTAGTATTAGTTCAACCAAACTGTTTTTTTTTCTACACATATTGCAGGTGCACCATGGGTAATTAGCCCCAACAGCTAATGAAAAAGCCTGAGAACTCTTCAGCCAGTTCCTCAAGTCCGACTGAAGTGGTTTTATTTTTTGTTTGTTTGTTTTTCCTCCCTTAAACCTTCATATTTGGTTTGGGGCGTACTTGCTTTCACACTTCTAAAAACGAACTCTTTTAAAAACGCCTGAAAACTCCAGTGATTTCTCTATCCACGAAGTTCGTTTGCAACCTTTCAGTTAAAATCCAGCAAACCTCACTGTGTTCATATACATTGTGCTCCTCCACCTCCTTATGTTTATGTTATGTTGTTAAGTTTTTTTTAACATCTTACATGTTTAAACAGGGGGCGTGGCTCCGAGGCACGCCAGTAGATAAAACCACAATCGATAAAGAATTCAAACTAGTTATAGAAACATTAGCTTACCATAGAATAGAATAGAACATAATAGAAGAGAAGAGAAGAGAAGAGAATGGAACATAATAGAATAGAATAGAACAGAATAGAACGGAACATAATAGAACAGAACAGAATGGAATAGAACAGAAATTTAGGCCACGGCTGCTGATCGCAGGGATCATGCTAATGCTAACTAGCTTCTTAAAGCAGTATTAGCGTTAGTTATGAGCAAACGTCTACAATGTTTCTGCGTCTGCACCCATTGGCTGAACACCAACAGGAAACAGAACTGTAAAGATACATTTTTGATTCATTAAGGTCTCACGATCTTCTATTTTTATTTTTTTCATTTGAGCTATTACATTATGGTAGAAAAGTGTGTTGTAGCACAAACACTACTGAACATGTACCGAGTAAAATATTACTGAAAACTGACCAGTAATGCCTTACACCACTGCGTTACAGCCAAAAGTAATCTGTTACTGTACTGCATTACTCTTGTAATGTGTTACTCCCCACACCGGTTGACTGGTTTGGTCCTCTAATTACTGATCTTATCTCCTGCATCTGGACAGCAACAGGCAACAGGAGCAGAGCTGGAGCTGGGTCTAACTTTGGTCTGACTCAGCAGGAGCATCAGCACGTCGCTCCTCTCATATGAATGTGCAAAACAAAGCAGTGTGGCAGTGATACAAAACAAATCAGGTATGGTTTTAAAGCACTCCAAGAGATGTGCTGTCTGCTAACCTTCATCCTCTGCTACTATCACAGCCTCCCTCCGGGAGAAAACGATAACACACTTGGCTTTAAAGCACTCAGACGGGCACAACACCTGAGAGGTTTGACCTTCCTTGTTTTGATAGGCTGGTTTTGTGTGCTCAGGGTCACCACTGAAAATGGCACAACATTGGAAACCAAAACAAGCTTGACTGGAAAATCATTGAAAGGCTCTTACCTGGTATGCATATCACAACAGGAAATTGATTCTACCCCCTGTCATTTTAAGCAGCCGAGGCCGGTTCTCTTCAGGCAGTTTCGTCGTCCCCCCCCCCCCCCCAATGAAATGAAAAAAAAAACCAAACAGTAGGAATAGTTAAAGTTTGCATCATCACCAGGTTCTCAGATGTAATTAAAGAAAAGAACACATATGAATCTACACACCTAATGGAGAACAATTGAATTCAGCTTCAGCAGGTGGAACGTAAAGATGCAGCGAGGTGTTATCTGGTGTCAAATACCATCATTCATACAGATTTGTATAAAAACTAAATAAAAACAAAGGTTGAAAAGCTTTTGATAGTGAAGAGTATAACTTTAATTAGCTCAGTTTATGTGAAGAACATTTTAATTATTTTTACCTTTTCCTGTCTGTGAAACAGGTTTTAGTACATTTTTATGAATAATTTCAGTCACAAAGTAATATTGGAATGAAGCTGGGAATCCAGTAAAAGTAAAAATGTGACCAGATCGGGTTTGAAACACTTATGTTTACGTCGACGAATTGAAAGAAATACTAAGTTTCTATATCTTCATCTACACCTGCATCTATACATGTATATACACATACACTATATATATATATATATATATATATGTATTTGCATACACATCCATTTATATACATATATATATACACACATACATTTATATACACATACACACATATACATTTATATATACATACATACATACACATAAACATATACATTTACATGATCATATACATAATAGAAATACATATACAAAAATATCTTCCAAGCTCCGTTCAGACGATTTGAACCAAAACACACTAAGACATAGACGTTCTTCTGAGTCTATACTTCATGAGATGATGTACACGTAGCTCTTATGTCTTGAATGTACACTGTTGGAAAATGGAGCCGTCAATGACAGAATTATGATAAAAAGACTTTTGACAGTGCTTTTAGAAAAGGAGTATGTTACATTATATTCCACACTATGAGGAATGGCGCTCAATGGAAGACCTCAGTGGATGATTGTAGGGATGAGGCCAAGGCTCTTGGAGAGCCATTTTCCTCCTGCTCTTGAGTTGGATGCAAGCTTATGCTCTTGAATGATGAATGGGCTCCTCAACTAGCAGATCTGTAATGAGCCATTCGCAGCCATGACAACTGCAGGTCTACACAGGTCAGAGATAGAAAAGAAAGAGAGCTACACCACACCAGTCATTGGAATACTTTCTCTTTATATATTCTACCCATGTGGTTGTAAATACATACATGCAAATACGTACTTACGGTGGTACCTGTGACTTTTTTCAGAACTGACACAGATATAACAATATAAGCTGATAATACTGAACGTTTATTTCACAAAATACAATCGCACTCATTTTAGTTTATGAAACCTTTGGATTTTATCTGAAGTGGACTAAAGGATGTATTATTAGTCACAGGTACGCATTTTAATTAATTAGTCATTAGCAGAGTTTATATGTTGGTCAATATTACTTTCTTGCTGCAACAGTTAATCGATGAACTGACTTGAATCTATTATAATTTTCCTGAATCGAAGCTTTGTTTCTTTAATTTTGCCGCCGTTAAACATCAGTTCCACTGTTGTTGTTTCACACGGACGCTTATTGTGACGCACATGATGAAGTATCAACACACATTTCCATCTTAAGTCATTATTAAGTCGGATCCAAATGTGTTGAAGGCTGAAGTGAACATATTGTTTATAGATGTCATTGGACTAGTTTGTTGTTATTTATATCTATAGATATTATGTATATATATATATATGTTTCTACTGTTGTTATTATTGTTATTTCTGTGTAGATATTTTTTATATATGTCTTTTTACTTTTATGTTTTGTGGTTGTTTCAGCTGGTTCTGGAATAAAGGATAAGTTGTTTGTCATTTTCAGACATGTGTGTTTTACATTTTTGATTTTTTTTTTGCATTTTCCATTAATCATTTAACCTAATGTAACTGAAGAAAGTAATTGATTACAAAATAATAGATAGCTGCAACTCTAGCCATTCTTTTGACCAGCAAACGTAAATGCACAATGATATAGAAGTGAATTAGGTGAAGAATTAAGCGAATTAGGAAAAATCATCAAATTTCAGAAGAAAATAATGATATTTAGGGTATTTTTTTTACTACTGTTAAATGTCAAAAATGAATCTATCTATCTATCTATCTATCTATCTATCTATCTATCTATCTATCTATCTATCTATCTATCTATCTATCT
>JAPSES010000219.1:18774560-18789100 GCA_029822895.1 Maxillicosta whitleyi
TGTGTGTGTGTGTGTGTGTGTGTGTGTGTGTGTGTGTGTGTGTGTGTGTGTGTGTGTGTGTGTGTGTGTGTGTACGGTTTTCTGATGTGTGAAGAGAAAAAAAAAAGCACCAGGGGGCATCATCATACATTCTTCTGTAATTATACTATAATCAGGAAAGAACCAGTGAATATAAGATCTGTTGTGGTTCATTTGCATGTGAATTTACATATGTAGTGTAGTTTGGGCAACATTGTGTGATGTTTGTGATGTTATCTCTTGAATTTGTATATCCTTCTGAGACTCAGAAATGCATTTTTGTCTTTGTAGTGGACAAGTTTAACAGCGAGACTTAAAAAAAAAAAAAAAAGTCCACTGAAAAGGACATGATATAAAAAGATTTTTAATTAAATATGTATCTGAAAAAACTGTTGCACCACGCTGTTTCCAATTTAGGTGATTATTTAACGTGAAATGACTAAAATGTTTGCTTATTGGGTCTGAGGAGGATATGATAATGAGCTCTGAAAGTGAAAACTGAAGCACAAGATCAGACTGGAACCATTTCAATCATTAATGACCGTAAAGCTTGGTTTTACAATTACACACACACACACACACACACACACACACACACACACACACACACACTGATGATCATACCTTTGACGTGTTCGTATGGACTCTCAACCAGTTCTCCACGTCCTCAATCTTCTTTTTGTGGACGGCGAGCTCAGCCTTCACAAACACAGAAGCATTAAACTGAGCAAACAGCCTCAGGACACTGAAACACCTCTGCAGCGACTTAACGACCTGTTTTTTTTTTCCACTTTGAAACCTGATGCACTCTGCTATGAGATGACCTACTGACATACACTTCAAAATGTTCTTCCAAAATTCACATACAGTTTGAGTCTCACCTTGAAATTAGTTATGGAATAAAAACAGATTCATCATTTCGTTGATTAAAAAACTCTATCAAAAAGGAAACAGCCAGAAATATCGTTAACCTCATGACATAATTACCATAAGCGTCAGGGGTATCAAACACGTGGCCTGGGGGCCAAAACCGACCCGCCAAAGGGTCCAATGTGGCCCCTGGGATCAATTTGTGGAATGCAAAAGTGACACTGAAGATGTTAAAAGTCATTTTAGGTCAATTCAATCTAAACTGGGTCAGATCAGTAAAATACTATCATAATAACCTATAAATAATGAAAACTACACATTATTTTCTTTGTTTTGGTTTTTAAAAAAATAAAAAAGTAAAGTGGCGCAAAAATGTTAATATTTAGTCTAGCCTTTTACAAAAATAAAAAAAAAAATATATATATATGAACAACCCGAAATATCTTAATAGAAGTATGTAGAATTGGACCAATATTCTGCCTGTTATTAAATGTTGGGTTTATTTGTACATCCACTGTGATCTGTACGTTGTGATGCACATGTTAAAATGATAAACTGCAGCGTAAAAATTCTTAAAACTGCACTTATTTTTTTTTTTAAATTTGAAGTTGCTCATATTTGTTCAAGTGCCGTTTGTAGATGTAAACTTTTTTCACTATGGAATTTTACTTTTTTTGCTCAAAAAACATCAGGAAAACTTTGGAGTTGACATTATTTCTAAGTTCTTATCCTATTATTTATATTATTTTTACTATTCTAGATCGTGTTAGGCTGTATATGGCCCCTGAACGAACATGAGTTTGACACCCCTGACCTAAGTCATATTATTTCGATGAAAATACGATGAAAAATCAACAGCCAGTGTTAGATGAGTGAAGTTACGCAGATATTATGACTATTATGACCAAAAACATGACTTAGGCAATTATGCTACGAGGCTAACGATACGTAAAATAATGCAAATGAGTTATTGTCACTAGTAATATTGAGCACTTCATTCTTTAATGGGACAAAGTAATATATATGAAGGTTACTCCTCAGAAATTATAGGTGGGGTTTGGTCACTATTTATAATATTTTATTGCATGTGAAATACCATATTATGAACCTAACCTGACTTTACTACAAACACATTTCTGCTGAGCCAAAATAAAGTACAGAATTAAGCACCAAAAGGGCCGTACAGTCTCATTTTATTTACATTTTATTTTATTTATAGAGCACTTTTCATAGACGGCGAGTCACAAAGTGCTTTACAGTGCAAAATAAAATGAAAATCCCACACTAATGGAGTTTGGTCAAGAGCTGGAGGTGGTATGAAATTTGATGGAAATCCCTTTTATCATTAATTTGACTTTCCAGTAAATGTACTGTTGTATGAATAACACGAGGAAGTGTTAAATTAATTGATATTGTCAAAGAAATTACAACATGTTCGGGGTCTCATTTTAACATGCCACCTGTTGTGATCAACATAACCTCACTGTTTAAAAAAAAAAAAAAAAGAAAATACATAATTGACAACTGACCTTTCACGGTGGTGACCCAGTGTTTAAAAACCCTCATAGTTCAGTGCTATGTCTATTTTATCAATATACAGTATTTATGCATATGTAAAAAAAATAGACTTACTTTAACTCCGTTTCAGAGATTTTTGTGTTTAAATCCAAATTGTGTCTCAAGTGGTAGAGTTCAGAGTTTTATTTCTATTATTCTTAACAGTTCCATCCTGATGTAACACTCGTGCAGTGTATAACTCTACATTAAACTGATTCCATAAGTTCAACTTGTGAACATTTAGGCCCAGCCCTTAGCTCAATTATGGCTAAAATGAGAGTTTATTTCCCGACATCAAACCGAATGCTAACAGCAGCAGTATTCACCTGTGAGCGCGGTGCATGTTTGTCCACCCACGGCTCATCACGCTCCTCCTGAACCGAGTCTTTGAGCACAAAGTGGGAGTGGGAGTCTGAACCGGGGGTCTCCCCTTTCCTCTTCCTCGGTCTCTTGGGCTCAGCCTTAAATCCTGAAAACGAACAGGGTTTCTTCCTTCCACAGACGGAGAAGTTTTCCACGGGAAGATCAGTGAAGGATGGGTCCACCCAGCGGTTCAACTGCACAACACAGTAAAGAAACATACGTTATCGATAAGAAAAACATTAAATTGGACAAAACCTCATATCTACATTTGTTCCCATAATGTGGGCAATTTTATATTTTAATCCTTGTTTTTTTTTTTTTTTGTACCTGAAGTAATTTTCCTTTCTTTTTAATACATCTATAAACCTTTGCTATATGTATGCAATATAAAATGAATATAAAAAATAATACAAAACAGCACTTGGAAATGAAGGTTGGCTGATAGTGTTGTTTAAGGTTGAAATACTAACAATAGTTTATCACAAAGAAAAGGCGATAGACAATAATTTGGCTGACGTCACCCCCTATCTCTGTTACACAAATACTGGAACAAAGTGCAAGGAAAACACTGGTCAAATAATGTTAAGTGATGTAGAAGAAATGATCAAACATATTTCTGTAACACTTGCCCGGCTCCTTGGTAAATGGAGGCAATTAACATTATGTAAAATGACTGCAATTAGTTAAAATAATTGCGATAGGGCCATAACTGACAGGTCCCTCCTACCCATTTCCAAATCTTTATGGCTGAATATCACATATCAGGCATTCACCTCAAAGGCCTCCTTCTAATTGATTTTACAGATGGAGAAAAATATGTTACAAAAACTCCCAGAAAGACACATTTAATCCTGACGACTGTAATTACTGTGACACATTTCATCCCAATGATGCCGTCACTGCTCTCAGCTGGTCTAGAAAAAAAAAAAACATCTGACAACTATAACATGATTTACCAGGTCGTTGACATTATGGTGAAAAATTAGAGGCAAAGAGGCACAATTCTAGGGCTTTAACAAGCACTTTCAGTCCAAAACAGTGGAGAAGAAATCAGTTGATACACAGATGTAGCCTTAGACCAATGATTTCACTTATCAGTATGAGTTGTTTGAAACTACCAAAGGGTGTACATCTACAGAGATTAGAGAAAAAGTGACTGATGTGCATTTTGAGACCTACTTTTAGTCCATAATTATGAAAAAATAGAGCTGTTTCAGGAAATTCTGTTGCAATGGAATGATATATTATGCTTCAGATTTTCTGAGTCAAGGTTTTTTTTGTTCTGATTTCTATGGGGAAGGGGTGTGGTGAACAGCAGCTCATTTCCATTTAAAACAAAAGACATGAAACAGGAGTAATTAGGCAAAAGCAGAATGAAGGATCTGTGAGGTATGTGGAAACGTATGATACACATTCTGAGGTCACATGAGAACTCACCTAAGCTAGTTAACATTAGGCTATAATTTTGTATTAACAATTTAACTATGTGCTTCTAATTATGACATTAATTGCAATGCTGTGGGCACCAAGTGGTAGTGAACATTTAAATGAAACCATAATTGTTAACAATTGCTCTGAAAGTAAGAACCGAGTGAACTTAATTCCACAATAAACATGTTTTTATTGTTGTGCTACTTAATGCATGTATGGGTATGCTTCAAAGGACTCATAACATGCTGCTTGAGCACAAAATCTACACACACACACACACACACACACACACACACACACACACACATATATATATATATATTAGATGTATATACTATACATTACCCACCCCGCTTGAAGCAGCTTTATCTCCCAGAGACAGTTTGTTCATTTCTGGCTGTGGAGCTTCACATTGAGTCCAATATGAGAATCTGAAATACAAATGAAACTAGTTGATGATGTTGGTGATGATGATGAGGCATTTCAGTGATAGTAATACAACCCAGAGAAAAAAAATAATACAGAATACATAGCAGAGTAGTAGGAACATTTGAGGTTTTAACTGAATTCTAATGTATTTTTTGTAGATGTTTTTGTTTCCTTCACACACTTGTGCTGCCAGAAATGTACTTCAAACACGCAACAAAAAAGTCTTAAAGAGTCGAATGGCTTATTACCTCAGTTAAGGTCCGTTTAACTGCACTGTGTGCATGTGTGTGCTGCTAACAATAAAACACACATCAGTCAAATGAGTTAGCGTTAAGTAGTTGAACGTTACGTTTAGCTAATATTTTTTCCTTTGTATAAACTTACCTCGTTTTACCATTTGACTTGTCAGGAACAGGTTTCGACCTTTTTATTACATAAACCTTTTGTTTGTAAAGCAATTTACGCATAAAAGGAAGAAGACCGTAACAACATTAAAACAGAAACTAAGTACCAGGCATTGCGTTGGTCAAGTTTATCTATTTAAACTTCAGGAGGCTCGATTTGCCGAAAACAGACCAGAAAGTGACGTAAAACTGCCGTCAACCCTCAATCTGCCGCCGTGCTCGAGAAACATCCTACAGAGGCTCGTGTGCGGGACTGGAATACGCACACATTCCGGTAGAACTCACTGAATTTTGTCAGTTTTCTCTCCTCAAGGTTCTTTTGACATTTGGCGTATGAAAGCCAAAGCCTATAGAGAATGCCAGGAAATGTAAAAGCTGTTTTCTGTTTTTTCAGGCTGCCGTCAAAGAGTCACGTGTTAGCTGTAAGCTAGCAGTTAACCAGCTATGAAGATGAAGAAGCGACCAAATATCCTATTGACTGGTAAAATGAGCACCTTTACGCGATGGACCTTTCACCTATTGCTGTTCAGTAGTAATAAGCTATGTCTGTGTAACTAACAGGAAATACACGGCAATAGTAAAATAGTAAAGTTTACATTGAAGTGTCTTGTGTGTTAACTTTTAAAAAAAAAATTATTTAGCTTATGGCCATCATAGGCTGTCATAACTTCAAATATAATAATAATAATTCAAACAGTGTAATTTTCTTTCCTGAACAATCTATAGATGACTTCCCAGTTCAATGAGGTATCCTCTCTTGCAGGTACACCTGGTGTAGGAAAGACAACTTTAGGGAAGGAGCTGGCACAGCGGACAGGGCTGACTTATGTTAACATTGGTGACCTGGCCCAGGAAGGTAAAAAAATAATGATGACCTAGATTGGAGAAATAGTATTTTTTATTACTCACTGGAAACCTTTGATTATGAAAGAGTTTCATTCTCCTGCTAGATCAGAGCTGAACAGTATCATGGCTACAGTATGTATGTTGTGATCTTATTCCTTCAGGACAACTCTATGATGGATATGATGAGGAGTACCAGTGCCCCATTTTGGATGAAGACAGGGTGAGTTAGTCGTGCTGAAACATTGGACCTTATGCATGAATCCTAAACTCAAATATATATTCTCTTAAATTGTTTATCGCACAAATTAAGAAACCATCACCTCTGTATTGCTCTAAATTTGGTAACAGTTTATAGACATGTCATATAATATGATTTGAAACACAACTTGGATTTAATGCATTTTCATTAGACTAAAGAGAAGAGCCATAAGATCATTTCATAAACATCGCTTTTTGTACAATTGCAACTTTTTTTATTTGTAAGAAATGGTTTTCCATGAAAACTCAAGCCAGGTTTACAGCCTCTTTTTTCATGTGCACTGCATGAAACTCCTAAAATCACTGACTAAACAGCAGCTAAAGTCATCATCACCGTCATTTTATGTTTGTTTTGTTGGTACTCATTTTCCTTATTCATTGCTGCTCCTCAGATTGTAATCCGAAGAATTTTCATATATTGTGTTTTAAACCGCTCTCTTAAAAAAATCACGTTTCAATTATTGTTTGCAATAATCCAATCAGTTTAAGTTGCATTATTTGGTTGTTAATGAAAATGAAGAGATTACCCTTTAGGAAAAGGCAAGTCAAACATATAAACTTAAACTAGATTGGAACATACTAATTTTTTTCTGAATCCATTGTCATCAGTGTGACATTTGTATTTTGATTATCTTATGACTGCAGTGTTTGATAATCTCGTATTATTGTGGATAAGATATTGTAACTGGGTCAGATGACCTCCAAACAACATGAGTTTAAGCTTTAGTCAGATATGAGTTATTCATTCGATATCCATTGTCTGTCATTCATCAAAGTATTTGTCATATATCCAGAGCCAAACTAGAAAACCATATATATTTTTTTAGCACACTACTAGAGAAAGAGCTTCTTTACCGTTACTGTCATTGGAGGAAGTCACTGAACGTACCGAACCCCTGAGACCGATCGAACCCAGGTTAAGAACCACTGGTTTAGATGTTTCTATAAAAGGATGAATATTGAGGTTTTGTACTTTGAGCTTCTAGTTAAGTTGTGATGCTCTACAGGTGTTTTTTCTGTCTGCTGCAGGTCGTAGATGAGCTGGATGAGAAGATGGTGGAGGGTGGTGTTATTGTGGATTATCACGGCTGTGACCTGTTTCCTGAGCGCTGGTTCCACATCGTCTTTGTCCTTCGCACAGATAACACCCAGCTCTACACTCGACTAGAAAGCAGGTAACGTGTCCTGTCACATGGACGCACTAAGGAATCCACTCTGCTGTAGAACCTCAGGACTTGACATTTTTTAAATTGGAAGTTAGAATGTTTTAATAGCCTGAAACCAAAGACCGTTAACTTGCCTCCAGTTTGTTCGCTGATGTTAAAACTGTGGACGGTGTCACTGACAGGGGCTACGCAGGGAAGAAGCTTCAGGACAACGTGCAGTGTGAGATCTTCCAGACCATCTATGAGGAGGCCATGGAGGCCTACAAAGAGGAGATCGTCCACCAGCTCCCAAGCAACACTCCTGAAGACCTGGAACGCAACCTGGACCAGATAGTCCAGTGGACTGAGCAGTGGATGAAGGACCATAACTAGAAACTTCCACCAACAGGACACTTACTTTAATTAAAGCACCATCCAGGGTATTTTCCTGCCTGGCCTGGTGTTCATAGATTTTACCATCATGAATACTGACGGTGTGTTCAAAGGATAATGACTTAATGAGCCTGGGGTTCCTGCTGACCCAACTCGACTGTTGGCACGGTAACACACACCTGGACCCGCTGACATTAAAGCCAAATGGGATTTTTATTAACCAGAACTGGGGTTGAGTTAGAGAACCGTACTGATGCGTTCATGACATGTTTTTGTAAAATAAATAAACACTGACTGAAAGTGTTCTCACCAAGTTGTGTTGCAAGTGGGGGCTTTTTATGGTGGAGAATCCAGTCTGATCTCATATGTTTATAAAAAAAAAAAACACAAAAGTACACACTGGAGGCTGTTCAGAGGCCTGAGGGGTGGTTGTGGTTTAGTGTGAAATCAGATTATTATTTGTATTATTCTTTATTCTTACTATATACACTTAGGAAAAGGCTCTGAGACAAAATTGTCTTCATCTTGCATAAAAACTGTACGTCTTTAAATAAATAAGGGGAAATCATTTGGCACCATTGTCATTATTTTTATGTATGAGGGGAAAATTGGAAAAGCCAAGTTGGTAATGAAGAAATGAAAGCTTCCACAGAACTCCAGTTTAATACTTTTTGTTATACCCCCCCCCCCGCCTGAGAAGCCCATAAATACCAGGATTTCCCTTCGTCGTTCAGTGAGTTTTGATCAACCGATTATTTTCAAATTTGACACGTTCTTTAACAACATCAGCGGTATAATCCACAATTTCATTGCTGGATTTCAATTTTGGATTTTTTTTAACTAATCATTCACCCAATTCTTTTTTTTTCTTTTCTTAAAGGTTTTTAAGTTTTTAGAAAGACTGAAAGTTAAGACTCAACATGAATCATTGCGTAGGCAGTGTATCAGTGAGCAGGAGGGTCAAAGTATTATGCAACTGGACAGCTGCTTACTTTTCCACTCATGAAGCTGCTTTGAATGTATAAAAATATAAATGATGTGGGGGGAAAACTAAACTTGTATCGTTAAAGTTTTAAAGCAGTTCGTGTTTCTTAAAAGGGCACAATTGGATTTAGCTAAAGTATAGTTTTTAAACTGGTATCCAGTTTGTTAAATAATACACAGCGCAACCTCAAGAACTTAAAACTGCTACTTAACATTTGTTTGGTCCTTTTTTTTTCTTTTTAGTGTGATTATAAACATGTCTCTTCAAAGCAGAACATGTTTTAGTTTCTGTCTAATGCTTTGTATATGAAAATGGTATGCAAAACAGGTGGCTTACAGATTTGTATGGTTAAAAATATATTTGTCAGAGGATGTGCAATATGTCCATAAAAAGTATGTTAAAGTAGAAGTAGTGTTTCTAGAGTAAAATTACATGTCAAATGTAAACATCTCTAAAGGAAAACTGCTAGTGATCACAGATTATTATTATTATATATTTGTGTGATACTGTACTGATACTTGTATCTGCAAGTGATATATGCTATGTTTATTTCCCCGGTTGTAAATCACTTTGGATAAAAGCATCTGCTCAATGCAATTTAGTGTGATGTAATGTACTGGTCTATGTGGAACAGCAGCTACATCATTTCCCAGAGGTGAGGCTTGTTTACACAATGTGTCCATCTCTTGTGTCTTAGCACTAAATATGACGTGGAAACCGATGTGTAATGCCACACCTGTATACTGGAAGGCAATGACAGGCTTATAAGGGCAGGAATATCCAAGCAGGTGAGGGGAAATACAAAGGTAAATATGAGCATGGTGACAAGGCGACACTGTATGTTGTATTTACTTTGCTGAAAGGGTAAAAAGTAAGTAAATTAATTTGTTTTTCGGTTTCAGTCAATGGTGATAAGTTTTGAAAAATTTGTAACTAATCTTAACATCACATAAATATTTGAGGAAAATTATTTGAGGTCTGTTAGAGGGATTTTATAGGCAGTTCTAATGTTGGGGGAAAAAATTACATATGTTAATAGTTTTCCTTAGGTATGTGATGTAATTACGGGGTGCTTTGGCTAGAATGGAAACATGTAACACGTACGTGTAAAAAAAAAAAAAGAAAAAGAAAAAAGAAAAGTGGCTAAACGCGTCCGCTTTTTAAAAATTTCAGAATAAAAATACCAATTTCTATGAATGAATTTGTATGTTAAAAGACTCACCCTCAAACAAATCGTTACGTGCGAGTGTGTTACACAAACACGCGTAAATAGTGTAAATTGAAATATTAATAGACTGTTAGATTTCTATTTGAAGGACATTTAAAAGCCCTTTATTGGGAAACTCTTATTTTGAAGGGACGTTTTTTCATCTCGTCTCTGGAGCTACCGCGTGCCCTTCGGCAGGGGGCGTGGTTCTGTGGGAAACTGCTCTTCACTCTAAAGCCGTTTATCTGTGTAGTCGGAAGTACAGTTTACTTCCACGGTACCGGTGTCCGTGTGGCTTCGGATGTAACGACATACATGGCCAAGCTTGTGTGATACAATGGGTAAGACGCTGTTTTGTTATTTTATTATTATTTAGCTCCGGGTCCGTTTCGGTGTAACAGTTTGGTACCGTTGCCTTTAGTCGACATGAAACTGTCCGTTACACTGTGCGTAACATCACCCACATATTCACTGTAAACACAAAAACACAACAAAGGTCAGCGAATAAAACTACTGTCGTCTGGTTTGGTTAAATGTGAGAAAGGAGATCATTTATACGTGTGTTAAGATTTTGTTTACAGTCAGTTCAGGAGTTGGACTGAACAGTAAATTATGTTCAGTACATTCAGTGACGTGTTCTAACGCCGCATTAATATCCAGTACATAATGGAAAATATGGTGTGTGTGTGTGTGTGTGCGTGTGTGTGTGTCACTCGGATGTGTAATGTCTAGATCATCACAGGAAATTAGTCAAAATGAAAAGGCTGTGTTTTTTTAATCTCGTATCTGTTACTGTGTTTTCTGCTGGTTCGAAACAGGCGAGAAAACCATAAAATCAGTAACAACACATTATGTTCCTGAGACCCAGGGATGGGTTTTTTTCTTCTGTAGGGGACAAAAGTTTCACTGTTTAACTAAAATGTACAGTGTGTTTGCAAAGGACATTACATTAACAAATAGTTTAATGTGTAAAAGCTAAAACTGTCACTTTTCTGGGTCTCAGGTGGATATAATCAGCTGCTAGAAGTCCTGGACAAGCCCCCCCCCCCTCACTGGGGTTCATATGTTAGCGGCTATGGAAGCCACCCTAGTACATTAGTGTTCTGGTCCGTTAGTGTCCTGGTTTGTCAGTGTCTTGGTCCATCAGTGTCCTGACTTGTCTGTGTCCTGGTCCGTCAATGTCCTGGTCCATTAGTGTTCAGGTCCATTAGTGTCCTGGTCCATTAGTGTCCTGACTTGTCTGTGTCCTGGTCCATCAGTGTCCTGGTCCATTAGTGTCCTGGTCCATTAGTGTCCTGGTCCGTTAATGTCCTGGTCCATTAGTGTTCAGGTCCATTAGTGTCCTCGTCTGACTGTGTCCTGGTTTGTCTGTGTCTTGGTCCATTAGTGTCCTGGTCCATGTGTGTCCTGGTCTATTAGTGTCCTGACTCATCTGTGTCCTGGTCCGTCAGTGTCCTCATCTGTCTGTGTCCTGGTTTGTCAATGTCTTGGTCCATTAGTGTCCTGGTCCGTCAGTGTCCTGGTCCATGTGTGTCCTGGTCCATTTGTGTCCTGGTCCGTCTGTGTCCTGGTCCAATCGTATCTGTGTCTGAGAAAACACTTTCAACTAATTTACTCTTTATAAAAACACCTCTGAAGAAAGTGTGTTAATTCCAAATCATAGGACCTGCTTCACATGATGTTATTTCATCCTGAAGAACACACTGGTAAATCTCCAAAGTAGGTTCCTTCTCCTCTTTCTTAGTTATTAAATATAAAATAGCGTGAGTCAAGTGTGTATTTATCACACTCTTATGTCAACAGTGTTACTACGTCTTTATAACTATCAATTTCAATTTTACTCACTTGTGTATTTATGATATTTAGAAGAATCTTTCTGTAAAAATGCTATGTGTTATGTGTGTTATGGTTGTGCTGATTTTAGGCCTGAAAACAGGACAAATGTCCACTATACCTGTCAAACATGTTATCCTGTAAAGTGAACTCAAAAAGTCCCACAATTATATATTGACCCAACAATAGTGAAAAAAACCAGAAAGTCCAATGACATCTATAAACAATGTGTTGACTTCAGTCTTCAGCACACTTGGATCCAACTTATAAACAACTTAAGGTCGAACTAACAAACAACTGGGTGTTGATCCCGGTGTCGTGTGCGTCACAATAAGCGTCTGTGTGAAACACAACAGTGGAACCAATGTTTAACGGCAGCGAAACTAAGGACATTAATGTTTGATTCAGGAAAATTATAATCGGACAATTTTCTAATTTATTTCGAGTTGATTAATCATTTCATTTCTAATATATAAATAAGTAGCGCTCAGTATTTGTTTCCTGTGTGTTCTCGTCAGCGACCAGCAACAATGCCTCAGTCCAGAATGATGCTGGTGGTGACGGGAGATGATTTCGGCTATTGTCCCAGGAGGAACCAGGGGATCGTGGACTGTTTCCGGGCCGGGGGCATTTCCAACGCATCGCTGCTGGTCAACGCCTCTGCCGCCAAAGAGGCTGCAGATCTGGCTAAAAGGTGGTGAAGATACTGGTCCCACATATCTGCTCTGCGTCCATAACAATGGCAGTCACGTAACGGCATCACACGTGTTTCAGATTTGGCGTATGCACAGTTTGTGGTAAACCAAAGTTACGTCAGGGCTGTAAAACTCATGTCAGTTCATGGGCCACATCCTCCCAATATGATCTGAAGTGGATCAGGCCTGTAAAATATTAACATGAGAATGTCTAAATAATGTCGATTACAAAGTTTACTCATTGTTTTAGCGTGGAAAAGGTAAAGAGCACAACTGCAAATGTTTACATCTACAAACTACGCTTTAAAAAAATGTCAATAACATGAAAGACAAGTGCAAGTTTAACATTATTATGACTCGGTTTATCATTTACACGTGCGCATTACAACTTGCAGATCACGGATCCATAAATACATACAGAATATTGTTAAAATGATATTTACTTCTGTTAAGACATTTCATGTTATTCATATTTGTTCAGTTTATTCACTGTTTTGTGAAAGGATAGTTTATAAATGCATAAACTGCCGCATTGTAATTCTTGTATTTTACTCATTTGATCCACTTGATATTGAATTTAACTGGAACTAAAGTGAATGTTAATTTCAATTATTGATCATATTAGATTTAAAGTTTGTTTTCTGTGAGTAGATTGGTCCTTTTTTACAGAATATCAGAGTGATGTAGTACGAATACACAGAATAACGCTGAGCTAAATATATGTGCGGATCGGAGTATGTGGTTTTATCGCTGAATGTTGTGTTTGTGGGACAGATACAACATCCCCATCGGACTCCATGCAAACCTGTCGGAGGGGGTTCCGGTCTGTCCCAGCCTGCAGACGTCCTCTACGCTCGTCAACCAACATGGGTTCTTCCGCGGCAAGATTGGCTTCAGGCAGGCTCTGGAGAGAGGTCAGCTCAGCATGGAACAGGTACGTTAACGTGCATTCACTTCTAATGCTGTTATTGTTGAACTGAACCCAGAAAATCCAGTAATTAAGGACGTGAACCCACAGAACTATTTTTTGTGGCGACGTCCAAATTAATTTTTCCTTACATTTAACCGTTAACACCATTTATTCTAACTTTATGTTTTAGATTTTTTTTTTTTTGTGGAAATCACATATTTTTTTCCTATAGTTCATTTACTAATCATGAAGGTGTTAATAAAAGCTCAGTAAATTCACAGGTTATTTATGTTAAAACACAGAATGTTTGAAATACATCATTCGTTCAACATAAAAACAAGCATCTACAGCCGTCGTCGTTTGTCAAATTATTTCAAACAGCATCGCAGAAGACAATTTTTCTATAGTTTTATCGTCCTCTATCGCCCCCTGCAGGCAAAATTTGTTCCTCCTTTAAATACCTCGTTAATGGTCATAGATTATTCTCCAAACAAGCGTTCATCCCAGCTAACAGTGGAGTACATACGTACATACACACGAATAATTTTAACTGGCGAAAATAAACAATAATTTTTACTAAAATATGGTGAAAACAACCCTTTGAATTGTTGTGTAGATCCAAATTATGTAATTTTTTTTCCTACATGGAACATTCATAATAGCCTACTGGGGCAGTTTTATATTTCTTGTGTGGATATTTGATATAGGAATAGAAGAAAGGAGCTCTGTTCTGTTTTTTTTTTTTTTGGCCCATTACTGTACAGTCTTCTCTATTTTGCCCTGAATTGCAGCATCACAAGCATTTACAATGACAGCAGAAACTAGATGTTCTACAGTAACTGGCACTGACAGCAGAATGAAGTCATTTGAGCTTGGATTAACCCATGAAGACCCAGTGTTAATTCTGGAGCAGCTTCCAAATGAATTCTTTTCTCTATTTCATCTTTTACTAAGTGATTTATCACCATTCATTATATTGTATTTTGCATTTTTCAATGTAAATCATATATTTTCCTGTATTTAATTCACTAATCGTGTCGCTGTTCATAAAAGGTCAGTTTAATATCAATGGTTATCATACACTGCCCGGCCAAAAAAAAGTCACATCCAATAATATTCGACGTCACCACCTTTGGTTCTGATTCCAGGAGACATTCAGTGGATTTAACTGCACCAATAGTTCTGATCCTTCCATG
>JAPSES010000219.1:18806145-18827245 GCA_029822895.1 Maxillicosta whitleyi
TATATTTATAGTAGATTATTAGAAAATATTGTTTTATAGGAGCTATGGAGTATTTATTTAGGATTTAATTTGTTAATTTGATGCATTTCTTTACAATTTCAGGTAATAACGTAAAAAAGAAGCTATAACACATTGCTTAAAGCTTTATAAGCCAAAGTGTAACAGTATGATATACAACAGACTACACTTCTGACTTGCCTTCTTTGCATAAAACAAATGTAAATACTTAATTTACCACAATTTGCCATGTTTTGTGGGGCAGTATTATATCAACAGTCTACTTTAACTTAATTTCAATGGTTTTCAAACCCAAAACAACACATTACACTAATCTTGATGTATATAGTTGCATACACTAAACAATGATTTGGTGTATACAACACCACATGAAATAAATCAGTAAGTGAATTCTCAAGTATTATATCGTACAGGTATAATATCGAAGCTTCAATCTACTGGTATCAGAATTCGTTGCATTTACAATTTTCCAAGTCAAGCTCCAAAATGTTCCAATTAGATGTTACAATGTTATTCAAACCAGGTCGTTATCATTTTGATTTTTGTTTCATTATAACGATCGATATGAAACAGTTACTGCCAAGTAAACAGCTTATAACTTATGGCAATTGACAGTTATATCATAATTCATGATACCTGGTTGGAATAGGTGAAATAAGGAGGACGGTGCTGTCAAACAAAAGGATGCTAGCATCACTTTTCAAATCGTTTACTTATTACTGATCTACTGTCTGAGGCTGCCGTATAACAGCAATGAAACGTTGTTAGTTACGGAATTATACAAAGTTCGTCCCCACCCTTCCCATATAACTAAGCTAACTGTTAAGCTGAAGCTAGCTAGCTAAAACGCAGTTAAGATTTGCGGTTAAGGCTAACGGTTAGCTAATTAGCTAAATATCTGATGTTGTGGAAATTCGATCATAGCACACTCTGTTCGCCACAATTAACCAACCCATTTGTCGACACAACAGCCCACGGCTGCCTTGACACAAATGTTGTTATAGTAAAGATACATTAACAGTTTGGCCGTCTCTAGAATGCTGACTCTCGACTCTGTGGCCTAATTTGCCGGTTCTTTGCTGCCAAATATTTGGCCAGCTAGGTGGCCAGTATTGACCTCTCGTTTTTATTTAGTTTTCATCTGAAAACCGCTACTAAAATTGTATTCTCCCATAAAATACATCTAATATGAAGCCATACTAATTCCAAAAGGCGTCCTCTAGCCGCTAAGACATTTTTATATAATACAAGTCAGATGAAAATAACGGGACCGGGAGGTTTACCTTGGCCAGCCTCCTGCTCGCCGCCATCTTGAAACTACTGTGTACTCCCACAATTCACAGCGCGACGAATATGGGTCTGGTCCTGTGGTCTGATCTGGGGATGTGAGTGAGCACATTAACCAAAGCTGTCAGGAGGAAACTTCCAGGAACGCACTCAAGTCCCAGTCTTGCTCTAAATCAAATAGATACATAAATTAATAAATCTGTCTGAAAGGCAAAGTAGGACTATTGTAAACAAACAAACAAACAGGTAAATTAACCTACCCATTGATAACAAATTGGATGCAACGTATTCAGTATTTTGAGATTCATAGGTGGTACTGCACACATCATTACCTAGTTTATGAGAAAACTGACTTTTTTTTTTATTCCTAGCCTTACAACAAGAGGAGATTGAGGTTTTTATTTATTTATAGAGCAGTTCTATGTCAGCTCCCTCCCTGTCTAACAAATCTGGTGTTCTGCCAGCATAAACATAACGGTTTAGTTAACAGGGCCAGAGGTACCACTGAGTCAGGAGAGTCTGCTTATACTTACTAAACACATACTTTGATTTGATGTCAACAATCGTTACCTCATTAACACAGACATTTTCAAAGATAATTGATAATGATTTTTTAGCTGCTCTTGTTTTGTTCCTTTTTTTTTTTTTTTTTTGTTTTTACTACTATTGTAATTGTTTTATATGTATTAAGTTGTTGCCTTACTTTAATACTGTACAAGTGTGGTACAGATTTATTGCTCATATTTTGTCTGTATTTATTTTATATAGCACTGAAGTAATTAAAACGGGGTTTTCCCTCCATGTACTCAGTTACTCAGACAACTACAGTAACATCACTGAAACATTTATAGAAGTACCCCAGTGAAATGGTGGTGGAAGTAAAACATTGTTTAACAGCCTGGGAGACATCCATGTATTTTGTAGTGATATTGTGCAATAATGAGGAGTGTAAAGAAAGGTTGGAAGCTTTGACTGGACACTTCAATAAATGTAACCGCCATGCTAACGTTAGCTTCAGCAGCTCTACACAGCTGTGCCCAGCCTTTGTTGTCGTTGAGAGTACCGGAGTCGGAGACCTCCGCCGGACGGTTGGCGTCACCTGGAAGTAGTCGGACTGGAGCTATGACCGGAACAACAAGATGGCGGCGTATGGAGAGTTTCGGGTAGGCGAAAAATAAAAAACACTGATTGTGACTTACTTCTATGAAACATACACTACTTAAAGACCCATTTTACGAACACAATCGTTAGTGCATATGGCTCACAGCTAATTGACTGAGAGGATAAGGGAACTGTGAGGCGGGAATGTGCATTTACAGAATACACCGTTTGCAATTTAGCAGTTAGCCTCAATGCTAACAGTGCTAACAGTGTTGGACTAGCCAAGCGTTATGGTTCCCTTGTTTGCTGGAAGTGATTGAAACCTTACTATTTTTTTGTAATTTGATAGTAAATTACGCTGTTATGCAAATACAATTGCACAAACGTTCGTGTGTACGTTATATTAATGTTGACAGAAAATCGTTTATGTGTTTCCTGGATACACCCACTTGGTGAAGAGTAAAGCGAGATTACTGTGTTCAGTTGAATGAAGAAACGCCAAACTACACTCATTGTAAATGTAAAATCCATTCGGTATAATGTATTTTTTGTAGGATACACCTTTTTATAGTACTGTTCGCCTAATTGTGTTAGCAAGAAGCTGGATCTCATGTTTGGTATCCAGACGTGTGCTACGATCACAAATTAGCTGAATAACAAACAGCATATACGCTAACAAACCTTAGTGTAACTTACTTATATGTGTAGTATCTCTCCGGTCTTTAATGAGCACAGAAAATATGTAACCTGGAGCTGTTTCGGACAGTATGGTGACTTATTGTGTTGAAATACCGGTTTGTTTACTATAGAGGTGGAGTAAATGCTGTGAACCTGATGGTCTGTGCAGTTCCTTCCGCCTTTGTGCTGCTCTCAAAGCTTCAGTAGGACTCAATAATGTCAAAGAAATGAGAAAAGTACCAGAGTCTGGATACAGTCATTTAAAAACAGCACTGTTACATCTTTATTCATGTCCCAGTTCTATACTTGTCACATATCATAGAGGTTTTTGTGCCCAGTTATAGAACCTGATTTGTACACATTCATTTGATATTTTGGTCTTTCATTCACTGAAAATAAATATATAATTGGTCATTCATGTGTCTTAGATATGTTCATTTACTGTTTGATAATTATTAGGATTAGGATTCAAAATTATGATTAAGAATCTTAATTTGTCAATGTATATATTCACACATACAGTAAGTACCAAAGTTCACCCTCTGCCTTTAACCCATCACTAGCTGAACACCAGGAATACACCACACACTGCAGACAGGGAGCAGTTTGGCTGAACATCAGTGCCTTGGGGGAAAATGGGGGTTACGTGCCTTGCTCAAGGGCACATTACCCAACAAATTCTGTGCTCATCTGGGAAATTGAACTGGCAACCCTTCTATCACATGCCACTTCTGCAACTGTCCAGACCACAGCTTCAAGGCTGACAATGTTTTATCATTAATGATATCGTGTTATGTGTCTGCTTCAAGTTGCCATTGTAATTTCAACTGTTGGTACGTGGTACTGTAGGATTTTAACTTTTTTCTAGGGGGGAGGAAAAAAGATTTGTATCAAACCAGGTATCAAAATGTTTGTTAGTTAAGTTAATAATTGAAAAGTAATTGATCATTGTTGCAGCTTTTGTGTAACATGATTTTCTTTTTGGAAATATGAGAGGCTGATATTGAAACAAGTATAACTTAGGAACCACCTCAATGTCAAGGTGTTGTATTGGCACTGGTTTTGGAAACATGATATCTAACTATAGTTAGGTGTTAGAACTGCTTTATAAAGTCAAGTGGTTAAATACAATTCAGATGCTTGCTGAACCCTCTGGGGTGATCCATGCTGATCAGTTATCTAAAACATTTCTGAAACGATGCCACCTAGTCATTAATATGAAGATAAAAACTCCATCAGATACAGGGTTTCTGTGGGAAAAAGCTAAAACAGGATCAACTCTTCCCTTGTCTTTTTATGTTGGTGCAGATGTTTGCTTGTGTAGTCACAGTCTGTTATAGATCAGTGTAAGTGTTCATCCATGATGCTCTGTTCATGTCACATGATTGTGTCACCTCTGTTTTATTCCAGAGTATGGTATCAACTGTAGGAGTACTGAAGCATACTGAAAACTGACATCTCTTTTGGCAGGAGTCAGTGCTGTAACTAAGGCTTCAGTCCATTGACTGGTGGAAAGAGCCTAAACCAAAACCAGCATGAATCTGCAGCAGCCGGCCCCCCTCCTGCCCCCAGTACACCCAGATGTGCAAATGAAGCCCTTACCTTTTTATGATGTATTAGACGTCCTCATCAAGCCTTCAAGTCTAGGTCTGTGACACCGAAGTGTACTTTAACTGTTCCGTCAGATGTGTCTGAATATGTTCATGCTGATCTCTGTTGTATTGTTTAAAAAAAAAAAAAAAAAGCTCATGTGACTATATAACTCACATGCATTAACTTTGTTTTAGCAACAAAGTGGTATCTTCAACATCAAAATGTGATTTACTTGCATGATGCACTTGATAGTGGATCCTAATCCACAAGTGATGTTAGCTGTTACAACAAACCCCACCAGTGACTAATTAGCCAGGACTAATTTCCAGTGATTATCTGGAGAAAAAAGTTATCCTAAGTTAAAAGAAATAAAGAAAAAAAAGAGTATTGAATCTCCTTTCCTTGTTAGAAAATTTCAACAGGTTTCAGACTTAGTCATTTTCCTCATTCTTAACATTGTAAAAGTCAGCCTGAGAACTACAGCATGATATATTATGTGCTTTTGTCTAATTTCATCATGTTCATTTACAAACTTAACCTTACTTTTAATGAAAAATTAAAACCACAAATAACGATCTAGTATCCAGTGAGAAATAATGGTTTTATCTTTTATAATAATAAAATATTATCAACTCTATATCAAAATTATATCATAGCACTTTTTTTTTTTTGTCTTAATGCTTAATATGCATTTCTATTATTTAGGCATTTCTACCTTTTTCTAAACAAAATCAGAAACTGCTGTTTGTGTATTAATTGTCATTATTTTTGTTTACAGGTGCGAGCACTGCACAGAGGTACCACCAAGAAAAATATTTCATCTTTGCATTGACTCCACAACAAGTTCGAGAAGTATGCATATCCAGGTAGGGTTTGTTTTTGTTATTGTAATTCATAAAACATGCTTGTGTGTAATGCGAATGCTAAAGTGGTTCATCTGTTTGTCGACAGGGACTTTTTACCAGGAGGCAGAAGAGACTATATGGTTCAGATTCAGCTGAGGTGAGAATGTCATGTCACTGCTCTGTCATATGAAACATGCACTAAAGCTCTAGAGGTTAACTTTTTGGTGTCATTAGGCAGAAAAAAATCATCTTTACCATTCAGCCGAGAATATATTTTAAAAAGATGTTTGTCCAGTAGTTCATGAGGCTATTGAATGTGTGTTTACAGGTTTTGTTTGTCAGAGACGAGTTGCCCTCAAGAGGACAATTATCCAAACAGTCTGTGTATAAAAGTCAATGGGAAACTTTTTCCTTTACCGGTAGGTGCTTGTGTTGCTCTGCACCCACACACCCTGTTGTGTTCTGCCATAGAGAAGCTAACCCAGTGTTCTGCCCCTGTAGGGTTATGCACCCCCTCCCAAAAATGGCGTTGAACAGAAGAGACCAGGACGGCCTCTGAACATAACGTCACTGGTGCGACTATCCTCTGCAGTTCCCAATCAAATTTCAGTGACATGGGCGCCGGAAATTGGCAAGGTAGAAACAAGAATATCGCTCAGAAACTCCTTTTATCTCAGTGACAGCTGTGGTGAATTCTCTGTGTTATATGATTGTGGGTTTTAGACCTATTCCATGTCGGTGTACCTGGTGAGACAGCTGACATCACCGCTGCTTCTGCAGAGGCTACGGATGAAGGGCATCAGGAACCCAGACCACTCCAGGGCATTAAGTAACTATACCCAGTGTTGTACCTGTTCACATTTTAGCTGAACATGAACTGAACTCACTGTTTTACAGCCTGATGAACAAACTGTAAACGAGTTCATTCTGGTGTTTGTGAACGACATGTTCTATCTATTTAACTTTGTTCAGTAGGGGCTACATTTCTTTAGTGTTCAGGTGAAATCCAGGCTAAATAAACCGTAAAGAGCCTCAATATTTAGTGGAAAAACATTCAATCTGGCAACAACACTAGCCACCACCATCGCATCAAAATAAGACAAAACCCAACAGCAGCAGGAGGCGACTGTAGCAGGAGGAGCAACAAGGATTCATTATGAACATTTAACTGAACTTCTATGACAAGGTCTGAGAGGAAGGAAGACAATAAATACTGTCTGTGGTTCTATATGGGCTTTGGTAATGAGACCGAACAATAATAGCTCACAGCAACATATTGGGGGAAAAATTGTTAATTTTTTTGTAACTATTAACTATGAATGAACTAGTTCATTTTCAAATTTGTGAACTGAACTTTGAACTAGTTCAGGTAGAAAATGAACTTTCCCAACACTGACTATACTCTTCAACATGACGCCTACACAGACATGACCATGTGATAATTATTGATATTTAGTGGCAGGAATATGTTCATTATAACTACATTTTGGTCCAGATCACCCAGTTCAACATTTTTTAGGCTTGATTCCATATTTTCTGTGTCCTCACTCTGCTCCTGTTCACTGTCACAGTTAAAGAGAAGCTGACGGCAGATCCAGACAGTGAAATAGCCACAACCAGCCTTCGAGTCTCGCTCATGTGTCCGGTAAATGAAGCATCCTGACTCTGTTTGTTTGTTATGTATTGTTTACCCCTTGCGTGTGATTCTGATTAGGTTGTTTTTGTTTACAGCTGGGTAAGATGCGCCTGACGGTGCCGTGTCGCGCTGTGACCTGCTCTCATCTGCAGTGTTTCGACGCTGCCCTCTACCTGCAGATGAACGAGAAGAAACCCACATGGATCTGTCCCGTCTGTGACAAGAAAGCTACGTACGAGAGTCTCATCATCGACGGGTTAGTTCACTTCCCGCCGCTGTGAGGCTCATGCACGTCTCTGCACACGCTCCAATCACAATCAGTCACTAAGGGACTTGTTCTTCCTCAATGTCCAGTTTATTTGTAGAGATCCTGAATGACTGCTCAGATGTTGATGAAATCAAGTTCCAGGAGGATGGAACGTGGTGTCCCATGAGACCAAAGAAAGAGACGGTCAAGGTCCCATCTCAGTCAGTTCCCAAAGTGGAGAGTAAGTCCATCCATGCCTTTGTCATCAGATCCCAACAAATCCCATCTGTGTGTCCACCCTGAACAATTATGAAGTCTTTTTTTTGTTTGAAACATGAATATCTTCAGTAATACTGTAGAGCTGCAGCAATGGATTATTTTTGTAATCGATTAACCTATTAATTATTTTTCTTTGATTCAATTTAAGTTATTTGAGCAGATGAAAAAAAAATTGGGAAAATGTGAAAAAGACATTTCTAAAATGACAAACAGCCTCCACAACCAGCTGAAACAACAACCACAAAAAGTATGTAAAAGTAAAGTGATGTAAAAAAAAAAAAATCTATATAGAAGTAACAGTATAAAAGTATATTATCTATAGATATAAACAACAACAAAGTCCAATAACATCTACAAACAATATGCTCAGTTCAGTCTTCAACACATTTGGATCCAACTTATTAACAACTAAACTGTGTGTTGATCTTGGGGTCATGTGCGTCACAATAAGCGTCCGTGTGAAACACAACAGGGGAACCAATGTTTAAGAGTAGCAAAATTATAAAGGTTCAATTCAAGAAAATTGTAATCAAGTAATATTTTGGATCAGTTTGAGTCAATTGATTGTTTCAGCTCTTCATCACAGTATAATTGTATGTTTACAGTCAAACTCCTTTACATAGTTCCATACACATTAATTCAGCTTAAATGTTACTGAAGAAGTGAGCAAAATTAGAAAATATTTTGTCAAAAAGAAAACCATGATGATGACAGACGGACACATTATTCATTTTGGCCTTTTTGAGATCATTTTCTGCCAAAAGGAAATTAAAATCCAGACTAACAGTATCGCTTGAACGTTTGTCCTTCAGCCTCTACTCCGTTGCGCCAGTCGTCAGTGGTTCCAAATTCTGCTGAATCCACGTCCACCAAGAAGGCTGATGTCATCGATCTGACTTTGGAGAGTTCCTCCTCCTCCTCTGAGGATGACGCAGACCCTCCACTGAAGAAACGCTGTGTTTACATTTCCAAGACTGAGGAGATGCATGCCAAGGGGTGAGAACGCCACCTCCACTCACTCACAACACAGCGCTTATTTTCTTAAGTGGAAAAAACACCATTTGGCCTTTATGTCCATATTGTATTCACATTCCACCCAAATGTGTTACAAACTCTAACCAAGTTTTCAGAAATTCTGTGTTTCAATCCGTTAATGTAAAGTGAAATGTCAAAGTGGGTTCATCAGCAACATGGTTTGAAACTTTCAAACTTATTAATTATTAATAACACACAACCTGAACTGTTGATAGATGAGCTGACAAATATAAGTCAGACATGGAGGAGTTATTGAAATTAAATTAAATCCTGTACAGATGTTTTCATATCGAAATAGGTTACATATGAGATTCATGTGGGTCTGTGGAGGAGGTTACACTGGGGGGGGGTCTATTGAAAGTGAAATGGGTCTTTACATGAAACTGGATTCATCTTTTTTTTTTTTTTTTTTTTTTTAGACCAAATAAGATAAATCTAGACACATTTCCTCCCCAGGATGTCCCAAATGATGATCTCAGATAAATGCAAAAAAATTATACTTTTGCTCTGAGCCACCCCAAAATGATTGAATTTATTATTAAAATATTGGGTCCTAAAATAAGACCAAAATTGGGACAAGAAAAGCTACCAAGGTGTGTTAAATTTGAAGATTCTATTGGTTTTTCTAATCCAGACATGCAGGTTTTTCCAGGTTTTGCATGTAACCATTTTGTCCACTCGCGTTACATGCGGAACCTTCCTATTCAAATGCACATAAATGCTGTTTTTCCAACAGCGGTCTTTTTTTTTTTTTTTTAAACATAGCGCATATTTACTTGGTACATTGAGGTAATTCATTCTCAAAAATAAAACTTTGTTAAAGCAGAAAATTAGCAGGTGTTTTCAGGTCGACTCTAGGTAAATTTTTACTTTAGTCTTTGTCTCGATGGGAGTGTGTCTGAAAACCAAAAAAAAAAAGTGACTTCCCTTTTTTAGATAAAACTCTTTGTTCTTTGATAAGGTATTACTTTGATAAAGTTCAGTGATAAGGTATTGTGCTGGAAAAATTTGGAACTGACCCTTAAAAGTGCTTGAATTTGACCTTGAAAAATGTCTATAAACTTTGAAAAATCCCGGAAATATTTTGAACAGTTACTTGTAAACATATAATGGGAACCCTGGCTCAAATTTCCAATAATTCAGTTGGAAACGGTGCGTGTCCCCTTTACTTCTAGTGTTGTGCTGTGGTTTTGTCCTGTTTAACCGTTTGTCGTCCCTGTTCCCTCAGAGTGTTGACCTACCAGCCTTCCACTGTGCGAGTGCCAAATGTGCAGCCTCTGGACCCGTCGTACTTGACCTCTACCCTTGCTGACTATGCAGTCCCCTTCCACCCATCCACGCTCGCCACCATCCCCACAGACATGCAGAGTGAGTCAGTCGGCTGCAATTTACCATCATTCCCATCAAAGACCTTCACAAATATTAATAATACGTTTCTTTCCTCTTGTGCATTTAGGTCTGGATTTGTTTTCCTTAATCCAAGCAGATCCTCAGGTACATTTGTTCCCTCTGTTCTCATGCCTGCAGCAGTTTACATACAGGTTCCACTACTGCACTACTGTGTCTATAGCCCTAAGACACATACAGAATTGATTTACTTTTACTTCCACTCATCTTTTCGAGGTTTGAGTATGAATAGAGTTGAGTATTTTCACCACCGACGTTCCAGCCTGCTGAATCAATACTCAGAAAATATTTAATAATAACCCCCCCCCCCCCTGCAAAGGTGCATTTTGTGGTTAAGTTCCAGTATCTTTCAAAGTTTGTTAAACAACTAAATACTTGAGTTGAGATGAGTAATAAAATAAACATTTCACCTTATACAGACGTGCATGATTTTACTAATAACCTCTTGACGCTTAAAATAGTCATTGACTATTAGTTAACTAGTTGTTGCGGTGCTAAACTGGAATCCAAAGAACTTGATGAAGAGGAAACGTGTTAATCAGGGTAGTAATTATTTGATTATTTTTAGGCCAGGCTGTTTATTTCTGTGTATAATCCCTGTAATAATACAAAGAGGTGTGGTCTGTGTTTTTTTTACGAAACGCAAGAAAAAAATGTATTGCAGCGGTTTATTCAATCTACAGAGATGTGACGTGTCGCTGTGTTTCCTGTTCAGCATTACCGGCCTCAGATGTTCCTGGACAACCTGACCAGCAGCATGCAGAGCGCGGCGGCGGCCAGTACCAGCTCCGCCCTGGTGTCCTCCTCCAGCGGCCTGTACGACAGCAGCACCCACTCAGCCAGCTCCATGCACGAGACCCGGGTGATCACAGGGGGAGGAGGAGGTGGGGGTGGAGGAGGAACGGACAGCAGCATATCAGATATCATTTCACTAGACTGAGACTCCGCCCACTGGACCAGTTCAGTCATCTGTTTTTGGTCTGTGGCCTTTTTAAATCCCAGGCTTCATGTACACGACCTGTCGAGGTTTACAGAACAGCACCTAAACTGGTAAACACATACTCTGCTGGTTTAATATGATAGATATGGAATCTCACCAGCTGTAAGTGCACAATATGCTAGATGAAACCTTCTAAATATGTGCAAATCCCACCCTTTGCTGTAATACCTGGAGCTACTTGCGAAAATGAAAGAGAAAAAAAAAGGAGTGTTTTCTGACAAGAGTACCTCTGTAAACGGGGGAAAAAACAGAGGTGGAACAAGTTCACACATTCCTGACTCCTGTAGAAGTACAGATATTTGTTTAAAAAATATCAATTTAATGTATTTACACAGACGTACAAAGTATTTGTGTATTACTAGACTGGTTCTGTGCAGATGTGTATTGGTTGTTCTGGTCTCAATCAACATCTCTGTGGTTATATTTTTATTTAACATTGTTTCCACACAGGTTGTTGTTGTTTTTTTTTTCATGCACAAATTGAAAACCTAGGGACCTACGTATGTCTACATTATGTCGGAAAAGATTTTTAAGTGTCGTCATCGAGCCCATTTGCATGACCATAAAATCCATTAACTGGAAATTATCTGATAATTGCCATAATCAGGTGCGATGCGTTTACATGCGCTTCAGAAATGTGATAATCGACAACACTGATTTACACGTTTCTTTCGGATTATATATGTAAATCATGACGTACGATGTAAATTTATGCGTTATTTTACAGCCTGGGGCACATTTTAATTTCGTCATGTACACAGCAGCAGCACTAGGATTTGTTTGGCTGTTGTTTAAGCTCCGTGACAGGTTTGACAAATCCAGTCATATGATGGAAATTAAAATGAATAAGGTGCAGTAACATCTCATAAAAAGCTACAGTTCCAATATCGACTCAAACATTGAATACAAAATTTGTTATTTTAACCCATAAAGGTCCAAACATCTATCACTGACCAAAACATCTACTGATCTAAACGGTTTAATACTTGTTGATCCATTAATCCTATCAATACAGGTCAATAAATGCTGTAAAATACAGTTTATCATCTTTTCATGGTCATCAGATATGATCCATTTGAACGTTCAGAAACTCCATAGTTACCATGGGAACATCGTCATCTTCTACAGCATTGATTCAGCAGTAAAACCCATGGAGTTGGATCAACGACAGTGGGTTTATGTTGAGTTATTGATGGATTTTTCTGAATAAAGTCACTTTTACTTCAGTTTTTATTTCTGACAAAATAATCATTAACTTTATTATGAGCTTTTATTCAAAGATTTTGGGAACTGGCAAAATTAACTGTGGCTCTATGGGTTAAAGGTGTTTTAATTTTCTTAAACAGCGACTTTTATGAGACATGACAAAAAAAAAAAAATACTCTTCCCTTTTTGCTATAAATAAGTATCACAGTAAGTGTCATACAGTTAAATTAGTCATAAAGAGTGGAAAAAAAAAAAAAAAACATTTTCTCTAGATGTAATTTTTAGCTTCCAGATAATTTTATTTTCCTTTTCTGTTTGTGCACGAAAAACCTGAGTGGAAATGCAATAAAGTTTTTTTTTAAATATGGTTTTATACAGTCTGAGTTCTAATTCAGCTCGAAGTGATAAAAAGAATGGTTATGATTTTCCTCTTTATGATCAAAACACGAAAAACAAGTCGGAACATTTCAAAATCACCTACAGGTAGAACGGTGGAAATGATTCAGACGATCAGACCGAAATAAACAGCCTAAAATAATGTCACAATAACAATAATTATCGAAATATAATGGTGCTGTAGCTGCCAAACTCCAAGGAAAACCCCATAATATTATTATTACTATATGCACACGGTCGAGGTTTCAAACAACGTAGGTGAGTTTCCTTTTGCAGTTACTTATTAAGGACACAGGGCTGTTTGTTTATTCCAGTTTGGTGCTGATTCATAAATGTAAATCTGTTTTTGAGCCTCTTCTGGCCTGATTGATCTGAACTGTGTGCCTCAATAGCATGGAACAGTGGAGGGGGCGGAGCTTGGACTCAGATTGACATCCATGCAAAGTGACTGAGCTGCCAACAGTACTGGGTCTGGACGGACAGACCCGCTGGATTGGACCGTGTCTGTGCTGGATTTCAAAAGCCCTGTTTTGCCTTGACATAACAGACATTACGTTGGAATTCAGATGTTTCAGTCCGTTTTAACCAGTGAGTCTGTTCCTCGAAGGGGATTATGGGGCAGCTCTCTCATACCAATGTAAGATGTTTCTTTTTGGTTCCTTTGTAATTTAGTGCAAGCAATAATGATAATTTAATTAGTGATTTAACATGTGTAAATGTGGCTCAGATGTACTGAGAGTGGTTCCAGCCGGCCCCCGTCACACTGCCTCTTACAGCCAACTTCCATCTTGCAATTTTTGGCAAATTTACTTTTTTTTTTTTTTCATCTTGAGAATACACAGAATTTTGGAAATGACTGAGTCATTCACATTCTTTCTCATATCTTAGTCTCCATCTTAAACAGGTTATGTTTGTATTGGTGGTCTAAATCTGCCTCTTTCTGCCCATTTTTTAAATTTTTTTACCCCTTATGTTTTTTATGCAGTCCTAACTCAAGTCACAGTACAGGTGGGATTTTTTTGTTTAATGTGACCTTGATATTTGAATAAATGTGACTCCCCAGCCTGCCTGGACAGCCAAAACTATAGGGAACACTCCAGAAAAACGCTTAAATCTGCATTTCTTCCTCATCCTCATCCTCAGGAGCTTCTAGAACCTGAACCTAGACATTAACTTCATCTGCTCCATGTTTACTTCGGTACAACCTTGTGCTGTATCTGAGATTAGACTAGCTGTTCTTTTGCATGTGCTGGTCAGTTCAGGACTGATATTGACTCCTGTTGAAAAAGTGAAGAAGCACACACTACAAAAATCAGATCTGAGCCATAAATCTAGTTGCGCGCCAATCCTCGCAGTGCAAACACGGCCGTACAGACCTGAGATCAGGACGTGGTTAGCCCTGCCTAGCCGAGCCAGGATTCAGCAGAATGCTTAATGTTCTTTCTCGGTTGAATCCACACACAGACCGTTATTATCCCACCCCATGAAGGGTAGGTAAAGGGGTAATGTTTTTGGTTCACTTTGTTTGATTGTTTGTTAACACTTTAGCAGCAAATCTATTGGTTGAATTCATACCAGATTAGGTTTATAGATTGTCAGAGACCCAGAATAGATGTGATTACATTCTGGGAAAAGTAGGTCAAAAGTTTAAGTTTTTTATGAATCCCCCCCCCCCCATCATTTACTTATAACAGCTGAAATTTGTCTATGCTGACATCAGCTGGATCGACGCCAAAATAAGATAAAATCGACGCGAGGGGCGGGGTTTATTGTGCCTGACACCACTTGTTCAGAACATTTTCATCTCCGTTTGCATGACTATTTGACGAATCAGGGTCTTCATCAGTGGGGGGGAGGGTTTTAATTTGGGTAATGTAGTCCAGAGATGTCTACAAATTTTACTTAAGCTTATATTGATAATCATTATGATAAATGTTCTATTTATCTGGCCATTTTAATTTGAACACGGTGAAGCTTCACGTTAAGCTAGGTTAACTAAATCCTGATAAACCTGATTTCACTCTTATCTCACTCCTGGAAGGACTGATTATTTCCTGGAATGAAACATGAGGTTACTGTCGTATAAACCCCTGCATCAGCCTCAGGACAAACGGCTGTGTGGATTTTATTTTTTTAGAATCCGTAAATCAAACTGTTGACGTTCTGATGAGACGATTCTGCCAAAAGCCTCATCTTTCTCGATTCACATTTGCTGATTTGTTGTAAAAGGTGACGCGTTATGTACTTTTCTGTGTGGTTATGATGCTGTGTTTGACACGAGCATTTGTAAAGTGTCGGCGCTGACACAACGGACGCTAACACAGGGCAGCTACTGTATCATAACCCTCCTTTTGTAGGTGGTTTGCTGTTTGTGGTTCCAGCCATCGGGAGCTCAGTCTCAGGGACTTGTATCATGTGTCGTATTTCTGGGTCGCACAAAAACACTCGGTCAAAAGTATTTGTAACCAGAATTAAATGGACAGAATAAGATCCATAGGTTTGAACAGGCAGCAGACCGCTTTATGTCCTCGACTCAAAGTTTAGCCGAACCCTCCGCTCCAGTAATATTTGTTTTTTTCGATGGCTTCACGTGGACTTGCGTCTTTGAAGTGGACTCACTGACTGACTTTAGTGTTTATCCACTGACAGTAGGCGGGAGTTTACCCGTGAAACGCTTGAGTGACAGTCGTCCATAGTGTGGTTTTGTCCAGTTTTAGAGGAAAACTGATGTGATTCTGCTCCACCGTCTGATATGTAACTGTTAGTTCCACACAAACTATAGGACAGGAAAACACATGGAGGTAAGCGAGTACATTTCCCACAAAGCATCAGTGGAGTTTTTTTTTTTTTTCCATCAGGGTCACCAGTTTTGAAATGAAACATGAGTCTTTTAAACCTTGACATTCTTAAGTTTTCAAGTAGAGGCTGCCTGGGGTCTTTTGTGTTTTGTCTGGGTTTTTTTTATTCTTCATACTTAGTGGAATTTCAAACATGTTCCAGCTCATTTGGACATTTCTCCCTTAACACCGTGCTGACAGAACTGATAAAATGCTCACTTTTGTTTGCTTAGGATTCATTATATATTACAGAATGGTTTGTTACGCACTCGTCTTTTCACACACCTGTAAACATTTGAATTGTGGTACCATATGTCTGTATTTTTTATTAATAAAAGGTTTCTTTTTTTATTCAGATAAAGCCTGCTGTGCTTGAACATTGGTACGTTCTTCATATTTGCAAACGACAGATCAACAAACCGTTACAATTATATCTGTCATTCTGTTTGGATATGAGTGTTTACATGAAACTGGTACCAAAGAGCAGGACAGAGGGTCTAAAAGTTCAAGCGGATGTCGACTAACGTTATGAAGCAGATTTGGAAGCACTTTAGGTCTGTTTTAATAAGAAATAAATGCTATGAAGTATTTTTCAGTTAAAACACATTTTTATATTATTTGTATACAAAATCCGCGTGTAACATTTAAAAAAAAAAATGGACACAGAAGTTACATACTACTATTTTCCAAATATCTTGTTATGCTTTCAGGTACATTTTGGAAATCAAAGTAAATATCCAAGGAGGTGTTTCACAAAAAGGACACGAAACCTGGAACGAAACTGCTTATCCATGAAAAACCCACATGTCTGGATTAGAAAACCCACTAGGACAAATTTAAGTGTCTTTATGTTTTGTGGCATATAAGAGCATTTCAAGCTGTGTTTACCAGACTGAACACTCTGACTCATAAGTAGTTTTTCCTGTACTAATTATTAATTTATAAATCTACATAATACTATTGTATAAATGTACATATAAACCAATATATATGTGTAATAACACTTTATCTTATACCTTGACAACATCCAAACCAGTACTTTTGTCATTTGTTTTCATTTTAATCTTATCAAAATGCACATTTAATCTGAAGCAAAAACATTGGAGTTCACTGGTTTATAGATTGACAGCCATGCATTAGTGTGTTCTTCCAGCAGGGGGCAGTGCAGTCTGACTAAACAGTGAAGACACTTCAATGACACTCAGATTCAGTACATGTCATTTTAATCCACATGAAAGTAGTATTAACTCATTCAGACCCAGTGCTACTTCTGCGTCAGTTCCAAAATTAAATATCTTCTCTATTTAATCTTTCTTCACTGATTTATCACCATTTATTATAATATTATAGTCAGTATTTTTGCATTTTTCACTGCAAATTATGTATTTCCTTCTATATCACTTCCTATATTTTTACATATTCATGAAAACTCAAGAGTAAATTCAATGTTATTATATCAAAACAGACAAAATGGAAGAACAAATTACATTTTCATCAAACATATCAATAAGTAAATGCAAAAACAAGTGTTTCCATCCACTGTCATTGATCTAATGCCATGGGTTTTACTGGTGAATCAATGTTGCAGAAGATGCCAGTGTTTCCACGGTAACTACAATGCCTCTGAACATCCAAATGGGTCATATCTGATGACCATGAAAAGTTGATAAACTGTATTTTATACTAATTATTTACATGCATTTATAGGATTAGTGGATCAACAGGTATTTAACAGTTTAGATCAGTAGATGCTTTTGGTTGCCGCTGTCTGTTTTAGAGAAATACATTATCTTAATGCAATTTCTACAGTTTATTTATACATACATATAATTTACACGGTGTAAACGTGTGTTTTTTCATTAGGAATCTTCTCCTTTTAGTTGAGTTTTTAAGTTTTAAAGTTGGATAGGGAATATATTATATTGCTGTTATATTTTATTATAGGAGTTGAAAAAGGTAAAAAAGTTAAACAAATGCACAATCTGAAATACAACTGTCAAAACACTTTTATTATGTTATGAACCATTAACTTTTTAGGAAATTCCAAACCAGCTGATCTTGCCTGACATTCTGTTTCAACCTCCCTGAAACAGACGTAAACACAGCTGACTGTTTTACTTCACTGACCAGACAAACACTGACACTTTCACAGTGACGTACACACCTGCACTCACGTTGAATCCTTGTCTGATTGGCCGAGGCCCTGTCACATGACCTTTCCCCAGAAAAGACAAAACATTTGGCTCTTTGACATGATACTGAAACACAGCTGAATTTATTCATTTTGTCACTTTTTAAATGAATTCAGCTGTTCATTTAAAGGGCGGAGGTTAAAGTTACATCAGCACTGATGAATTTTCATTGTAAAAATACTGTTTTACAAAGAAAAACTCGTCACTTTTGTGTTTTTAACTTTCAGAAATACAAAACATTCAAATATTTCTGAAACAAAGAGGGGAATAACTACCTAGAATGTAGTCAGTAACATGAAATGAAATTATTATTATTATTATAGAAATCACTGTATATGTTGTAATGTTAACATTAGTTTTACTGTTTTTGCATTACACATAAAACCAATAAACAAACAATTTATATAATGCAAAAAAAGGCCATTAGACTGGTAGATAATGCAGGATATAGAGACCATACAAATAAACTCTGAAGATTTCTAGATTTGATTCAGGTTAAAACAGCACAACTTATATTCAAAGCAAGACATAAAGTACTTTCAACAAAATACATAATGTTCTCAGAGAGAAAAAAGGGGAAATGATCTAAGAGGGAATTTAAAACCACATTGTATCAGAACAACTGTAAAAAAGGATGTGTGTTTTAGTCACAGGTTAAATTATGGAACAACCTAACAGTCCTTTTTTTTTTTTTTTTTTTAATAATTTTTGCTAAATTCATTTTCATTGTTCCTGTGATATTAAGAATAAAGATCCATTCTATTCCATTGTCAGATAATTGTAATAAGATTTGATGCATTTACATGGATTTCAAAAATACCACAAATACGAAGTCTGACTTTTTTGTGTCCTTGTTTGTATTATACATTAAATGTGACTTCTAACAGTTTAGAGCAGGGGTGTCAAACATGCGGCATGGGGGCCAAAACTGGCCCACCAAAGGGTCCCATCCAGCCCGTAGGATGAATAAGTGAAATACAAAAATTACACTGAAGATATTAACAACCAAAAATGTTCAAGTAATTTTAAGTCAGACCAATAAAACACTATCATAAAAAACTATAAATAATGAAAACCACATTTTTTCTCTGTTTTTGTGTTAAATTACACAAAAATGTTTACATTTACAGATTAGCCTTTTACAAAAAATGTGAACAACCAGAAATGTCTCAATAGAATTAAATGTAATTGTACTCTTTTCTTAATACATTTATTTTTGTTCATGTTTTTAAAGGATAGTTTGTAAATGTAAATATTTTAATAATGCAATTTCACTTTTTTTTTTTTCATACTAAAACATGAGAAATTACACATATAATTGTAGAACTGACATCATTTATATATTATTATGTTATTATTTTAATGATCCGGCTCAGGTCGTATTGGGCTGGATGTGGCCCCTGAACCAACACGAGTTTGACCCCCCTGGTTTAGAGTATGAACTGAATGCGACCCTGAAGTGACCCACATGTGCAGAACAGGTCCTGACGTACCATGTGACCCCGCAGGCACACACTGCGTTTACGGAAGTAAGTCTGTTTTTCCCACTGCTCCTCCTGGGACGCAGAATTTTGACATTTGTCACATTTCAATAACATAAAGGTCGGATAAGTGCGACCTGGCCGTTCAGACTGAAGTAGCGTTACAAAATATCAGATATGTATCGGAATTGGAACCACATATGAAAATCAGATTTGTGGTGTTCAAACTGCCTTTAACAGATTCGATGTAGGTCACATATGGGCACAAAAATCAGATCTGGGCCACATTTGGAGACTCAAATGTCCTCTTATTGCTTTCTGTTCACATTTGACGGCATCATGAAGACATCAGAGTATTGTGCCTACATTTGACTACTTGTGTTTTCTATCATTTTTACAAAATTGTATTTAACCTGAATGCATGCAGAGTATTGGGGACAAATCCAGGTGTGTTAATCAGATTACAGCTGGTATCTGATAAAAACATACCAGATTATCCTGTTTACGGTCACTAGAATAATCTGATTACACTAGAAATCAGATTAAAGTATTAGTGTGAATGTAAACGGGCTCAATAATAGAAAGTTTGTGTCAACTGTGAATATATATACATACACACAGACACATTAGTGCGTTGGCCCGTGTGGATCCTTGGGTTCTCCATTTGGTGGTTTTTTGGTGCTGTTGTGTATACGTTCATGCTGTACCGCATTTATCCAATGCGTTCTGACCATAGCATTACATTACATTTAGCAGATGCTTTTATCCAAAACGACTTACAATAGAGGACATAAACATAGCATATAGTACTTGCAGATACAAGGTGCACAGGAAATATACAGAACAATAGGTGCGACTGCAGACTGGGGTTAGTAGTTGTTTTTTTGTTTTATAAGCGCTTTCGCACAGGGTTAGCAATGTGATTGTAAAACTATTGTATTCCAAAATTACTAGTATCTCCCAAAATATTGGTCCTATCAACTTGCTGTTTTCGCTAGACCAAAAATACTTAACTATGTCACATTATAGCAGTCAGCTCTTTCTGAATTATGTGTGAATCCCCCCCCCACACACACACACACAGAGGCCACTTGGCTTTCATTATATAGATACTCCAAAAGAAATCCCACTGAAACCTCTAAACCAGGGCCTTTTGAATACTGCATTACTGAATCAGATTGAATCATGAGTAATCAGATTACTATATAATGAAACGTTTAGGGTCATGTAAACAGGCTCAGTGAAATTTAACAAATCTCTCATTTTCAGGACGTTAAGACACCAGAAACATTTGGATACTAAGTGGTAAAGTAAAAAAAAAAAAAGCTATTCAATAACTTACAGATGGATATGAGATGGATTTCTTCCAAGGTTTCAAACTTTTTAGTTCAACGCTCACTTGACCGTTCTCTAGTTTCAGCCTGAAACAACACGTAACACTACGATCTCCTCACAGATTAAAAAGCAGCGTCCCCTACAGTGATGAAGGTGGGTTTTTAATCTGTGTGAAATGTTCACTGACTACAGGTCCGATTAATCATTGTAGGCTCAGTTTGTCAGCTCCGATGATGACAACTAAGGGCAAAAGGAATAAATGTGGCCAAAGCTCAGGTAACATGGAGGGAAAGTCAACCTGGGAAATCACATTCAACTGTGAGACTCTGAGCCGTGAAAGCTGAGGTCACACTGGGGTCAGTCAAATCCTTAGGGGGTGGGTTGGGTTTTTTTTCTGCCTGTCAAACAAAAACCACCCCAAAAAAGTACAAACAATGGAATATTGTTTTATTAAAGCTCTTACATGGTGGTACTCTGGTGCTTTTATTATGAAATACATCCATGTCATTTACACATTGTTATATGTG
>JAPSES010000219.1:18877335-18895168 GCA_029822895.1 Maxillicosta whitleyi
TCAAAGTGATCCAGAATCCAGGATTTCTTCTGGATCACCCCCAAAAGTTAATCATTTCTTCCTTGTGCCATTGCCAATAAAACCTGAAAATTTCATCAAAAAAAAATTTTTAGGTTGTTCACATTATTCACATTTTTTAAAGATACAGTCATAGTTTGTAAATGTAAACACACTTTAATGTGACTTTTTTCTTCTCTAAAACATAGAGAAAAGTTTGAAAATTACATTGTTTATATATTATTATGCTTTTATTTTGGTGATTTGGCCCACTGGAGTTCACACTGGGCTGAATGTGAACTAAGATGTGTTGGATACCCCTGCTGTCGTGGAACCTTATGCACTGGACTGTGAGGTCCTGGTCCAAAGTCCTGGTCCAGGTCACTTACATGTATGAACAGTGAAACACAGGGAGTGCTTTGTACACTTACCTCGCTTTTGCATGAAACTGAAAAGGTCATCAAGGAACTCTTTGCGTTTCTCGTCATCATCCAACTCGTACAACTGGAAAAAGCAGAGAGAAAACGGCAATTCAGTATTTATTTATTTATTTATTTATTTTTTGATCCAACTGAATAACGCTCATGTTCGGTGTTGGATGTGAAGACAGAAATGAGGACAATGAGATTTTTAGATAATCTCCAAGTAACCTTGAGCAGAGTGAATGTGTTGTAGAATGACTCCCATTCAGGCTCAACACATTTCCAACAGAAATACACACAGCGCCGCGCCAGAACAATGTCAGGAAAATGCTTTTGGCCATGAATAGCTTCTTCACATCTGGCAGCCTCACGAAGGTCTGTGTTTGTCAGCACCGACGCAAATCAAACCAATCATGTTTAACCCATTCATACAGAATAGATTAGTAAGCCATTAAAGAGAAACAATACACACTGACAAAATGGAAAGAGGACTGGCTCATTAAAGTCAAATTATTGTGATATATTGGGATAATGGATTTATTGTGATACACCATAAAAAAAAAATATTGACCTGAGGGATTATTTTATCCACATTATTTGTTAAAACCTTGGTTAGGTTTCAGTGTTTTGTTTAATGTATGTTCATGTTCATTTTGATGTTAAACAAGCATGTTATTGTGATAGTGTTTAATGTTCAGCTTATTTGTCAAAGAAAAAAACATAAAACTTAAATAAAAATGGAGTCTTACGTGGTTTCCATCATGTTCATTATCAATAACAACTCGGATTGTACTTTTTTTTTTTTTTAATGTCTTACATGGATATTTTTCTCTGCGTTCGTGTCCATCGTTTGCGAGCACTGAAAACTCCGGCTAAAGTAGGGATTTCAGCAAATCTATTTTGGTATTTGCATTTAAACCGATAAAAATGGAAATATCTGACAGATTTCGAAGGAACTTCACATGTGATGATACAGTATAGATGAATAGAATGGAGCTGATATGTGATGTTACAAGTATTAAATGAGAAAATAAGGAAGGTTTGGTGCGCGCAAATGTTAGCATCTTGGCTAATTAGCGCTCGCTACATCCGCTAACAGGATCTTTGTTGAATCACATTATATAGAATAAGGATTTAATGAGGTGTTTCCACATTTTTATACCAAATATTCAGTTTATCTGTTCTGTCCAGTTCAGTAAAAGGTCTGTGCAGGGTTCGAACCCTTTTTATACGCTCCGAAACATCAGAAAAGTAGATAGTCACCTGCTAATCTATTTGCATTGGATTTGTTTGGACCTGGAACTAAAAAAATATTTATAAACTATTTATATTCTGCCTCTAGGTTGTTCATATAGCCTTTGTTTTTTTTTTGTTTTTTTTACTTTTCCACAAAGTAGAATAACGGCTAGATAAATATATGCGCTGTGCTGTAACTATATTTACAGATCCTATGTTCAGAACTAATGATTTTTTTTAATGTATTTTCTTCATTGTTTGCAGCTGTTTCGTACAGTTTGGTTGAAATGATGAAAGGTAAATGCTCTCTGTCTTAATATTTAATACCCTCTTATATATCAGCAGGAAATATCCTCGTGCTTGCCTTGCTGGTGGCCCTCAGTATATTTTAGGAGCAGTAGTTTCCTTATTGGCATATCCATTATGCTCCCCATCCTGTCCTATTCACTGGGGCAGCAGCAGAGTCAAAGAGGCTTTTAAATGGGCCTCTGCAGCCAGATACAGCTGATGGAAATATGTTAGCGGCAACGCTGACTTTCAGCCAGGCCCAGAGCCACGTTAACAGGCCCACTTAATCAATACTGGAAGACAGAGGGATGACCTTTGGAATCAGTGGGGCCCTGTGGACGAGGCCCCTGAGATAATAACTGATCATTTAGAAGTGTATTAGCTGTCACCAATATTAAAGGAGCAGTGCAGGTCAGCACTCAGGAGGAAACCCGGAGGAGACTGTGTGTGTGTGTGTGTGTGTGTGTGTGTGTGTGTGTGTGTGTGCGAGAGGAAGGAGCTGTTGTGAGTGCATTGTGAGTGCTCCACTGGAGGTGGTCCATGCCGAAGTGAATATCGAAAGGTAAAGGAACAGCAAGCGATGGCAAAAATGTTAAGTGCACAAATGCACAGCAGATGACAATGTGACAGAATCAATTGTGGGACCCATGGAGTGCAAAAGCATACACTATGAGGACACAATGATGAACACGCACACACACACACACACACACCGACGCCGCAGCACTGCACACCGAAGCGCAACTTCATTACAGGATATATTTCTTATAGACGTGATTACATTGAAACTGTTATGTTTGGGTGAAATCACAAATGTTATGAGTCGTAACATTTGTTCCTTAGCAAAAATGTAACAAACCAGACCGAACAGATAATTATAAATACACACAGTTATATTTTACACTTATTCATGTATATTTACTTTATTTATTGATAATATTTGTACAGTAAATATTGTACAAATTGCTTTGCTTGTAGTAATTGTCTCTTAAAAGTGCTTCATATTTATTTATTCATCTACTGTGCATTTGTAAATAGTAAATGGACTGCACTTATAGCGCTTTTCTACACCTTGGTACTCAAAGCGCTTTACATTACAAAGCCACACACACACACACACACACACACACACACACACACACACACACACACACACACCAGTGGGCGGCTGCTACTGTACCAGGAAAGACACTGCCAGCAATTTAGGGTTCAGTGTCCTGCTCAAGGACACCTCGACATGGACAGTGAGAGCCAGGGTTTGAACCCCCCACCCCCCCACACACATGCAATAAAGTAATAAAGTATTCTGAAGGTGAAGTCATTCTGAGTTCCCCTTAAAAGGCAAATGAAAACGACAATAAAACAACATGTAATAAGACAAAACACGTCTGTACTGTTCTGCACTTGTTCACTTTCTACATTTCTATTCAGGCTTTTGCAGAATTGAATAGAAAAAAAGAAAGAAAGAAAGAAAATCAAACGAATCACCTGAGCTTATTCAACGAGATGAAAACGGCTATTCATAGTTTTAAATGAATGACTGAAAGCATGATAATTATCATTATTGTATTTATCAGCCAAACCTACTCTTTTTATCGTTCTAAGGTAGAGTGGATTTTATACACACCTTTATTTTATGAAACTGCACACATTACACACACATATGTATGTTCTCTGAACCTGTGGAACAGACATATATGCAACAAAAGTGTAAAAACATTATGTTTTAAAAGTGATACAACACATAGGCCAATCAGGCGGCTGTGTGTAAAATGTTTAACTTAAGATGATGTGGTCAAAACATAAATCATAATTCATATTAGTTACTATTCACAACTATTATTACACACCAATAATCAGTAGATTTTTCCAGTTCAGTGAAAAATTTTTCAAAGTTGCTTCTACAGTTAATCTGCTTTGAGTATGATTCATTTTTCTGATGGATTTTCCTTTTAATTCCTTAGATTTTAATAGAAATAACTCTACTTCCTCTAATTCCTTATGTTTTAGAAAATGATGTGTTACTATATATAATCAGCACGTGTAGTTATTTTTTATTTTCATATTTATATCCTTACACAATATTTATAGTTTTGCATTTTTCAACTTTGCTGCGTTTTTGTTTTTTTTGCACTATTTAAAGCCATTACAACAAAATATGATTCTGATGAGCACTGCATGGTGTAAACCTGAATAAGAAACAAAGTCTGTCTAAATCTAAGTTTAAGTCTATTCCACTGATTTTAACATATCATACATATCTGGTCGAGACCCACACAGAGACCAAATTATGACTAATTATGTTATAATGTTATAGCTTATTATTCCATATTTTAACATAATAAAATACTCGTTATTATTAAGTACTGCTTTGCCGTTTTCTGCCTTTTTGTTTTTACTTGTACTTTTACTGTATTTCTACTGTATTTAGATAGATAGATGACCTACATATTGTGTATACTATAATATATTATGATATTATAACATAATAAGCTCCTTGTTATTATTTTTAGTTTTATTCTCATTTTTATTCTTTCTACTAGTGCTGTCAATGTGCATTTGCAATTTTTCACCACTGTTTTTCTAGTGGCATTTTTTGTGTATATTTGATGCTGTGATGCTTCTGTAACCTGAATTTCCTGCAGGCTCTGCTCATGCTAATCTAATCCAATCAATGAATCAATCAATCTATATATATATATATATATATATATTAGTCTGATTATGGAATAATATGACCAAACCAGGTCCTTTTCTGATCTTAATGGCGGTTAAACTTGGAAAAGGTGTGTGTCACAGTGTGAAGCTGAATCAAAACATATCAAATTCAGCACCGAAAACTGATGATGTCAATAAAACAATCAGGAGGTGAAGTGGAAATAAGAGACATTCCTGCAGTTTGGCCTTGAAATAAAGCCCTGAGTCCTGTTTGTATGAGACCAAGACAGGATCAAATAACAGTGAGACTGACAAAAGGCCCAGACCTTGAAAAAAAAAAAAAACAATCTTGAATATGAGTTAACTTCAGGGCTTGTATTTTTCTATTTCTACTGGAGGACAGATCCTGGAAAAGCCTCCTTTGACTTTACAAAGTTCCAACAACTGTCTCTGCTCGATGCAAAGTGATGAAGACGCATGTGAGACTTTTCCCTTGTGCTGAACGTGCCTCGACATGAAGCCAGAGACGCACTGACCTGCAGGATTAAAGCCTCTGCGCTGCGTTCAGGTGTTTGTGTTGGTTCTCAGGCTGCTTCCATTCCCACATGGTTGGAACCTTCACAGACACAGCTGAGTTCGAACACACACACACTGCATTATTTAAATAAACCATCAGCAGCGTCCGCCGCGCTGGGGCCCTGCGTGTGGGGGTGGGGGGTCCTGGGGGGGGCGGACCTGTCTGTCTCAGGAGCCGTCTTGTTTTTGTTTTCGGACGAGCCGAGGCAGGCTGAAGATGAAGCTGAGGCTGAAGCTGAGGCTGAAGCTAAAGCTGAGGCTGAAGCTGAGGCTGAAGCTGAAGATGAAGCTGAGGCTGAAGATGAAGCTGAGGCTGAAGCTGAGGCTGAAGCTGAGGCTGAAGCTGAAGATGAAGATGAAGCTGAAGATGAAGCTGAGGCTGAAGATGAGGCTGAAGCTGAGGCTGAAGCTGAGGCTAAAGCTGAGGCTGAGGTTGAAGCTAAAGCTGAGGCTGAAGCTGAAGATGAAGCTGAGGTTGAAGCTAAAGCTGAGGCTGAAGCTAAAGCTGAGGCTGAAGCTGAAGCTGAGGCTGAAGCTGAGGCTGAAGCTGAGGCTGAAGCTCGCCGTCAGCAGGTTCAGCTCAGGAAAACACTGACACTGAACTTGGAAATGCCTCCTGGCCTCTTCACTTTCCCCCTGAACGAGCACTTACTACGACATTCCTCACAAAGGTTGATCTAACTCCATCAGTTCCATCCTTACAACAGGAAAGTTTCAAAATAAAGCGACGAGAACCACTGAGTTTACCATGTTTGTGTTTGCAAAGACAGCAGCCGACATTCATTCTAATTTAATGTCATTTAATCTAATCTAATTTTGAAATAAACACACACAATATTATTCTGTGTCTTATCCATCCATCCATCTTCTGCCACTTAAAAATTGTAATGAAAAATTGTTTTAATCGATTCAAGTTGATTAACGCCTTCAACTCTCAAATTCATGCTAAATTACTGTATATTAATATAATACTTCTAAATTAACAAAACTAACAAAAATCACTAAAAATCACTAACACTGACAACTCCATGAGCTCAGATGTGGGGGAAAACATGTCGCATCCACTCACGGAATACACTATAAAAAGGCCAAAAATGACATTAAAAAAAAAAAAGACGACTATTAAATATTGAACATCTGACCGTTCAACCATGAAAGCACAGTCTATGAACCCTCCCTGCGTAGGTCTGGTCCTCAGGCCTAGAGTTAAACGTCATACTGGGTCTAACAGAAACTGCCATGTGAGAACACACACACACACACACACACACACACACACTAGCATGTGAGTAATCAGAGAACAATGCGGCTGCACGGTCATGTTGGCAGCTTTCCAGTTGGCTAAGTGCCGTCAGTAAAGGACTTTGCTAGTACTACTTTCCTAATGCTCTCCCTCCTCTCTCACTTTCTCTCTCTCTCTCTCACACACACACACTTACACACACGACTGACAAGAGGATGTTGAAGCTAATATGAAGCGGCGTTCTCTACAGGATTAAGTGGCGACAGGCTGACCACATATTGGCAGCTCCAAGTGTTATTTTACCACAGACTGCTGTGAACGTACACAGACACACTGGGAGGGTAAATAGAAGAGCTAATGAAGATGCGTCGGGACGTCGCAACGAACGCAAAAAAGGGCTGCACCTTTACCTGTCCAGGTGTGCTAACGGGTCAAAACACAGTGACGTCCCACTGCAATAGACTGCCGTTCCAACACGTGTGTCAATATAAAGTAGCTGCTTGTTTTGGATAATCTCTCATGGTCCAATTAAAGCAAAAATTAATTTAAAAGTAAAAAAAAAAAAAAGTGGGTCATTTAGCAACAAATAATCTGTCAAAATGTCTGTAATCAGAGAGGAGGGTTCCAATACTAGCCTATGTTTTGACCCTAATGTAGAAAAACACACACAGCGTAGTCCAATGATATTTAGACAATTCTGATGAAAATATCAAATTAAATGTACTTCAGACACACATGGAAAAACTGAAAGTGATGATACAGAAGGAGCAGATCAAAGGAAATCAGAATTCTTTATACTGTTAGAACCCAAACAAGAGGAGAAACCACAATAATAATAATACTAATGTATTTCTATAGAGCTTTACAGTATTGATCCATTATTCATTCACTGTGGTGGTAAACTACACATGTATTCACAGATGCTGAACAGCCCCTCCTACCTCCACATGTTAGTGACACTGGACACAAGGAGGCTTAAATATCACAACACATGATGAGGACAGAGCAGGATTCAAACCGCCAACCCTTTGGTTACTGGACAGCCCACTCTACCTACTGTCCCACTGTGACCAGACACAGAGTGATTATAAAAAGTTTAAATAAATACCAAAAAAAAAAAAAAGATATATCCATATTCTGTCCATGGGGCACCTGAACAAACAGACCATGAAGCTGCTGAAGTCACTACTGTCACTTTATTTCACTGTTGCATGCACTGTCACTTTAACTTGTATTATGTTTTTTTGGTATATTTTATGGTAGTTTTTATTCTATCCTATTTGACTTTTATGATCTTTTATTTCATATTTTATCCTTTTTTTGTTTCTTCATGCTACAAACCTACGTAACTTCTGACTGAATGACAATAAAGCTGAGTCTGAGGCTGACAAACAACATGTCAAAGTTGACATAATAATAATAAAAAACAAACAAAACAACAACAACAAAAAAACAGGTGTGCGGCATCTGTCGACGTCAGCTCAGCGACATCCCAAGAATTTCACTTCCCTCACAGAAGTCACATGTTTATATGCAAATAGTGCCGTGTGTTGTGTGAACGCTTTTGCAGAGTCCAGACCCTGGGGGTTCCCAGATCAGAGCCGTCACCAACCCTTTTCCTTTGCTCTGAAGCTGCTGTTACACACTAATTGTGTGTTTATCCTTGAGCGCTCAAGGCTGCTGCTTTAATTATCCCCACATGAAAACCACCATGTCCTGCATTGTCATTAAAAATAGATTTAACAGCTAAATCTCAAAAACAGGTGTGCCACAACCATTAACTTATCCTTATTATCACACAATAATATTATTATCATAATTGTGCAGTGAGAACAAACAGTACTTTGGCAAATAACACCACTGACAGGTCTGCAAAGAATTAAATATAATCATTTTCACTCGTCTTTAAAGATGAGTATGACTTTATTTCTTTTGCTTTATCCACTCTTTGCGTTTATCAGCTTGTTCTGCTCAAATTTTTTTTGAAGATTAACTAAAAAGAAAATAAAAGAATTATATACGTGGAAATGTATTCATATTCACTCCTTTTTCTTCTCCCTTTTTTAAAAAAATAATTTGAGTGTAGAAATTTGTGATATTTCTGTCTAACGCGGTTTGATTTGATCATAAATATCAATGCTGGAAATATTCTGTATTGACTGTTGTGATCGACATGATTTTGTGTCCCAGTGCATAAAGGTGGAAGTAGAAATAATGTAATGGCTCCTGCTCTCATTCAGTGGGAATGTGAATGAAAGTGAAGCTGATGCTGTTCATAGAAAAGCAGTGTTTTCCTGGTTCAAAGGATGAAGTCTGTCAGAATAACAGAACAACTGAAACAGTCGCCTGTTGTGTGTTCGTGCTTTAAACGTGAAAGAACAAGCTTTGAGCTGCAGCTACACCCTGAAAATATGGAACATGGTAAAGACTTGACTTTTCATGTTTTAACTTTGTGTGGGTTACAACATTTTAGATAAGATAAGGTGATAAGATAACATAAGATAAGGTTAAGATAAGGTAAGATAAAAGTAAGATAAGACAAGATAAGATAAGGTAAGGTAAGATAAAGGTAAGATAAGATAAAATAAGATCAAACAAAATAAGATAAAATAAGACAAGATAAGAAAAGGTTAAGATAAAGATCAAATAAGATGATACAATAAATACGATAAGGTAAGATAAGGTTAAGATAAGATAAGATAAAATAAGACAAGATAGGATAAGGTAAGATAAGGTTAAGATAAGATAAAATAAGATACAATAAGATAAGGTAAGATAATATTAAGATAAGATAAAATAAGATAAGGTAAGATAAGGTTAAGATAAATTAAAATAAGGTAAGATAAAATTAGATAAGATAAGGTAAGATAAAATAAGATAAGGTTAAGATAAGATTAAATAAGATAGGTTAGGATGAGATAAGATAAGTTAAGATAAGATAAAATAAGGTAAGATAAAATAAGATAAGGTTAAGATAAGATAAAATAAGACAAGGTTAAGATAAGATTAATTAAGATAAGTTAAGATGAAATAAGATTAGATCAGATAGGTTAAGATAAGGTGCCTGTTTTGATGGTTGTTGTTCCCATGCGTTCCATAACTCATTCACCTGCAGATTTTACAGGTGAAACATTCATTAAAGTGAAGTTACTCCAGTGACACATGGTTCACTTTAATCTTCTACTAAAACATTTCTGGAACCACCTGATACCCACAACACCATGAAGTCCATAAACATTGCCCTCACAAGGCATTTTTAAGTCAAATAAGAAACAAATGATGAAGATGAAGAACATATGTAAAGATGGATCATGTGGCTGGTCCTGCCTGGGCGGAGCTCAGAGCAGAACCAGTGGAATAAGTGCAGGCTCAGCATGAACAATCAATGAGCTGCAGGCAGTGAGTCCGACACAATGGAGCGGAGGCCGGCTGGAAGCTGCTCCATGTTACATGATCTGCTGACACACTGAGGTCACACTCAATTCACTGATCACTGGATCATCTCTATCCATTACAACGCCACCGTTAAGCCACGCCTCTTCCACACGCTGCACACTGTACTCTGAGCCTTCAGTCACGTTCAGGGGCCACGATCAGCCCAATATGACCTAAAGTGAGCCGACCCAGTAAAATAATAAGAGTGAAAAAAGTCCAATTACATTATGAAAAAATAATTAACTTTTTTTTTCAGTTTATCATTGATACAAAAAAAAAAAAAAAAAAATGACTGAATTCAGCTGAAAAACTAATATTTTGTGTGATTTTAAAGTAGAAAAAAAATCACACCCAAGCCTGGAAGTCAGCACTCTGGGCATCGATTCAACTGAAAACTCCATTAAAACTTACAGATGACAACGAATCTGCAAATACTCAAATCATTTAATAACAGGCTGAATATGATTAAAATTACACTTTCTTCCTTTTAAGATATTCTAAGTTGTTCATGTGTTTTGGGAAAGCAAAAATGAGAAATGAAATAAATAATAATGTGCAAAAGCATTACCATCGCTGGGTCTGAAGAGGTTAATGTTAGGAGATCACACAGCAGACCAAAAACTAATATTAAATTGATATGTTGTTGTTTTTTTTTAATATCATTGTATTGCTTAGGGTCTATAGAGACTGCCCCCATGTGGTTTGGAGAATACTGCCTTTACAACCCTTTGAAAACTGATCTTAAACTATGTGTTGACAACTGTGGACGTCATGCATGACAGGGTTAAATGTAGATAGCGCGTTTTTCCCTTTGTGAGGCAGAATGTTAGACACACACAAGACACAGGAGAGGAGAGTTCATGTCCTGGTTCAGGATGTGTTGACTTTTGTGATTTCACTCTTTGTCTTTCTTACTTCAATGCCTAGTCCTATTTTCATAATCTTAACCCTGATCCTGTTTCTAACCCTAAACCGGTGACCAAACCCTGCACACGACTGTCCGTACATCCGACAGACGACGATACCAGACGGAAAAACCATGATATCACTGTGTTTCCAAAGCTCACAGCGTCATTTCATTCTCATCACGTTTCAGCCTCAGTTATTAGATCAGGGTGTCAAAACTCATATGTCATATACTGCCTATGATCAGACCAGTAAAACAATAACAGAATAGATAATAAATAATGACAACTCCAAACTTTTAATCTTTTAAGCGTCAAGGGAGTTATCTATAAATGTTCCTTTAAAGGCCTGATATTTACTGTGTTTAAAAAATAAGTAATTATGCATTTTCAAACATTTCCCTGTGCTCTATATAAACTATAAATGTTCTGTTTGGGTCTGAATTCTTCATTAATTCAACTCCACGGGTTCATTTACAACGTTATTTATGATTAATGACAACAGAAAGTTGGTTTGGAGCGCTGGCCCTTTAAATGCACATGAGCCACTTCAGGCCCCGCCCCCTCCGGGTTGTTGACTGTGCCGCTTCAACCAACAACTGAACATTTTAGGTTTTAAAGTTTGGGCATATTTTCCGTTTTTACTCCAACCGCTGCTGCTGTTAAACAATTATGTCAAACTGGAGAAATGTTGGTGTGAATTCTGGACCTTATATGTGCAAATATTATGATGTAACTAGTTATAAAATGTAACAAATTAAGCAGGAAGTAAAACAGGTTGTAGAAATCCACTTGAGCTATGCTAAAAATTAATCTAAAAAGAACTTTGCACCACCTGGAGTTTTCAAATTTACCTTTTTTTTGGCTTTCTTTATAGAACATTTTGACTGATGCACAGCACGAGGTACGAAACAATAGAACTGATATCGACTGAAACACCTGAACGTTAACTCAATAAATGTACCAAAGTCTAATAAAAGTCAGTTTAGCAAAATATAACCCCATTGAACAAAACATGAACCAGTAATTTCTCCAGAACATATGGAATATATTCGGTTACCGAATATTCGGTGCATCCCTAGTATTTTCCTGCTCGGACACAGTTGAGCTTGATGTGTGATGTACCCGGAATCTGAATTAAAATGACTTAATTTTTAGTTTTGCATGTCCCAAATTTATCATGTTGAACCCTTTAGCCTGTTTAGTAGTTTCACATCCCTACATTTGATGGATTAACCCATAATACCCATGTTTCATATCTGCCGATCCACTAATTCTATAAATACATGTAAATATTTGGTGTTAAATGCAGTTCTTTCATTTTTTAACAATCATCAGATACGACCCATTTGGACGTTCAGTGGTTACCATGGTTACAGTGGCAACACCGTCCTCTTCTACAACATCGATTATCATCAAAAGAGTTAATAGTCGACAACAAACTGATATATATAAAACACTTTTTATTGAAATTAGCAAGATCTTTCTTGAACTGTGACACTTTGTTTATATCTGTTGCATTTACCCTCCTATTCAAAAAGTGACTGCATTTTTCATTATTATTTATTCTAATACGTATTCAATACCTATTTCTCCCTGCTTAATGGAGTGGCTTTATGTTCAGTTAATGATAGATTTGACTGAAAAAGTCACTTTCTCTGCAGTTTTCTCTGTTTTTGATAACAACCCTCAACTTTAATCTGAGCTTTAATGAACACCTTAAGGATTAGTGAATGAAAAGTAGGAAAAGATATGATTTATACTGATAAAACCGAAAATACAGAGTAAATAAATGGTGATAAATCAATTAAGAAAGGTTAAATATAGAAGAAATGTCATTTGGGGCCTGTCATAAAAGTACTGCTGGGTCTTTATCGATGAACACGAGTCATTGTGGTGATTAATGACAAACAAGCCGAGTGTGTCCAATGTCAGCCTGTCCTTACAGTCCTTCACCGTCACACAGGACATTCTTCATTACCTGTACAAATATAAATCATTTACTCCTCAATCCTCACTCGTTCAGCGCGTATCGTCTTTGACCCATCTCTCGTTACTGCTGACACCAGTTAGATGTCAGCAGGCCCCGTTCTCAGGTCTGAAACTATTTGCAGTTACAACACCAGGCCGTCGTCCTTCCTGCATTCCAAAATAGACCCAAGTAAAGAGGCTGGAATGTCAGCCAGCGCCGAGGTGTTAATCAGTGTCAGACAAGCAGCCGCAGGACATCTGATATCAAAATGTGGCGTCACGTTACATCCGCCTGACGCTTCGTGATTGCTTTACACGTCTGTTTTTCCTCACCCTCGTTTGATTAAATAATAACTTTTTGGGAAAATAAAAAAAAAAAAAAAAAGTTAAAAGTTAAAGCTAAACATAAAACATGTGATACTGTAGATGATTGGAGTGGACTGTTGTTGATCTGAACAGGAGGTGAACGAGTTCATGGAGTCAACCAGCAGTGGAATTGAACTTTCAACCTGGGAACACTTAAAGGGTCTGTCTGTCTATCTATCTATCTATCTATCTATCTATCTATCTGAGCCTCTTCTGCTCCAGTGTTAATTCTTCTGCCTTTCTTTATTTTTTTTATTGACTTATTTGTTTTATTTCCTCTCTTTTTTTTTGTTTCTTTCTTTAGATTGAATGGATGTTGAATAGTACAGAAATATGTCCAGACACGGGAATAAACATTATTTGAATACCTGAGAGGTCGAACAAAGCACCAGCAACAAGACAGTGACATTAAACAGACGAATGAAGCAACACTTCCACAGACTGTGACGACAAAGGCTGATGTGGAAGAAATCTAAATGTTACCAAGTGTATGTTTTCTTATTTCTACTCCAAATATCTCATCACACTTATATATAATCACCTAAAGAGGAACTTTTCAGCGAGATTTAAGAACTTTTTTTTAGACGATAGATCTTGAAAGATGTTTGATTTGTTCCATAGGCAGATAATTATTTGCTTTATTCAGTATTTTTTGTGCTTGAATTAACAAAGAAATTAACAACTAACACTTCCAAGATCTATTATCTCAAAATAAGTAATATATATTTTTAATGTATTTCAAGACTTTCCACTTCCATAGAACACCCACAACTGTCATTTTGCTTTTCCCCCCATAATGTTGCATTTTTCACCACTCAAAAAAAAGAAGTGGCATTTAAAAAAACCCTGCACTGATGACTTTTTGATGCCACTTTACACTGTGAATGATAGTGGACACATAAACACACTGTTGGAACTGCTGACACCATAAACATGCACAAAGCTCTGTCCTCAGTGTCAAACCACACTGAATAAACCTGTTCGCTTCTTAGGGAAATAGTTGAAAATGGAAAGAACTTTGCATTTTAATCTTAATTCCAAGACTTCACAATAAGCATTTCTAAGACATTTTTAATGTTGAACATGTAAATGTCATATCTGACACGAATAAATGGGTCAGAGAGAAGAAAGAGTGTATTTTGGGTTTACGTTTAACCCTTAAAGACCCAAAAAGCTGCTGGCAACCAAAGCCATTTACTGATATAAACTGTTAAATAACTGGTGATCCATTAATTCTATCAATATGTGTCAATAATTGGTGTAAAATACAGTTCTTCGACTTTTCATGGTCATCAGATATGACACATCTGAACGTTCAGAGGCTCCGTAGTTACCATGGAAACACCGTCATCTTCTACAACATTGATTCACCAGTAAAACCCATGGAGTTGGATTAATGACAGTGGATGGAAACACTTGTTTTTACATTCCATTATTAATATCTTTGCTGCAAAAGTCACCTTTTTCTCTATTTCCAATAATAATAATGATCAGTGAATAAAATATAGGGAAATACATGATTTAAACTGAAAAAAAGCCAAATAAGGAAGGTAATATTACAGTCATTGGTGTTAAACCACTTATCTGTTGTATTTACCCTCCTATTCAAAAAATGACTGATAGCGTTTTTCATTATTATTCATTATAATATATATTTAATACCTATGTCTCCCTGCTTAATGAAGATAACAGAATGAATATAAAGTCGTAGTTTTGTACATTTTTTCCCCCCATATAATCACAGTGTCCTTTGCTTTAATCCAAATTGCTGCATCTAGAAGGTATTTCAGCAGTTTCTGGTAAATCAGGTACAAATTTGTCCTAAAGAGAAAAAATCAACTATGGGTTCATTTTAATTTTTGCAGATCATGGGTAGAGGATTGTGGATGTAATAAACTACCAGAGCTTAAGCAAAAAAAATGTAGTGTTTTTCCTGCTGTCAAATGTCAATTGAGTTGAAAATCAACCCCGATGGTCTGTAAAGATTAACACAGACGTTAGAACACGAACGGCATGGCAGCAAACTGGGAGTGTTGTGATTACATTGATATTTAAATGCACATTCATGTGGCCTTGGTGTATTGCACAATCCAGATCGAGCTAATATTTACCAAATGTTCTCCTATAGTTTGATAATGAGTCACTGTCATTACTATTTCACCACCTGAAACTCACCGGGAACAGTTGCTCAACTGAATAGTTTAGTAATGGGTCATACACGACTGCGCACACGCACACATCCATCAAACTGTCTCACATCTTTATAAACCTGGGTTGAGCCTTTACATAGATTCCATAGTAATAGCAGGGCTTTGTGTAGAGCCAGCAGAGGAAGACGCACAAATATAGTCACTATTTCCATTTCCTCTGTTTAGTGACATTTGTGGATGTGAGCATCGAGAGATTATTATTCTTATTATTATTCTTTTTTAATTCTTCTTCTTGTTATTATTATTATTAGTAGTAGTAGTCGTAGTATAATTATAAGTAGTAGTAGTACAAGTAGTAGTAATATAAGTAGTAGCAGCAGTAGTAGTAGTATAAGTAGTAGTAGTAGTATAAGTAGTAGTAGTAGTATAAGTAGTAGTAGTAGTAGTAGAAGGAGTAGTAGTAGTAGTAGTAGTAGTAGTATAAGTAGTAGTAGTAGTATAAGTAGTAGTAGTAGTATAAGTAGTAGTAGTAGTATAAGTAGTAGTAGTAGTAGTATACCGAACGTGTCTGGAAAGTCACTGAAATTTCTTCATGCATTGAAAAATCATATTTTACTGGATTCAACTGGAAATTGAAAATGGTTCTGTGATGCCTGGTACAAAATACTAAAAGCTAACATTGAGTCCAATAATGTGGTTTTAATTTGGTTCTACTAAATAAGTCTCCACGAGGTTAAAGACTTAGACTCATTAGACATAAGGCATACAGTAGTACTACTATCACTATTACTACTGATAATAAAAGTAAGTCATAACAATAATCATCATCATAAATAGTAGTGGTGGTAATAATAATAAATAATAATTATGATAATAAAATCTCAACTTTTATCTTTTTTGCGTTTGTAGAACTTCATAAATCCCCCAAACATTGGATCATTTGGTGGAAATAATTAAGGGTGGACGATACGGAAAATTTGGATCTGATACCAACTACATACAAGTAAATACAAGTTTACAATTATTTTTACAAATTATTAAATGACTCAGTGAGTTTGCTTTTAATTAGTTAATCGTGATTGATGATTATCATGAAATACAGGTGAAAGATTTTTAGGCAAATAAAAAAAAAAAAAACATTTTTATTAATCAACCCACATTGTAAACAAGAAAACTGCAGAACTGAGAAATGTCAATATAAACTGTTTTGTTTCGGACAAGAATATAGAACAAATGACATTTCTGATCACCAATTCCACACGAATTAAAGCTGTTCACTGCAAAAAAGGGGTGTCTAAAAACGAGATAAAAACGCTAAAACTGAGGGAAAAGATATTAAAAACAAGTGAAATTATCTGTCCATGCAGCAAGATCATTTCACTTGACAAAATTCTTGAATTAAGGTCGTTAAGTCTAGACATAAACATGCCTACAGATGTACGAACACTTAAAATAAGAAATTAGCGCTTACAACTAGGACTGGGAATATTAACGCACTAATCGCGATTAAATTAATGTAAATTGTGATTGTGAATATTTTTTAATCGCGAAAGAGTTTGCCAGTATTTTCCGCACTTCTACGGTTAAACGCGCTATTTCGAGTTTGCTAGTCTTCTGTTCCGTCTACGCATCCGCAGGCAGCTCTTGTGTTCATTTATTTACAATTTCTCAAAGTAGCCAGTCATTCATTCTTAATACTTGTTTTCCTTTCTCTACACTCTTATTTTGAAAATAAAAAAGCCCAAAAAGGTAAATTTCACCTTTTTCTCTGTCTTCATTTTATTACGATTTAAAACACAATGGTCTGAAATACTTTGCAGTGTGGGTTTAACTTTAGATTCAGTCTTACTGCAAAATATCAGTTTTACGCATTCAAAGTAAATCAAGATTAATCGCAATTATCTATGAAATTTCTTAGATTAGTTGCGATCAAGAAAATTAATCTTTTGACAGCCCTACTTGCAACAAATTAAATTATCTCACATTTCTACATCTAAGCTTGTTTTTATTTTGGTAAGAACCTAATATTTGCAGTGTAGCTCATGAAAACATACGAGCAGCCGTTTGCACATAAGGACTGTGGGTAATATACACATAAAGAACAGAAACGGCAATAAAAATATCGATCTCATGGCGCTAGTATTGATCTGATACTGACCTTAGTACCAATACTATTGATATTTAGATGGACCTGGCCACAGTTAAACATAATCATAAATATCCCACTGCAGAGTCATCATTTTGGGGATCAGGCAGATACTATATATTGGGTTTATCTTTGATTATAAGCCCTGATGTAAGAGTTTGATGAACTAAGGCTCTACACTATAAATTCACAGTCAGACGAGATGCATGTGTGCAGCCTGCAGCCATTTATGGTGTAATGTTTAACTGTTGTGAACGGTTTGGTTTTATGTACAGTGATAAAACATTAGTTCCTCCACTTTGGATTAACTCCATCCTGTGATGGTCGAGCTGACCTCCACAATACGTCCATTCAAACATTAACTTCACATTTAATGACACACAGAGTGATGTGATTAAAAGTCTGCAGGTCCACTGCTTTGGATTTGGTTAAGTGGCTTC
>JAPSES010000219.1:18903441-18920017 GCA_029822895.1 Maxillicosta whitleyi
TGTCTCTCTGTCTCCCTGTCTGTCTCTCTGTCCCTCTGTCTGTCTCTCTGTCTGTCCCTCTGTCTGTCTCTCTGTCTGTCCCTCTGTCTGTCTCTCTGTCTGTCCCTCTGTCTGTCTCCCTGTCCCTCTGTCTGTCTCTCTGTCCCTCTGTCTGTCTCCCTGTCCCTCTGTCTGTCTCCCTGTCCCTCTGTCTGTCTCTCTGTCCCTCTGTCTGTCTCTCTGTCCCTCTGTCTGTCTCCCTGTCCCTCTGTCTGTCATCCTTCATGTCTCCTCGTCTGGTTCACTCACTTTCTCTTCACTGTTCATTAACGCTCACATTCATCCAAACACTGCGTTTCTTTGTCTCGTCACTATATGAGAAAACAGTGAAACACACTTTACAACATACATTACACAACATACATGATAGAACCTGTACATCCAGGAACTATGTCTACACACCGTTCTGCTGTGGAACCCGACCACACGGCTGTTCCTCTGTTTGTCCTTTGTTCTAGTTTCTACATATGTATTCTGTTCTCAGTTTTGATGACATGGACTTGAGGGATTTTTTAATTTATTATTATTTTTTAGATATAAATAAAGGTTGAATGAGACAAGCGCACCTTGTAAACAGGTTTCATCTCATGCTGGGCTCATGAAGCAGGAAGGATTTAGTACAACATTTTTAACTAATGATTATCATAATTGCAGTGGATTTAGTTTGTTTACCATCTCAGGTTATTTTCATTTTAGCGTTCTAATGCGGTGAGTCATTATCGTGTTCGAACCACTTCACATATGACCTGAAGTGGGCCCGATCATTAAAATAATAACATAATAATATATTTATTTTATATATAAAGTAAAAATTGTATCATTAAAATGTTTACATCTACAAAATATACTTTAAAAACATGAACAGAAAGAAATATATTTTTTTAAAAAAGGTGCAATTTTTACAATTTACACCATTATTTGGCCTCAGTTTCTCATTTTCACATGTTCATTATAATGTACAGATCACAGTGGATCTACAAATGCATCAAATATTTAATAACAGGTAGAATATTGGTACAATTACACATTTCTGGTTGTTCATATTTGTGCAGATTCACATTTTTTGTAAAGGTAAGTCTGTAAATGTAAACATTTTTCTGTAATTTAACTTATTTTTACAATAGAAAAAAGTGTTTTTCATTGTTTATAGTTTATTATGATAGCGTTTTATTGGTCTGATTTGACATTTGGCCTCAGGGTCCAAATTGTCCATTATATAATTGATAAAAGATAAGATAATAAAGTTAATAAAAGTCTGAATTACTATTGAGCATATTGGATATATATTATTATTAGTAGTAGTAGTAGTACTTCCATACTTATATTACTTGTTTACCGTTATGATTTTTATCCCTTTATTCTAACCTTTATTCTGTGATTATTAAACTTTTCTATAATATGTTTATTATAATAATATTCAAACATAATAAGCTCATTATTATTTACTACTTTGCCACTTGTTTCTACTAACACAAGGACCCAGTGTGACTTCAGTGTCAGTTTCCGTAGTGATTTATCACCGTTTATTATACTATTCTCCACTGAAATTTTCCATTTTTTCATCTATTTTCCTATATTTAATTCACTAATCATGTAGATGTTCATAAAAGCTCAGCGTAAAGTCAAAGATCATTGTATCAAAACAGAAAAAAAAATGACTTTTTTTGGTAAAATCTCTCATTAACTGAACATAAACCCAGTGTTTCCATCCACTGTCATTGATCAAACTCCATGGGTTTTACTGGTGAATGAATGCTGTAGAAGATGACGGCGTTTCCATGGTAACTACGGAGCTTCTGAACATCCAAATGGGTCATATCTGATGATCATGAAAATATGATAAACTTGTTTACATGGATTGATAGGATTAGTGGATCAACGGTTTAGATTACATACTATTGGCCAACAATGGATGTTTGGGTCATTATTATTATTATTATTAGTATTAGTAGTTGTAGTAGTAGTAGTAGTAGTAGTATTGCTACTTTGGACCCTTTTTCTACAAGTATTTTCCAATGTGCAATTTTTCACAGTTTTTCTAAACCTATTTTATTGTATTTTTCATGCGTGTGTGTGTATATTCAGTGTTCGTGCTGCTATTGGAAGCTCCATTTCCTGAGGGTTCTGCCAAAGGATCAATAAAGTTCTATCTAATCTCTTATCTATTCCAGCAACTTTTATGAAAATTCTTCCGTCTCTGTCCATCCTCCACACTTTCCTTCCGATCCTCCTCCAAAACAATCGACGATATGTACAAAACATCGTGTGGAAACACATAAGATATGATACGGATATTTGTTTAATGTGGTCGTTATGGTCCAGAGGCAGATAGTTGAGGTGCAGATTACTTAACACAGGACATGGTGACATTATGTAAATGTCACAAAGGAACAGTAACAGGACCGTGAATGCACTGACACTTCAAAGTTCAAACTCCGCCCACAGGTCATTCCCTCCGCCTCCAACGCTCAGCTGATGCGTTCACTGCCTTTGTCCCATTTGGATGGATTTGATATATTGAACTGGAGTGGTCGCTCCTGGTTTAGAGTTGATGTTTTTAACGTGATTTTTTTTTTTTAAGAAAAAATTCTTTAACCCTTAAAGTCAAACAAAAACATTCAAAATACAGGCAAATGTTGGACTAATATATATATATATATATGCTCATATATTGTATCTTTGACTATTTTTTTTTATGTTGTTGTGGATTTTACAAAGTTTTTTGTGCTTTTCTATTGTTTTTTTTAACCACAGTATTTTGTATTTTTTGTATTTTTTAAACAAATGAATGAAAAGTTGTTTTCTTAGGTTCTTTACATTAGCATCTTCTTCCATTTCTTTTTCTTTCTTTCATTTTAATAAATAATTTAAACGCTCAGGACCAAAAAACAGCTTTTTAGATCGGAAAGAAATAATAATTAGATAGTAAAACGAATGTGGACGGATGTTACAACAAGTGAAGAAGAAGAATTTTAACAGAAACATGGTGCGCTTTGTGTGGACACACCAGGAAACTGAATAATTTAATAATTTAGTACCAGATGGAGGGGTAATACATGATAATAATATCTGTAAACACACTATTTATATTAGTTGCCATGTTTGTAGAATGACATCTCGTGTCATCTCGTGATAATAAATAAAGAAATCATCGCTTTAATGGAAAAATCGACATTAAGCACTTTCTGTTTTTTTGACCTTTAGTAAATATTGTTAAAATTTTGCACATAAGCCTAATGGAAAAGGGACTAGTGACTTTTAAGGATGATTAATATTTCAGACTGTGCCAAATATTTCATATTACCACTGTTACTACTGTCATGTTTATTCTATTGAAGATGAGCCTTACTGTGATAGTTCTGTTTTGCTCCTGTATTATTGTTTGTGTTCTTATTTACTGGATTATTTATTATGGATTAGTTGTTGTAGAGCAGGGGTCTCAAACAAAGGTTCTATTGCAAAAAATGCAAAGTGCAAAAATTCCACTGTTGAACTCATTTAAAGTAAAATAATAAGAATCATTTCAAAAAAAAAAAAAAAAAATTCCATATTTTACTCTCAGTTTGATGTTAAAAAATTATATTACATTATGCCTATAAATATTGACAACTTCATGTTTTTGTCTTCTGTCTATCATTAAATTATGAAAATATTCACATATCTATCCTGTAACAATAAAATGTGAATAACCTGAAATGTCTAAAGAAAACCAAGCCTAATTTTAACACTTTTCTGCCTGTTACTCAGTGTTTAATGTGTTTGTAGATCCGATCTATAATGAACATGAAATGATAAGTTGAGGTAGAATATTGTTAAAATTGCACTTATTTTTCATGAGAAATGTCAGGTTTTTTCAGCTTATTCATTTACCTTTTTTGTTTGTTTTGGTAGATTATAAAAGTGAGTATTTCCATAATTTAATGGAGTTTTTCTTCACTAAAACAAAGACAAACTGAGTTGTCATTATGTACACATTATTATTTTACTGGTCAAATCAGGCCCCTGAAAGAAAATGAGTTTGAGGCCCCTGTTGTAGAGGGATTATGGCCTTTGCAAACAAATAAACACACTTGTTGACAACAAAACAACACAACAAAATCTGCTATAAAACCACGTTCCTTTGTCATTTCCAACAGTTTCAGTGTCTTATTTGAAACATCGTGAAACATGGGGGGTCTCCTTCACGTTACTGTCACATGCACTGATGCAGCCTCGTGTACGTACGCTTGTAAATAATGTGTGTTTCACAGAGGAAACACGGCCAAGTGAGTAACAGCACGCAATTTTGTTTCTGTTTCGTAATAGTTTGGCACCAAGCCGACTCCCAGCAACAGCTACACACACACACACACACACACACACACGCGCACACACACACACACACACACACACTGCCAGACAGGGAGATCCCAGCATTTTTGGGTGTGAGCCAGGCTGGAATACCACCACATCCAGTTTCCTGCTTTTCCTGATCCGCTGCCAAAATGACACGTAACACTCTCTCTCGCTCTCCCCTGCTCTCTCTCTCTCCCTCTCTCTCACTGTGTGTCAATGTCTCTCTGCCTCAGGTCTTTTGTTGTTTCTGCTCAGCATCTTTTTCTGTCACTGAAAAGAATTTCTTTCATGTTTTTATGATCTGGTTCTATTCAGCTGCAGGTTATCTCCAGCTGGGAAAAAAAAAACACTAGGAATAGCTAAAAAAAGACTTTACCAGCTGCCGGTCACCATTCTTTGTTGCTAAATATGTTGGACCGTGGTTATGTTTTTTATTCGATATACGAGTTTAAAAGCAGGGGAAGCAGAACGCAAACAGAAGTAATGCTAATGACTCTATTGTTAGAATGAGTTTTGAGCTCAGGTTAACTTTAATACTAAAATGTGCACGTCCTCCAGCCACATAAAAAAACATTAAACATAAAACAAAACAAGTATTTGGTAAATTATGCATATAATAGTCAGTCTGTCTTTGATCCATATACTGATGTTTTAAAAAAAACAAAAACAAAAGAAGAGAAAAAGCTTCTTAAATGTGCATATTTTCTGGTTTCTTTCCTCATTTTTAACAGTAATCTGAATATTTAACACCTTTTCGCCACTTTTTTTAATGACATAAACAATTAACAGATCAAATTAAACCAAGTAAATGGTCAATTCATCATCCGTAACGCAAAATTTAAGCAATGAACGCCCCGGCTCCTTGTTCTTACTTGTTAAAAATGCGTTTCATGTTGTTACACAGCTGTTGGCCTATGTTGTCCTGACATCCCCAGGAGTGATTTAGGAGCTACTGTAAACAGCGGCTGCTCCCCTTTTGGTTCAGATCAGATTAAAACTTCTCCGCCTCAGTGGGGCCTTTTTTATATTTAGCCCACATCTTGTTCCTATTACCAAAGATGCATTTACTGCCTTCAAATGTGGTTTTGTTTTGCAGCTTTGAGCATGCTTAGTATGCTGGCTCCACTCTGTCTGCCTAGCAGCCATAAGCATCCTTTTATTGTCCCATGACCATTACACTGAATGACTACATACAAATGACCCCCACAATAACAATGCACATCCTGAGGAATCTTTTGAAGCATATAGGCTTGATTTTACACGGAGCATGTATGCACGGCTCATGGGAAACTTGTCCTGAGTAAAAATAAAAAGAAGCACAGGCAGTGATAGCTGGACGCCATCAGCTGCAGCCTGTGACGCTACATGTTGGAGCAGGCTCACACTCCAAATGTGACAACAATCATATGGACAAAGTGCAACGAGAATACACCTACATACACTATTAATGAGTCATGCATGCAGGAGGGGAAAAAAAACATGACGGACACTAGCATTATTTGCACCGGCTCATCTCACCATCCTCCACGTATAATTGTCTCTAAATTGAGCCTATTGGTTTCTGGCCCTATTTAAATTGCATTTCCATGCATTGGGTTGCTTTAGTGTGCAGCACTAATGCAGACACTAATGCACACATCACATTTAGGGAAGTCTGTAAATGATCTGTCATAAATAAGAGATGACAAGGAGCGTCCACAATTGCTCCAACGTCGTACATGTGCATAAGGAGTAATGAGTCTATGCATCAAATGACTGCTGTGTATAATAAACCGTCCCTGCTAAAGACAACAGCTGTATTTTCTGATTAAAAAAAACAAAAAAAAAAACATCCTTTATGTATGTTTTATAATACTTTATCAGTAGTTAATGTGATTTAAGCTCAGTTATCAATCATTACTAAAAGCAGATTAGGGTTTGGAAAGAACCTTTTACTGATTACATTGTGACAAAATGTAATTTATTTACAATCTATATAATATATGCCAAGTTTATTGAAATATGACTAAATTCAGTGGATTTTAATTACAATGTGGAAACATGTTGTTCTTCTACACTAACTTTTAAAACAATAGTAAATCACTAACAGACAAATTATCATGAACACTGATAATCATTTCATTTTGGTTGAGTTTCAAAGTAGATATTCTGCTTTGTATCCAGAGAATATGACAATAAAGCAACCTCAAACAACGTGTTCAGGTTTTTATTTGTTCTAAAGCTTTTAATTAACCTTTAATGAAGACATTAAACCAGTTGAACAGGTTTGAAATATTTGCATTAGATGGACGGAAATGTTCCAACGCGCATGAAGCAAACATTTGGACACGTGCAACATTCAAGTCCAGAAGGAAATTTGTAATTTGTAACAAATTAAAAATGTGACACCGACAGAGCACTGACACAGTCATTCCAACCTCTTTCCTTTAGAAAAAAAGTGAAAAGCCCAACTACAGACTAATGTGTGTGTGTGTGTGTGTGTGTGTGTGTGTGTGTGTGTGTGTGTGTGTGTGTGTGTGTGTGTGTGTGTGTGTGTGTGCGTGCGTGCGCGTGTTTGTGCAAAGCGGGTTCGGGTTCGGTCCTACCTGTTTGAACTGCTCCTCATAGGTCCACTCGTGGTGCTGGGACTGTGGGTTTCCCCCTGGGGAGTCCGGGCGGCGGGACGGCCCGAAGGACGGGGGGAGCCGGGACATGAGGTGCACCGGGGGCGCGGCGCCCTGGAGCTCCGGCCGCCGGTGCTGGTAGTGGTTTAACCCGTCTTCGTCGTCCTCCTCTTCCTCTTCATCCATGATCTCCTGCTCCTCCATGTCATCCGCATCCTCGTCCTTGTCGTCGCTGCTCCGCCGGGAGTACGTCTCGTCCTCCCCTCTGCGGAGCGTCACCTCTGGGGGCGAGTGAGCGGGGACTCCGGCGGCCAGAGCTCCGCGCACCGCCGCCTGGTAGTGGCGGAAAGCCAGCGCCTGTTGTTGGATCTGGGACTCGACCATGGAGCGGAGGTCCTTCTCCTTCTCCGCCTGCCGGAGCTTCTCCTCCAGGGCGAGCCGCGCCGCCTGTTGCCGCTGCAGGTTCTCCATGACCGCCTCCAGCTTCATGCCGCCGCCGGGCTGGTGCGTCTGGGAGCCGGGGAACGAGCTGTGGGAGGAGACGGAGGAGGGAGCCGGGACGGAGAGGCTGCTGGCGGACGAGAAAGAGCCCGGCTGCGAGGGGACGAGAGCAGGCAGGACTGTGTAACGATTATCACTGGCACTTTATGAGATTAAAACCCTCACACAAACAGGTTTTACGCACACACACCAGAAAGTCTTATTGAAATGTATCCGAACATAACCAGGTTAAACTGTCAGATGGGAAACAAGCGGAGAGAAAAACTTAAGTCAAAGTGGTGAAATCACTGCTAAACTGTGCCAAAGTTTCAAAGTAGCTTCATTTACGCATGGAGTGCATGTGTGTGAGCTGACACAGTCCGCCGCGGAGGGGTTCAGCTCAGCTTCAAATGCGATAGAAATCAAGGCTGGACTCTTACCAAGGCAGATTTCGTTGCTATACTGGTGTTATCAACCATGCTTCCCCCGTCAGATGCGCTGTTATCAACCGGATCAGAGTCTTCCTTCAGTCCTGATGATCTGCATTCAACATCCACACATGTAGCAGTGGATCAGCTCAATCAATGTGCCTCAGATGTGTGTGTTTGTGTTGAATGGCGGAGTCCGAGCTGCTTTTGGCAACAAGTGGCAACTGTAGTGAGAATGACCTCTGGAGGCAGAGATCAGCCCTCCTGCTCCATCTGCGAACAACACGTCAATACTGAGAGAAATATGAAGAGACGCACAGCGGCGCGACCTGGAGCCAGTGCGCACATCTCCCACGGCCACGGAGGAGCAGGACATGTCCACACTGACTGTCAGATGAAACTCTGCAACTCCACACAGGATCATACTTCATTATTTTACTTGTATTTGAGTTAAAAAGTTGTAAATTGTGATAGAAAGTGCCTGTATTTTCTTTTCGTTTTAAGCCTAAACAGACTTAAGCTTTTTCTAACTTATTTAATCAGCATTTATTCTAATATTATCCCCCCCAAATTGTGTGTTTGGTCATATAAAATCATGTGGATTTTCTGTTTAAATCATGTTATTTCATTCACTGAGGAAATTCACAGGTTATTGTATTAAATCAGAAAAAAGTCACTTTTTCCAACTAAATATATCATTAATTGTATATAAACTGTGTCTCCATCCACTGTCATTTTACGTTTTATCACCATTTATTATATTAACCTTTCAATTGTGCATTTTTTTCAGTGATAATTATGCATTTTCCTATATTTAATTCACTGATCATGTAGATTTTCATAAATTCCTCTCAAAAGCATTAACCCATACAGACCCACTGCTACTTTTATGTCAATTCCCAAATGAATTTCTCTTTCTATTTAACCTTTCTTAAGTGATTTATCACCATTTATTCTAATATTATCCTCAGAATTTAGATTCCCCCCCCCAAAAAAAAAAAATCGTGTATTTGGTCATATAAACTCAGTTTGAAGATGATGAGTATTTTCCATTTAAATCATATTATTTCATTCACTGATTAAATTAATTGAGGAAATTCATAGGTTATTGCATTAAATCAGAAAAAACATAGAAAACAGTCACTTTTTCCAACTAAATATATCATTAATTGTATATAAACTGTGTCTCTATCCACTGTCATTTCACTTTTTAATCACCATTTACAATATTAACCTTTGAATTATGCATTTTTTTCAGTGATAATTATGCATTTTCCTATATTTAATTCACTGATCATGTAGATTTTCATAAATTCCTCTCAAAAGCATTAACCCATACAGACCCACTGCTACTTTTGTGTCAATTCCCAAATTAATTTCTCTTTCTATTTAACCTTTCTTAAGCGATTTATCACCATTTATTCTAATATTATCTCCCATATTTGCATTTTCATTGAAAATCAGATGTTTTCCTAGATTTCATTTTCTGTTCATGTAGACGTTTATAAAGCTCAGATTAAAATGGAAGAAAGATCAGAAAAAGAGAAAACTGAAGAAAAAGTGACTTTTTCTGCAAAATATATCATTATTTGAACATAAACCCAGTGCTTTTATCCACTGTCATTTATCCAACTCCATGGGTTTTACTGGTGAATGAATGTTGTAGAAGATGACAGTGTTTCCACGGTAACTATAGAACCTTTGAACATCTGATGAACACGAGAAGATGACAAAACTGTATTTTACACCAATTATTTACATGTATTAATAGGATTAGTGCTTTAGAAGTTATTAAACATTTCAGATCAATAGATGACTTTGAACTTCCTTAAAGTTAAATTGAATTGTATGTATATATGTTTCATATTTTATGTTTGTCCTTTGTTTTATTTTTAATATATGTATAATATTTATCTATTCAATCATATTTTATGTATTTATTTTTGACGTTGTGTGAATGCTATATGCCTCCTGATGTCTTTTGTTTGATATATTTACATGTTTATGTTTATATTTAAGCTGGAAATGGGGGCTTGTGTTTAAAAAGACTCTAGAAATGTACAGTTTGTATGATTCATCCATGTTATGCTGCTGAAAATCCATGAATAAAATCATATATATATTGAAAAAAAAAAGAATTGTATGTATATATGGTCCATATTTTAAATATATGTATCATTGTGAAAAAAAAAGACACTAGAAATGTACAGATTGTATGATGCATCCATGTTATGCTGCTGAAAATCCATAAATAAAATTATACATATTTTGACAAACTATATTTTACACCAATTATTTGCACGTATTAATAGGATTAGTGGTTTAGAGGTTATTAAACATTTCAGATCAATAGATGACTTTGAACTTCCTTAAAAAGTTAAATTGAATTATTGTATGTAAATATGGTACATATTTTATGTCTGTCCTTTGTTTTACTTTTAATATATGTTTAATATATGTTTAATATTTATCTACTCAATCATATTTTATATATTTATTTTTGCCGTTGTGTGGATATGCCTCCTGATGTCTTTTGCTTGATATATTTACATGTTTATGTTTATATTTAAGCTGGAAATGGGGGCTTGTGTTTAAAAAGACTCTAGAAATGTACAGTTTGTATGATTCATCCATGTTACGCTGCTGAAAATCCATAAATAAAATTATATATATTTAAAAAAAGTGTATGTATATATGGTACATATTTTATTCCTACCCTTTGCTGTTGTTGTTTTTTAAAAAATATCTGTATCATTGTAAAAAAACAAACAAACAAAAAAAAAACACTAGAAATGTACAGATTATATGATGCGTCCATGTTATGCTGTTGAAAATCCATATATAAAATCATATATAAAAAAAGAATTGTATGTATATATGGTCCATCCAATCATATATATATATATTAAAAAAATAAATAATTGTATGTATATAAGTATGTACGGGTGTAAACAGGGGGTAGGATTAAACAAGTAGTAGCATCTTCCTACAGTCGTTACATTTTTTGTGTTTTTTTTCCATATGTTTGTGTCTGAAATAAACTAAACTAAGAAATGCGAGTCTTAACTGATGCACTTGACAGGGACTGAAACAGAAAACAGACGCAAAAGGAACACATCTGTGCTCTGCGGTGAACACATACGGTCAGATCTCTGCACTCACTGGTATTTTCAGTATTACTGTTACAGGTAGGTTTACTGTTAATTGTATAATTACAGCTGGAGAGAGAAAAAAAACACACCTGTGGTCACATACGCGCCGCTGTAGCGCTGATCTATGACAGGTCTCCACACACCCACTGCAGCTGCTTCAACACTTTACACCCACTCTTCTCATTGAAGCTGTCAGGTTTATAACAGATCGAGTTAAGGCCAATATGCACGGATTAGACTTCATTAGAAAGGAAACACCGCCGGGGTTACGGTGTTTAACATGAGAGCGGAGACGGAAACACAGCACAGATACTACTCAAGCACAGTTCTCAGGTGGTGTTGGTGTTTAACATCCACATTTTCTATTCCCTTTACTTCCAAAACAGTCTTTTTTTTTTTTTCCACTCATAAAGTGACCCAGCTGACCAAAATAATCCACTTATATAAAATGATCAATACCTGTTCATCCATTAATCTTATCAATAAATGGAAATAATTGGTGTAAAATACAGTTTTTCCATCTTTACATGTTCATCAGATACGACCCCATTTGGGTGTTCAGAGGTTCTGCGGTTACCATGGAAACACCATCATCTTCTACAACATTGACCCGTGACAGCTTTTTAGATCGGAAAGAATTAATAATAATAATAAGATAGTATCACCGTGAAAATGATCAATATCAATTAATATCATAACTGAATAGCATTAAGTGTTTAGGTGTATATATTTTCAATGACATATGAATTGAAATTGAGATTTTTTTTAATGTAAATCTCTTCAACTTTGGTAATATTTAAAGGTGTTTAAGTTTTTTTAACCTTTAAAACCTGTAAAAACACTACTTTTCCTTTAATATAAAGACTCAAACATCTGCCACAGACCAAAACCATCCACTGATCTGAACTGTTTAGTACCTGTTGATCCATTAATTTGATCAATAAATGTAAATAATTGATGTAAAATACAGTTTTTCATCTTTACATGTTCATCAGATATGACCCATTTGGATGTTCAGAGGCTCTGCAGTTACCATGGAAACACCATCATCTTCTACAACATTGACCCGTATGTTCAGATTACAATATATTTTGCAGAAAAAAATAACATTTTTCTTCAGTTTTCTCAGTTTTGGATGCGATAACCCTCAACTTTAATGAACAGCTACATAATCAGTATATTAAATATAGGAAAATACCTGATTTTTACTTCTAAATGAACCCGTCTACCTTATATTTACCGTATTGCTCTCTAGTTCTTTCCTATATGACATACTGCATTGAGTTTTGGGGGAATACTTACAAAAATAACACAAATCCAATTACCATGGGGTCTAAAAACATGATAAAAACACTAAGTTTGAGGGAAAAGTTACTCAAAATAGGTGAAATATATGTCCACGCAGCAATATAATATGATAATATAATCATTTCACTTGTTTTATGGTTGTTAAATAAAAGAAATAAACATGTCTACAGATGTATGAACGCTTAAAATAAGAAAGTAACTCTAAAACAAGACACATTATCTAAGACTTGTAAATATAAGTGTTTTTATCTTGGTAAGAACCACATAATTTGCAGTTTATTATTCAGAAAATATGAATAATCAATAGGTAACGCACAAATCACTTTTTTTTTTTTATCAAGTGAAAAGATTTAAAGTTGAGTGAATTTAATAGTCAACGTTAAAACAGATTAATTTATGTTGAAAATAAAAAAAACAATCTCTTCATATATAGAGTTTATGATTTCAGAGGAAGTCATGTGACCAAAAAACCTTCCATTATGACAAATATGAAGCGATTTCATCTTTTGTGTTGTCGGAGTAAATTGTTTGGAACACATTGAATCTTGAATTAAAAGACTGTGCAACATTATTTATGTTCAAAACTATGTCGAAAAGAAATGTCATTGAAATATGTGAAGAATGTGAATTTTTCCACTATTCACACCATTACGGTAGATTGTTTAGTTTTATTGTTGTTGTTGTTGTAACTGAGCGAGAGGGATTGGAAGCTATTTTATCAAATTTTTTGCACAAATGTCTGAAAAACGCAGACTTACTACTAGTATTACTACCAGAAATGCAAAATACAGAGGATAATATTAGAATAAATGCTCATAAATCACTTAAGAAAGGTTAAAAATAGAGAAAAATGCATTTGGGAACTGCCGCAAAAGCAGCACTGGGTCTTTATTTAATTTATTTTTGCTTTATTTGATCCTGTTTTAGCTTTTAATTAATACACAATGTTTTACATATCTCTTTTATTGTGTTTTTTCTGTTTTAAAATCTTTGTTTACATGTTGATTCCTGCTGTTGTGGCCTTTTTAGTGTTTGTAAAGCACTTTGTAAACCTGTTTTTTGCTAATAAATGAATAAATATATATGTAAATGAAGTTCTTTATTATTATTATTATTATTATTATTATTATTATTATTAATTTTGGGGTTGATGCTTTTGAGAGGAATCGTCCTTTTTTTTTTTTTACAATATAATGACGAGTATAATGTAAAAAGATAAAACAAGACAAAAATGAAAATGATATGAAAGATGATACAGAGATACAACATTAAAGACAGAAAAAAAAGTAGAAAAAAAAACTACTGGGTCACTTTCAAGACCTTGGAATTTCTCACTTTTGAGTTGTAAAATACTCATTATTTTACTTTACTTTTTATTTTTTTGTTTTTTCATTTATACATTTATTTTATATCAGACATCTGTGGCTGGAACAGAATTTAATATCAACACATCACATGGAATCGTGTGAGTTTTCAATAAATATCCTGTTCTTATTTTCCTTTTATTTTATTTTATTTTCTCTTACGTTTTAATCAACACCAATGATGAAGGGTTGAATATGATTTGGATGAAAAAAAAAAATAAAAAAATCCATGATCATTGTTTGGGTCGGAATAGATTTAATTATATTTGCTTTAAAAAGGCAATAAATGAGAAAAAGCTGTGGCTCCAGTTCTGGTTATTAATAATAATAATAATAATAATAATAATAACATCAACTAAACTTTTCTCTATGTTTTAGAGTGAAAAAAATTAAATTACATGATAAAAATGTTTACATCTCCAAATTATCCTGTAAAAATGTGGAAAAACTATGAACAAATTTAACTTTAAAATGCAAATTTATCAGTTTCATGCTTCAGTGTCTTTTTTACACGTGTAGGATTTTAAGGTACAGGTCACAGTGGATCTACAAATACACAAAATATTTAGTATAAATCAGAATATTGGTCAAATTACACTGATTTTTGTTAAGACGCTTCAGGTTATTCACATTTTTATAACAGGAAAGTAGTTTTTTTTCATGTAATTTAGCTTCTTTTTTTTTTTTAACCAATGCAAAAAGAAGATTTGTTGTTATTATTTGTCAGTTATTATGATAGTATTTTACTGACTGAACCACTTAAAATCTAATTAGTACCTGAGCTATAGTGATTATTAATATATTTAGTGGAATTTGTTGCATTTTCATTCCACAGGTCAGATTGGACCCTGTTTTGGCCCACGGACCATATGTTTGACACCCCTGCGATACATTTTTGACAAAATTTAACACATTTCATTAGTTTTATATTTGAATTAGACAGTAATGAGAAGGTTCTACCTGTTGCCTCCTTCACAGACGGAACTTTAACCCAGAACAGGTTCTGAATATGACAGTTAATGGAAACTGTAGCTGATAAATGGGACCAATTATGTTTTACAACTAAATCTCTTAGAAATGTAAATCAGTATGTCCTTTTATGTGAAAGAAATAATGGTTTTGGAGCTCAAAAAATCCCAGAAACAACATATTATATTAATTCAGTATATATAGTGCGTATATGTAGAATGTATTTAATTAATTATTCTTTTTTTATTTTATTTTTGTAAATTATCTGCCTCAGAGATTAAATATGTTAAATCATTTATACTTTAATAAGATAAACTTGGGAAAAAAACAACCAAATGACCAAAATGCTGGTTTTAATGTATATAATAATGTTGTATTATACATATATATTGGTTTGAGTCAATTTTTGCAATAGATTTCTAAATATTCCAGTATATAGAACCTGTAAAATCAATGTATTGTAATGTACAAACAGAGTTTTGCTCTGACAGAAACATTCCTTTGGACTAAAAGTCATTATTATCTATTATTAATTCACACTATTTCACATTTAAATCATAAACTGTGTCAGTCAAACTACAGTCGATCAGCATTTGGACTGAATTTCTTGGTTTATTAGTATCTCAAACTTGATAATTATTTATATATTATTTATTATTAATGTCCTTTCATACCCACGTCCATATTTACTTATAATCTTGCACTGTACATACCGTTAAATTACTCTTATTTTCAGATTTTATATATTTATTACTCTAGTGTGAAGTCCTGCACATATTGTATCTTTACCTCGTAAATATTGTATCTTATATCTTACTTGTTTTACTTTTTTTTCATAATATTTTACATATTTTGCACTGATAGGAGACGCTCCAATTTTGTTTTACAATGTGAAATGACAATAAAGGGCATTCTGATTCTGATAAAGTTTAACTACTTTTATTCTGAAGGAGTTTTATTTTACTAGAATCTAAATATTTTAACTGTACTTGCAACATCGTAAATGTGATTTATTTGATGATTAAAATCTTAAAATGTGGAGGAATATACAAGTTTAGTCTTTGTGATTGTGTTGTAGGTGTAGATAAGAGTGAATTTAGGTCAAAAGAGAAGAAGAATTTTCGGCTTTTTAAGTAGTTTCATGTCTTAAAACTCTTAAAATAGAGCCAGGACAGAGGCGTTTTCCATGCAGATGTGACAAAGATGGTACAAACATCCCAGACTAATGTGATTGTCTCAGATTTAACACCTTGTTTATCCCTTTGCATCCAGATTTTCACTCAGCAACACATTCTCACATCAAATAACTAGGATTATATCTGATCAAATGGAAAAGCGAGTACAGATAATATATATTTACACTTAAAAAAAACCCTAAAAACTCTACTTGCACAGATTTTAAGTCTATGTTATCCTCATAGTGGAACAGAAAACCCAGTCCCATGCCTTCATTGACTTACCTGCTTGTTGTTGCAGTAGTTGTGCAACAGTACAGTGTACTGTGGCACAGCGACCCCTGACGGTAGAGGAGGGAAACTGCTCCTGTTCCCCAAAACCAACAAACTGCTCATCAACTTCAGAGCACAGGGGCCTAAGTTTCAGCCAGACCTGCTCTCCTGTAGGTTCTAGATCAGTGGTTCTCAGCTCAGGTCCAATATCCTGCATGTTTTAGAATATTTACCTCTTCCATCACACCTGAATCCTTTCACGATCAGCTCATCATGCAGCTCTGCAGAAGCCTGATAACGATGGTAATGGATTCCAGGTGTGATGTCCTGAAACGTGCAGGACACTGGAGTTTTGAGAACCACTGTTCTAGACCAGTGGTTCCCAAATCCGGTCCTCGAGTACCCCTATCCTGCGTGTTTTAGGCATTTCCCTCTTCCATCACACCTGAA
>JAPSES010000219.1:18956042-18970515 GCA_029822895.1 Maxillicosta whitleyi
GGATCATTAAAATAATAACATAATAATATATAAATGATATCAGTTCCACAATTATATGTGTAATTTCTATGTTTTAGCGTGAAAAAAGTAAAAATTGTATCATTAAAATGTTTAAATCTACAAACTATCCTTTAAAAACATGAACAAAAAGAAATTTATTAAGAAAAAAGTACAATTTTTACAATTTATTCCATTATTTGGCTTCAGTTCCTCATTTTCACATGTTTATTATAACATACAGATCACAGTGGATCTACACTAAATATTTAATAACAGGTAGAATATTGGTACAATTACACTGAATTCTCTTGTGACATTTCAGATTGTTTTTGTATAAATTAACTTTTTTTTTTTTTTTTTTTACACAAAAAATACAAAAAATGTGGTTTTTATTATTTATAGTTTATTATGATAATATTTTATTGGTCTGACCCACTTTAGATTGAACTGACCACAAATTATTTTAACATTTTTGATACATTTTTGTAATTTTTGTATTTCATTAATTCAGCCCATGGATTGGCCAGATCGGACCCTTTAGAGGGCCGGTTTTGGCCCCCGGGCTGCATGTTTGACACCCCTAACATACATAATCAGTAAATTAAAAACAAAATGCAGAAGATAATATTATAATAAATGGTGATAATTAACTTGGGAAAGACAAAAAAAAAAAAAATTGAAAGTTAAAAACATTGAGTCTTTAAGTATTACCGTCACAGTAACAGTAGATAAACACCTTCGACAGATGAGGTCGTCTCCAAAGTTATGCAGGATCACGTCATGGTTCAAAGAAAGAGGATGGCTGTCAGCGTTCAGGATGAAGGAAAAAATTACCATTGTGTATTTCAAGTAGAAGGATTGGAAAGTGATATAATTTTTGTAAAAACTGATGTAAGAGCAGTGCGGAAACAGTGCGTATGTTTGTGTAATATACAGCGTACACTCAGACCATCACCATCTCCGAGCTCATCAGCTGCCTGTCTGTCTGTCTGTCAAATCCAAAGGGCTGGACACGACTTAATTCCTGACATATAGTGTCACAGATGATTGTCATTACGAGTGACATCCTGTCAGAGGCATTAACGTCCCCTGTGGGAAAGGCATCGTCACGTTGACCAATGGACGAGAAGAGACTCCCGTGACAGGAAAACTGCAAAGAACGATGCAACTGAAACCGTTTAGAATCATTTGTACAATGAAATTATGGAGAAAACTTGAAGATGTACGGGTATTCCTCGGGTTACAAAAGAGTTCCGTTCCTGAAAATAACTGCGTATCCCGCTTCGTAACGTGAAAATAAATAAATAAATAAATAAATAAAATACACGTAACCTGGGGACATCGTAGTACCGTATTGGCCCGAATATAAGACGATGTTTGTTTGTTTTTTCCATTGAAATAAGACTGAAAAAGTGGGGGTCGTCTTACATTCGGGGTCTAGACGTTATACCCATTCACAACACTAGATAGCGCCAGATATCTTTAAAGCGAATGTTGAGCTTAACTCCCCCAGGCCAAAGAGAACCCCTGTCAGTGTTTGCAATGTTTTTCCTTATTCAGATTTGTTTCAAGACTACAGTTACAGTTAGACTTCACTTTGATGGTTAATGCAGTTATTTCAATTTTGTTTTTTGTTTTTTATCCCAGTAGATTGGTTTATTTACATTTCAAAAACCAGAAGCCATTCATTTATAAATGTGATCGCACTTCAGTTTACATATTTAAATGTTTAGATATTAAGATGTGATAGACAATTTTTGCATGATTTGAATGAGGCAAAATAACACGCTTTTTCTCTCGAATATACCGTTATAATCATTTGTTTCAGATATACTGTAATTACTTTCTGTATAAAAATTAAATTTGGTGTTCAAACTTGAGTCTTGAAAAAGAGGGGGTCGTCTTATAATCAGGGTCGTCTTATATCTGGGCCAATACGGTACTGTAGTAGCCTTTTTAATGAAAATCTACATCATCAGGAAAATAAATATAGGGGGAAAAAAACTCTTTTGGAAGGTTCGAATTAATTTGGAAGGCACTACAAAAATAGTTCTACATCTTTAAGGGTTAAACCTGTGTACAGATGGACGGAGGCGTCAAACAGGCAGGGTGCAGTATTTTCTCTTGTGTCTTTTCCTGACCCCCACCTTGCATTGTGCCCCTAGTGTGTATGTGTGTGTACTATGTGCAGATTTACACCATCTCCCACAGTGTTTGGTGGATTAAACATCCGTGTGCTGCTAACACTAAACCCTTACCAAAGCTGAATAAACCCCTCACTAACTCCTTTATGGACCACTAACCTTTTACCTTAAATCCTCTATTGTTGCTCTACCCCACCCTCACTAAAACGCTGTATTCATGCCCGAACCCAACTGAACCCATAGGGCTTAAATCCAAACTTAAACATTGTGACTTTACCAAAAAACCTAAACACAGACACTTTATAAAAAAAAAAAAAACATCTGTAATAAATGATTTTAACACGTAGATTAGCTCAGTAACATGTATTTAACCCTTTGGTCAGTTTGGGTTCAGACACAGCTCTAAGAAAACGCACATGAAATATTATATTTCATTTCCAAATTCGCTTAACACTTTGACATCCTGGCAGGGCTTTCCGAGGCATTGCTGAGAGAAAGAGACGGAAAAGAGAGCAGGAGGCAGCCACCATGATGGAGAGGTACCGTGTCCTGTCCCGTCCTGTGTGGTGCCGAAACATCCATGTTACAGCCCCCACCTCCTCTGTTATAGCCCCTCCCCCTACTCTACAATGTACTGATCCTAATAGCGAGGAGAGGTAGTGAATATATTGGTAGAAGGATGTTGAGTTTGGAACCGTTAGGTAGGAGGAGCAAAGAGGAGGTGTATGGATGGAGTCAAAGAGGACATGAAGGGAGTGGGTGTGAGAGAAGAGGATGTAGAAGACAGGGTTAGATGGAGGCAAATGATTGGCTGTGGAGACCCCTGAAGGGAAAAGCCGAAAGGAAAAGAAGAAGAATCTGACCCCTAACCTCACCCTTAGGCTCATGCATATCCATCATGAAGGCGCTACATGTAGCATTTCTACCTTCAACGGTCAATCATTGCTGTTTAGAATACAATGCTCCGAAGTTCCGCCAAACACGCCACACTGTATTAGATTTAGAGATATGAACAGAATTTATTTACTCTGACAAGAGGACATTGCTACAGGGCTTTTGACCAAAAGCATCAGAAAGGGACCAGATGGGATGAGAACCATTAAGATGCAACTTTCAGAGTCAAAGAAACTGACACAGATAAAATTAAACTAAAATCTAAATGAAAAGGATGGAGTTTGATGGTGAAATATCAGCATTTCTTTTACAAGGGGGACTTTGATTACAAGGCCTATGAACATATGACAGGAAGAAGATATCTATTTAGAAATATATCGTGGCAGGGACATAAACCATCTCTCCCTTATCTTTACTTCAAAAAGAATATTCACACCTGCTTTTAAAGCCTTCCTCTACCTTTAGAACCAAAAACAAACACTGCCACTAAAGTACCTGCCATCACAATCCTCTTTGAAGAACCAGATTTTATGTCCAGCAGCCATAAAAATACCCAAAGAATAGTCATCATTATACCCCGTAGAGTTTCACCGCTGCGAACTATTGCTGAAGATTTACTTAACTTCCACTCAAGACACAAAACATCTCTTGCACTCTTGACACAAAGCGCTGTTACGTGACCATCACAGGCTTTACAACAGTGGCATCCCATGAATCCCGGAGACTTGGGGTGACAGGTTTAATCAGTGTTTCTCACTAAACACTGAAGTGTAAAAGGAATGTTCATCAATACGGGGCCATCACTCAGCTCTGTAGCTTGCACTCAAACTGGACGAATCAATCAATATTTAGTAATAGACCTCACATCCACCGAGGTTGAGACTTGCCATTGGTTGTCTGGACCTGCATGTCGGTGTGTGTGTCCTTAACGTCAGAATACAATGCTGTAAATAGATACTGTCTGCTGAGCTTGTTTATCTGGACAGTGCTTGGAAAGGTCACGGCCGAAGTATTACCGGAGGTATTAGCGGTACAGCTGCACAGTTATGCACACATACTGATACGAGACGGACTCTGAGCCCTGGTGTGCGGGTGTTGGTGATTCATAAAGCTGTTGTCAGACAAAAAGCAGCGTTGGATGACTGATGGATCCCCCTCTCCTCTGAGTCATCAGCTATTTTAGGCTCGGCATTCACGACTCCTGCAATCAGCTGTGACATGTCAACAGTGTTTTTGGGGGTTTTTTTGGGGGGGGAAACAGGAACATTTTATAGAAAATAGCTTGAGATTTTTTTTTAAAAAAAAAGATCATGTGGGAGGTTGTGAACATCACTTTGACACTTTCTCAGTTAAGATTATATGATCTCAACAGGTTAATTTATAGGCCCATTCATGTTCTGTCTGTCTGTTTCAAATGGTGTCAAGCATCACTACCTTCATACTTATGGTGCTTTTCCACCTACATGGTACCGGTTCTACTCTACTCAGTATTCCTGTGGTTCTTTTCCACTTACATGGGACCAGCTCGTCTCGGCTCGACTCAATACTCCTACACGGTGCGTTACTTCCGTGTCGTCTGCTCAGAGTTGCTGAAAACTCGCTCGTTGGGTATTTTCTCATCGGGATTTTTACGTCCGCCATCAAAGACTGAATCTCCATTCCGTCTATGGTGTAGTTTGGTTCTGTCATCATGTGGATTCATGGATCACTATTCACTGTCTACTTCTGCATCTGATTTATGTAAATCTGTCACAGAGAAAACTGTCTGACCAATCAGTGTCTGCAGTGTCATGACGTCACGTTTTGGTGTCGGTACCAACATTTTGGAACCTCGACTGAGGCGGTACTAAAAAACTTTTTCATAATGGAAAAGTGAAAGAACTGTGTAGCGTTGAGTAGAGTAGAACCGGTACCATGGAGTGGAAAAGCACCATTAGATGTGTCCAGTGCGTTGGAATCAATTAATCCACCAGAGGGCGCCATTCTTAATTAACACAAAGAAGAGTAAAGTTTTTGGGAAAAACAAAGAAGAAAGTCAATAACAAACATGGCAACGACAGAGGAAGTTGATATTGAAATGGTACCGGTACCAGTACCAGTACTGTCACAACTTGTATTCCAACTTATGATACATATGAGCTTCAAAAAGGTTTCTCAGCATAGAAATAACATAATTTTATTTGGAAATTATATATCGAGAATTGTAAATAATATCTCAAGAAATGTAAACGACAGTCTGCCATCTTGGATATGACAAGTCTACTTCGGGAAAAAGTGCCAGACATGTTTTTTCTAGAGTACTATAACTTTATTATTCTCATTCAGTTTGGTTTATGTACTGTACTGTGAATGAAGTGTTGTTGCATCTTACTCACCATTGTATAGATCAAATAAAGTACAGTAAGAGCACAAAAGTACATCTTAAAAATAAATGCAATCAAAAATCAACATCGCAGCAGAATAAAACCAAACATATTGCATTTTTCTAATATTTTATTTGAAGCAGAACTGATCAAACAGTTTCTTTTCATTCTTGCTGACGATTATGAGTGTGTACTAGTAAATATTCATCATATCATCGTATAAATAAAGTATGAATAGTATAATTATTACTACTATTTCCCATCTGGTACCGACATGTGTGCAGGTATCGCACTCAAACCATCTGTCTTAAATATTTACAAACATGTGATAGCACATGCGTCAAACCCATCTGGTTGCAACATAAGAAATGTCACTCATTTTTTACTAAGTCACACAATCGCACTTTGAAAAGTTCCACCATTTCCAGACTTTTCTCTTGAAATCTTAACACTGCCTCCACAGTTGCCAAATGGCACTGCTCCGTATTGTCCTTTGGGGATAATTACGCACGCAATCAACACTGACGACAGACAAAACGCTCTGTCCTTATACATCTTTATCATAGAGCATATTTATTTATTTATTTCACATGAAATACAAAGTACAAAAGTGAATAAAAAGAAACTGTGCAGGAGAAGGTAGAAGCCTATTAGTCTTATACAGACCCTCGTCCTTAAAGTATAACAAATAATAATTACAATATAACTGAAATACTTGAAATGATAAACAAGGCAAATGACAAAGAAATGATTAAAAAAAAAATCATAATTAAGTGACAATTAAATGATCTAAAACAAAACGATAGCAACTAAGGTAACACAAAGGAAAGTATTTAACAAATAAACTAAAATAAATGAGCCTTTAACCTTTTCATTGATACAGTGTCTGTGTTTTTGTGTGTGTTCAGGAGTAGCTAATACTCCAGCTGACTGCAGATGGGACTTATTAAAAATAATGAGCTCTGGGCCTGTTAGTAGCTCCTAAACCTTGTCACTTGTTAAACAGTCTCACTTAGCCTTGTTTTAGGAGTTTACCATTAAAGCTCCAGCGTATTTACACGAGTGAAGTCAAAGCATTAACTCATCATTTTTATTACTAGAAACAAAAAAAAAAAATGTAATAAACAGTTTTAATAATTATTTCCTGATCAAATATCCCACAATATCACTGGAAGCTTGGACCAATTTACAGGGTTTTATGGAATTACTTGATTTACAAAGCAGCAAACAACACTTCTAAGAGTAAAATAATAAGACACTGACAGTAGAGACACGAGCAGCTCAAAACAATGTTTTATTTAAGTGTTTCTAACGGCTAAATAGAGATCATTAAAAATAAAGGTCTGACTCTAACATGAGCCTTTAATGGATAGTGGACAGAGGACCAAATGTAACAGATTACAACTCAATCAAAACTGAGTGGAAGGAAAGCCCAAGTGAGTAAATGTGACAAGAAAGTACAATACAAGGCCAGAAAGACAGTGGGTCAAGGACTCAGTATAGTAGACTTTACAGGAGCGACATCCTGGAATACAGACTGGAACTGGACTCTGGTTTAGACTGGAACTGGACTCTGGTTTAGACTGGAACAGAGACTGGAACTGGACTCTGGTTTAGACTGGAACAGAGACTGGAACTGGACTCTAGTTTAGACTTGAACTGGACTCTGGTTTAGACTGGAACAGAGTCTGGAACTGGACTCTAGTTTAGACTGGAACAGAGACTGGAACTGGACTCTAGTTTAGACTGAAACAGAGACTGGAACTGGACTCTGGTTTAGACTGGAACTGGACTCTGGTTTAGACTGGAACAGAGACTGGAACTGGACTCTAGTTTAGAATGAAACAGAGACTGGAACTGGACTCTGGTTTAGACTGGAACAGAGACTGGAACTGGACTCTAGTTTAGACTGGAACTGGACTCTGGTTTAGACTGGAACAGAGACTGAAACTGGACTCTAGTTCGGACTAGAACACGGATGTTAACGAGAGAAGCACAGCTCGTGGAAGCAGGGGGCAGCAAATACCATGACATCACAGGTAGACAAAAAACAGGATTCAGAAAGGCAGATCTTATAGACCGCAGGTGTCAAACATGCAAATACAGCCCGCTAAAGGGCCCGATCTGGCCCTTGGGATGAATTTGTGAAATGCAAAACTTTATTAACAATAATTTTAGTTCAGGTTCCACATTGAGAACAATTCAGTGTCATAATAACCTATAAATAGTCACCAATCCAAATTTTTGTCTTTGTAAAATGTAAATGTTTTGATGTATTTAAACTAAAACAAAGTATAATTTGCAAAAAAAAAATTTTTGAATTACCTGAAATGTCTTAAAGGAAGTGTGATTTATTTTTTTTTATTTTTTTTTATAATATTCCACCTGTTACTAAATATTTTGTGTATTTGTCTATCCAATGTGATCTGTAATGTACTAAACTAAAGCATAATAGTGTTGATATCACATTGTTTGAAAGGATAATTTGTAGATTTAAACATTTCCATCAGGTCATTTGGCTTTTTTCACTGTAAAATATAAAAAGAAGTTTAAGGTTGACATTATTTATATATTATTCTGTCATTATTTTACTTTTTTGGCCACATCAAATATAGCTGAGTGTGGCCCCTGAACTAAAATAAATTTGACACCCCTGTCATAGGCAGGAGACCGTTGGGTTTTCCAGGGCTCAGACATTACATTTACTTATTTCAGCCTGAAAAACAAACACAATCCACAGATGCATCCTTCCTTAGATACAATAAATCACACCATGGGCGTCTGTGGCTCAGATGGTAGAATGGGTTGTCCAATGACCAAAGGGTTGGTGGTTCAAATCCTGGCCTCCACTGTCCACAGTGTCCTTGAGCAAGACTGTTGTGCCCAGTAGGGTCTGGCATGGTACATTAGCATAGCATCCTCCTACTGGTGTGAATGTTAGGTTTTGTAAAGCGCATTGAGAATCAAAGTGTAGAAAAGAACTATAGAAGAGCAGAACATTCACCATTCCATGAGAAAAACAATTTGGCACAAACTTCACTAATTAATTAAATTGTACAGTCAGACTTCAGAGGATTTACCAAAATGTGACGTGTTTTAATGCTTCAGTTTTGTCACATGTTTTGCTCTGATCTGCTATCTGTGATGAAGGAGATGATTTTTAAAAACACATTTATCTGAGGATTTCTAAATGTTACAGAAGATAAAACCGAAGATTAAGGTAATGGGAACAGCCACAGAAAGGATTATGTAACCGTTTTCTGTGGCTGAATATTCCCCGCGACGAGTAAACTGATCTGATTTCATGCTTTAAAGATAAACTCCAAAAATCAAAGATAAGTGACACAGAATCGGTCGTGTTGGGGCCCAGGTTGCGCCACACTTTACTTCCACTGATGAATAATAAAAAAAGCTTCTGCAAAAATGTTCCACTTTGCTACCACTTAGAGCTGTTTCTCTATTCACGTTCCTGTCCTTTCATTCTCTGTTCTGATTCTGTTGTGCTCCCACTCGTTCTCCCAGGCGGCTCCAATCATGGAACACACAATGGCTTTAATAAGGGACAAAGACTTTTGTTTGTGATCTGGGACTGAACTGTGTGGAAGTAATACCGGGCAGAACCCAGCAGGGAAAAAGACACAATTGACTAAAATGACACAGACTCTGGCTCCAATACTGGCAATATACTGTAGACCCATTTCCAAAACCTGCAAATCTGGACAGTGTCTAATCTCCACCACTGAGAAACTTCAAACACTCAATACTATGGATTAAAACCATATTGATGAGCTCCAATATGATCAGTGTTCCTCATGGTGATGGAAAAAGAAAATGTTTTTAAAAAATATGTCAGGACCGGCACTCGGACGTGAACCCAAACTGCAGCCGACAAAAGGTAGAATGTAATTGGAGTAGGGGAACAAAAGACTCAATCAAAACAAAACACAGAACATGAAAGAATATAAAAAAAGTTAAGTCCATGGGCTGATCCAGAATCGTGAGGGAGGACAGGTCAGGGGTCGATACCGGGGAATCAGTCCACAAGGCAGAGGTACAGGCAGAGACAGGGTCCAGGTTCAGGAAAAGGTCTGACACAGACTAAGAAAGAAAAGACGAACTCACGTGATGAACCAGTGAATACAGAAAACACAGGATTTATATACACTGGGAAATGGAGAGACAACAAGACACAGACGCGACACATCAGGGTAATCACACAGGTGGGAAAGATGATTATGATGATGATTAAGATGATGATACCATTTTAATGGTACCAGAAGGAAAATTTTTATCTTTCAGTTAACGGCTCCGCCCACATAATTCTGGCTCTGCCTTTGGGTCCAATTTGCTTAGAGTCTAGCCTGCGCACGTGTGAAACAACATTTTTCACATTTGATCTGGGCAAACAGTTACAGTCAAAATGCTGCTACACTGAACTGAAAATAAGCGTATCAGGAGAAAATTAGCGTATCATGTCAAAATTTTACCGCCACGGGCCGCTATGCCACTTTGCGCTAGCTAGAACACTACTTAACCTGTTGAACACATGACAGCTGCGGCACAGGCAACGCGTCTGTCCATCTCCATGGCAATGGTTCCTTCCTGTTTCCGGTAAGGTAGCGAGGGCGTCCCACTCGTTCTGTGTCACTTTTATGCCCTCCCATTCAGGAGTGCCCTCCAAAACGTCGAGTGGAAGTGAGTAGGGACTGGTTTGGGATTGGGCCATAAACTAAAAACTGGAGGCAGGTGTGACAAAATTTAAAAAAAATAACAACAGTCAGTAGTTCATAATTTCCACCATCCATCAGTTTGAAGGAAAGAAAACTGATTGGAGATGATGCTATTATGACTACTGCGTTGGCAGCTCTGATCGAAACCAGATTTGTCCAAACTAACGTCCTTGTTGTGCGAAAATGAAGTTATGTTGACTTATTATTGCAAGTGAGACTATATTCTAGACAAGTGATACATCAAAGTTAATCATTTTGTACAAAATAACAGATTTCTCTCTCTGGCAATGACTGTGGTAACATGATAGAGACAGTCCCCGAGTCCCTAAACCTTCTGCAGAGCCTGGGATTCACACTTTTAACTGTAATAATGCATCATCTTATGAGTTATGCATATGTATTACAACTTACAGCGGTTCTGCAAACACACAATACATATAGTACCAGGAATCTGAGACTGAAAAATAGAGCTTTGAACTGTAAAAACACTCGTCAAGACTCACTGACGCTCTGGCTTTGGTCTGGGGGCTGTATGTTTGACACCCCAGGTATAGATGAATGATTACACCTATATGCACACAGGTCATTTTCCTGAACTAAGGAGGTTGAGGAGATGATTTTTCACCGTTGCGTACGGCGATGACAAAGGCAATGTGTACGATACAGCACAGGAAGAAGGAATGAAGGCGGCGTCATTTATAAAACATGATAATTGAGACTGAAGTCGTGAACGGCCTCATGTCCAGCCGTGGTTTCTGTACCTGCCTGAAGCTCAGTTTCTGTTAAAAATGTCATCTCCTCCCGTCCCCATCTGATACCAAAGCTCTTTTCCTGCTTCCGGATCATATCCTCTTTTTTTAATATCTGATGATAGCCTGCCGCAACTTCCTCTAACTCAGTCATGTCAGACTCTTTATAATTCAGTAATTCAATATAATGCCAAGTGGGCTGGACCACTGGAAGGGCTCAGAACATCTGTCTGTAAATGTGTGGAACTGCACGGTTCGGAGAAATTGAGACGTTTTTAACTGGCCAGTTCAGTACCTACAGTTTACCAAATAGTCCACATTCTCCACATTAAATATATTTGTTCTTTAAAGGTGCGGTCCATTTAAAAGCAAAAATGACAAAATCATTCATTGTGTTTGTAGAATTTGTAAGACCTTTGAATGTTAGATTTAAGGATTAATGAACCATTTTTTAATTTTTTTTTTTTTTTTTACTTTTTAAGAATCCATGGACACTGATAATACACAGAGCGCCTGGTATTAGCATTAGCCTTTAGCACATAAGGAACGTAGTGAGTTGCCATTGAAGGTCCTTGTATATTAACTTCACATGTTCATCAGTACACAGTTCGTGTGTTATTCATTCAGTCATTCAGTGCATTTTACCCACCCTAATACACACAGCACCTAGCATTAGCATTATCAATTAGCATTAGCACATTAGTACAACTCCAGATTGTTCCTTTAAAGGAGTGATATTGTGTTTGTTTTTTTTTAATATGGAATTATGCATTTTAAAACATGTCCCTGTGGTCTACATGAAGAAACTGGGTAGCTTAGTTACCACAAACTTTGGTGCGAAAGTTGGCCAGTTCAATCCTCAGGTGGGCCCTTGGGTAAGGCCCTTTACGCTATTCAGCCCTATACCTGCAGCCACAAGGGGGCAGTGTCTCATTGTGCCGGTCCCAAGCCCAGATAAATACAGAGGGTTGTGTCAGGAAGGACATCCGATGTAAAAACCTGTGCCAAATCAACATGCGAATCTGCTTCACTGTGGCGACCGCTGAAGGGAAAAAAAATGAAAGAAACGTACTTTCCCTTTAAATGTAAATGAGCGACTTCATGCCCCACCCCTCCAGGTTGTTGTCTGTACTGAACCACTGAACATTTTAGGTAATCAGCTTGAAGTTTGGACATATTTTCAGTACGTACTTCAACTACTGCTTTTGCTAAACAATTATGTTGTACTCTGAGAAGTGTTTGTCGGAAGTATTGACCTTATATGGGCAAATGCTCTGATGTAACTACTTATAAATGTAACAAAATAAGCAGGAATTAAAGTGAGTTGCAGAAATCCATGAATATAAAGATTATTTTGAAGAAACTTTTTCAACTACATATTAGCGTCCAAATACACAAATTAACAAACTAAAGACTAAAAAAAAAAAGCAAAATATAGCCCCTGTCAACCAAAAACACCATATTGATGTGACAGCTGTGGAGAGGACACAGTATCGATGTCTGTCTGTTTTTCCGTCTTTTCTGTCTGCCTTCATTCCCTGTTTATCATCACTAATCCTCTTCATTTCTGTCTTTTAGAAATTTCCGTAAGCATCTAAGAATGGTGGGCAGCCGCAGGATGAAAGTCCAGAGTAAGTCTTCCAGTCTTATGTATATGCATGTGTGTCTGCTGATGCCAGTACTTTTTTTTCCCTTTTTGCAATCATGCCCTATAGTGTGAACGAACAACTATTTGCATCTAAATAGAGGTTCATCAGAATGTGCTTAATGCATGGAGAGACTGTATTAGCATGTCCAGGGCTATTGTGATGCAGTATATTCACAGTTTTCGTGGTACAACCTGAACCATATTACACGGATTATAACACTAAGATTTATGTCCAGATAATTTTTGGGTTTTTTTTTTTACAATAGTAATTGAATGCCTTTATTTTTCCTTAATATTTTAACTGGTCTGGGATTGGTAAGTGTCATGTGATTTATAGACGTGTCCTTGATGGTGTCAACACAATGGGCTTCAGAGCTTTAAAGTGAGGTAATTGCTTTTGTGCTGTTTTTTTCTTCTATTGATAAAATTGAGCCCCACGATATTCTGTTCCTCTCTCTGCATTGATTTGTTTGCCGTTTGCCTCATGTTTCTGATAGGATAGAGGACTATTTGATGAATGATTATTCTAATTTTTAGATGCCATTTTTAGAAATTCACTCATCAAGATATAAATAGAAAGACACATAAATGGGTGATGTCATTCTAGGTTGATTACCAAATTAGTCTTTAGAGCAGGGGGTCAAACTCATGTTGGTTCAGGGGCCACATCCAGCCCAATATGACTTAAAGTGGGCCAGATCATTAAAATAATAACATAATAATACATATAATAATACATATAAATCTGTTGTTTTTTTAGGTGAACGTGACTAAAATTGTACTGTTGTAGCTTCAAATATTGTTAATTTTAGACCAAAAAAAAAGGCTCATGCATACAGGTTTTTATGTCCACTGTAAAACGAGCTGTCTAAAAACAAGATAAAAGAGATAAAATATTAAAAAGATATAAAAGACAAAAAAACTGAAGAAAATTGTACTCAAAACAAGTGAAATATCTGTCCATGCAGCAAGATAATTTAACTTGTCTACAGATATATGAACACATAAAATAATAAATTAACTCTTAAAACAAAATACATTATCTAACACCCCTAAATCTAAGGTTGTTTTTTTTTTTTTTTATCTTGGTAAAAATCAAATAATCTGTGGCAGTTTTGGTGGCAGGAAACATTTGCTCGGACATTGTTTATGTCCCCAAGTCTTATCCAGTGTTACAATAAATGTATTTCAGTTCATAGTTGCATTCATTTCTCATCTAGGTCTCATATCGATGATGGAGTCAGACGCTGTGTAAAGTCTTCTCCATCACACCTAAAAAATTCTGTGATGTCTCATGTTTCCTGAGCCACTGTTTCATGATTTGCACCTAATCAATCCCGATATCGACTATTATATCAAATATGCTCGTGTCATCAGCAAAGAAAAAATCCATCACAATGGAACAGGGTCAATCTGGACTCATCTGTCCATGTGACTTTTTTCCAATGTTTCCAGTCCAATCTTTAAGCAAGTGGTGGTTGTTTAACAAATGAGAAGCTCCTCACTGCATCAGTTAAAGGGTTAACAAGCTCGTTACAGTTTAAACATATTAATCACTGGATTGAATATCCAATGAAAATATTTAGCAGATTAGGAGACTTAAAAGCTAAACTGTGACTTTTGTTTGGTCTGACTGTATGAGATAAAAAATGTATGCAAAATTGTCTTTTTTAGGGATGTACCGATATACAGGCCAAACATTGGAAACATCAATGACTGTATCTGTTCTTGATTTGCTTCAAAAATATATGTATTTCAATTTGTTGTCAGTTAAAGACAGTATGATTAAGGATGTAAAGATTAGAATTGTCTTGAATTTTCCTGTTTCTGTGTCACCGAAGGGGTAAAAATATAAAAACTAAAAAAAAAATCCAAATCATATCAAATCTATCTTTTTTTTTTTTTTTTTTTTGTTAAATCAAGCAAAGTAAAACCAAAAAAAGAG
>JAPSES010000219.1:19000814-19012458 GCA_029822895.1 Maxillicosta whitleyi
TGTCTGATGGAACCTCCTGCCAGGTCATTATTGTAAATGAGAAGCTGTTCTCAATTGATTTTACCTGGTAAAATAAAAATGAAATAAATAAATAAATAAATAAAGGAAGGTTTGAGCTACACTGGGGGAGTTGAAGGATGTTACAATATTTCGTCAAAAAGTTGAAATATTACAGGAATAAAATTGTAATATTTTGAAGGGGAAATTAACAGTTTTATTAGAATAACTTTATAAGGAGGAGAAATATCATGTCAGTTATACTTCCTTAGAAGTTTCACAAATAACAAAATACTCTTTTGGACTTAAGTTAGACAGATATTCTGTGATTTGAACTTTCAGAGTTAAGAGGGTAATTTTAACTATTTTTTCACCCTCATAAAAATCTGACTTGTTCCATCCCATCACCTGACATGTCAGGTGATGGGATGGAACAGTGGCGTAGCAGTGAGCACTGCCACCTACCAGACAGAAGGTGTTTGATTCCCAGCTGGACTGGTCTCTTTATAGATTCCTTTGGGTCCTCCAGTTTCCACCACCATCAAAAAATGTCAACAAAGGTTAATTCTCCTGTCGGTGTCCTTGACCAAGGTACTGATGAAAGTCTAGAGTCAGTCCCCAAGGACCTTCAGTGGCTGCTCACTGCCTCTTATGTATTAATGCTAATCAGAAGTCTATGAATTAGAAATAAGGAGACTTCAATTCGAATTTTTTTAAAATTTTCAGAATGACTTTTATCTTCCTTCACACTGAAAATCTGTTCTTTAAATTGTTTTAATTGCTTTTTTCTGCTCTAATATTATTGTTTGTGCCCTGCTCTGTCTTTAATACCGTCCTCAGGGTTTTCTTTGAATAGTTTGTGTGAAATATGCTATTTCAGTAAACATGCCTTATTGTACATTAACTCTATATAAAAAAATACATGCAAGAAAAACCTGAACTATGGTGAGCAGCCTTGAGGCCTTTTAAATATTGATGCTGCCAATAGTCCAGAGGTACAAGTGCAATGTGGTGTAGATTTAATGCTACGAACTAATCCTTGAAATTGAAAAAAGTAGAACCTTTGCACACTTTGCTTAGAAACTTTGCACAATTTAAACAAATGAAAAGTGTAGGTTTGCTGCATCCTAGTAACATTAGTAAGTAACACTAGTGACATAAGTTTAGCTTCAACTTATGAAAACTGATCAGACTAAGGCATATGTTGTGTGTCTGTTGCATGCTGACCTGTGGGGGCTGAGATGGTGGCTGGGGCGCTGGTCCTGCGGCCCCTCTCAGCAGTGATCTTGATGGTGTAGAGCATCCCAGGTGTCAGACCCCTCAGGATGTGTGTCTCTGCGCTGCCTGGGACCGTCACCTCGTCTCGATGGCCATCAGGAGAAACATAGATCAATCTGTAGGAGTCCAGTTTGGCCATAGGGCGCTTCCATTCCAGCATCATGGTGGTTTCTGTCACTTCTGCAACAGTCAGGTCCTTGGGAGCATCCAGGGCTGAAAATACCAGTAATAAAGAACCGACGTGAGGAATAAAAATTAGCTGACAATGAGTTGAGCTGAGACGAGCTGGTCCCATGGAAGTGGAAAAGAACCACAGGAATACTGAGCAGAGTAGAACCGGTACCATGGAGTGGAAAAGCGGCATAATTAGCACTTAGATGAATAATAATGTCATTTTTGGGTCCCATTTCAAAGTATTTGATATTAATTTAATTATTTTTTTTAGAATATGTCTGTGTAATTCTGCAACCAATCCATTGAGATGCTGTGATCATATTTGAGTGCTGAAGGGAAATAAATAAGCAAGATGTTCCACCAGGGTCAGAATGACATTAAATTACAGTAGAGTACTATCAAGATTCAGCTCCCACCCAATAACAATGGCATCACAACATGTGCATGTGATACTGTACTGCACTGTAGGACCCAAAATAATTTATAATGGATCATGTCTGAGTAAATCATGGTGAAAACATATCCCTAGAAAAGGCAGGAGGTAGGACTTCTGCAGCTATTCAAAACAATGTCACTAAATTAAACAGAAAATGTCCCTTTATCATGTCATTGTATACAATATATATAAACCAATACCATTACAAAAAGTAACATAACATGTTTCTGAATCAACATTATCTCCCACCTCTGACATTCACATAACACATCTTCATCAAAACATCACATCACACACATTACTTGATTACATTAAGTCTGAGGAGCATCTCACCAGTCACTGCATTGGTCGTCCTCGGCAGACTCTCCCGTTCACCCTTCACCGCTGTCACACCCATCCCATATTCAGTGCCAGGCCTCAGGCCTACATAACAGCACAAAATAGAAACACTGTGAGGAGAAAATAAAAAGCAGTGTCATGTTTTGTTTGTACAGATCCACTGAGGTGTCACCAAATGAGCGATGGGGAGACTCTGCAGCCGAGCGGCCAGCTGTTTCATCTAATGGCTCCAGTGCCAGCGGCAAACACAAAAACACTCTCATGTGGCTTGATTGCACAATAGATTGCTGCCTAATTGTATTTCATGGTGAGCCTGTGCTCACCGCAGAGCTGCAGTGTTGTATTTGCATTGATGGATCTAGAGGGCCCTTGTTGTGGAGCGGGGACATTACTTGCTATGATACAACGGGCTTCGGAGGCCCTTTGCTCTCCACAATTAAGCCCTCTGTTGGCCTGATCGCCTCTAATTCCTTTATTAACTCCCACAGAGGTCATCACACACGGAGTCTTGCAGCATGAAATTACACCTAATGCCCAGGAAACTCATTATCAATAAAATCACGAGCGTGAAGGCAATTACAGATAATAACTGTGTGAAAGAACTGCTGAGGTGTATGTGGAGGAGGAGCAGGGGGGGTCCGCTGAATGGACACAGTGCTTTATTTCCATGGGATGGGCCTCCCAAGGACAAAGAATTGGGCCAGACAAAGACACTATTAGCCCATTTTGGAAGTTTTTTTTTTTCTTCGTGGTGTTTGATCCTGCCACGCAGCGGCAAACAGTCTCAGAACAAACAAAAATCCTTCCTCAAAACTATACCTTTTAATATCAGCAGCGCAGATAGGTAAAAACGATGGTGCTTTTCTTATTCGAGCCAGATCTCACACTGAAACGAGCGCCAGCGTTATTCCATTTAGAGCCTGAATGCCAAAGCCCCCTCCCCCTGTGGGTGGTTTTCTAATAAAGTGGGGCTTTTATAGACGGGTAAACATTTCACGATACAAAACAAAGGCGAGCCCATTTTGGAAATGAATGAGTGAATGTAACACTGACTAATTTAACAGCAACACAAACACTTGTCTGAACAATTAAGGGAATAAACACTTAACGCTGTATTTTTTTTTTTTTTTTCCCCTCACTGATTCTTTCGACCACATCATTTAGATGCAAAATGGTTCAGATCACATGAAGAATGAAACTGCTCCTTCCTTTTTTTCTGCATCGGTTTCAATACTGGAGCTCCAATCAATACTAATTCTGGTCTAATTGGTCTGATGTGGTCTGTGAGTCCAGGATTGTAATGAACTCAACTCCTTCATTCCTTGACTCACAGATATTAACATCTGTGGGTCCTGAATGCTCTGGTGACCAAATATCTTGAAGAAATGCGCACAGGTTTTTCCAGCAGTTCCACTTGACAGAATAACACGTGTGTATTACTGCATTTAATTGCGTTCACGCACACAATTAAAGGGAGTTGAAGTTCTCAGGCTTTACTATCAGTGCTTATAGTGTTGTGTGTTTCATTTATAATTGAAATACTGGGGCCTATTTACTGAGGATGTTCTCACACCTACAGTTCATTTGGTCATGGATCAGTCTGAATCAGTTCATAGATTGTTTCCCTTTAGTTTCATTGAACTCGGGGAAAATTCTAACTGAACCGAAAACCATCAGATTGTTGAAATAAATCCAAGAAGATTGCCCCGTGTTCAGTGAAAGGAACTTTTAACACGGAGTAAGAGCAGAATTGGCATTTGCTCCTCATGATGGTAATGATGTGGGTAATATACACAGCTGTCTGCAGGACCCGCTCGGCTCAGAATCCAGTTTACAGCTGGGTCGGACTAAGGTCAGACCGCTTTCCAAACACAGGAGTTCATTTGAGACCGTGTCGAATTCACCTCCTCTGCAGTAGTTTAGATCCATACCTGAGTGTGATTACTGTGTTCACACCTGCCCAGAGCAATCATACCAAGGCGAGAAAGGAGTCAGAGTCTGATTAAACTGGACTTAAAGGTCTGAAAACACGCAAATGGAGTCAGTGCAGGTCAGTGCAACAGCGTAGAAGAGTAAACGATTCATTTTAGCCTTTATTTTGGTGTAATTGGTGTTGCTTGTACTTTCAGAAGTGCAAACACACAGATGAACATAACTCACAACTGACATTTAAAGCTTTACAACATATTTTTTCTGCTGTTTTTACTTGATAAAAGCTCCTCAGAGTTTCCTCGTTTGACTGAGTCTCTTGTAAAATAGTCATCAACAATGTGAAATTTTGGAATGACATAAGAATCCAAGTTCGCCCCATAATATTGCTACTGAAGAAAAAAAAAAGTTGATTTGGTTTCTGCATTTAATACATGTATTTCACACATTAACAGTAGGGCATAGCACACTTTAGCAGGGAAGGCACAAAGGAACCAAATTCAGACCTTCTTCAGAACCATGGAAGAGCGTGTTGACATTATCTGATTCAGAATGAATGCAGACTTTATTTTTTTCATTTGGGTCAGATCACATTCTCATTGTACTTTTTGCTTGTGGACCCAAATTTGTAAACAGAAGCATGTATGTGACGAACTGCACAGGCATTGGACAGAAAAGTCAAGGGGCGGGGTCAATCACAGTCAGTGGGTGTTGATGAAAACAAACATAGAGGTCCTACATGCAGTTATTGTTTTTGAAAAATGTACACAAATTTACAAAAATAATGTTAACTGTGAAGAACAGCTGATTCAGAACCAGTTTAATATGGACATCTGACCCAATGTTAATGAGACATTCAGTCTTCTCATTGCTAAATCTCCGTCCATGGCCCTGACTACCCACGATCAGTCTTAAAATAGAAAATTCTTAGTTTTTTGACTCTTCTAATAATTTTTCATTGTATGTATGATCTTGGTTTAGGTCTCGTCTCGGTCTGAACCCGCCTTGGTCTTGTCTTGACTTGATCTCGAGCCTTAAAAGCGTTGGTCTTTTCTTAGTCTCGAAACCTTCTGGTCTCAGAAACATCTTGGTTTCCGATGGTTTGGTCTTGACTACAACACTAGTAAACATTCAAGTATGCAGTGCACGGCTGCAGCTGGTCAGGAAACCTAAGCACAGGAATAGGAAACATTACAATCATTTTCGGCGGTCCTGGATTTCTTCTGCTTTGACAGCTGAAAGATTTGGAGCAGTCCTACAGTAAGCTTGTAAAAACTGAAGTAAATCCTCAGTAATTACTCCCTTAAATGCTGACACATGATACAACATGATGTGTTTCTGTCTGCAGATGCTCCCTGACAACTGAGATATCTTAAAATGAACACCTTTTAAATGTCGTGGAAAAACAGAGCGTCTGTGGTGACGTTAAACCAGATGGGTATTTGCTAGTGTTGAAAGTGTATGTGTGTTTGCTCTGGGATTAAGTACCGCTGATCTTGGCCCGGGTGGTGTCCTTGGGTCCAGGGGGGAAGAGGAGCTCTCCGTGGTCTCCTCCGGAAAGGGGTCCGTACTTGATGCGGTAGTTGTCGACATGAGCTTGGCTGTTTTTCCATTCTAGGGTGATGGTCTCATCTGTCACCTCTACCGTCTGCAGGTCTCTGGGGGCGTCCAGGTCTACGACACACAAGGACACATGAGGACAGATGTAAAGGCTGTGTTAATCCTCACTCATATTTAACTGGATTTCTAAACGAACCCTTAGGGAGTTCTTAAAACAAACCCCAACTATGGCAGATTCTCATTATTATTGGTCTGCACTTTGATCGCACATCAGCAGGTTTTCCTCCCTCATAAACCTACAACCATAAGTAAAGTACAGTATGTGTGGTCCAGCCCTTCCCGCTGTTAGACCTGGTTTTCATAAACATCTAATGAACGTGTCGGCTTTTCATCTGCAGTCTGTTGGACTTTTACTGCTACACCTCCGGTTGTGTCAGTTTTACCAGTGAGGAAGGACTCATAGACAGGAATGCTGGTCCGGTCTCCCATCCGAGCCATCAGAGACACCTCGTAGTGGGTGTCGGGGATGAGACTCGCCAGGTGGTACTGGGTGTCAGTGTTGGACAGCTCCACCACGTTGCGATCAGCAGTACTGGAGCTCGGCCCGTAAGAGACGGTAACCCCATCCACGGAGGCGACGGGCTGGAACCAGGTCACCAGTGCTGTGGTGTCTGTCACATCACGAACATCCACCTGGGTGGGGGCATCGATCACTGCAGAGTGAAGGGAAAAAATACTGTAAAGGACTGTTTTTGTATGTGATTATAGGGGAGCAACCGAAACAGCTGTTGGCAACAAAAACCATCTACTGATCTAAAATGTTCAATACCATCTACACCAGTGGTCCCCAATTATTGCGGCCCGCCCAATGTTTGACAATTTTTCCGTGGACTGGGGGGGGGGGGGTGTATAATAACTAAGGTGAATCCACTACGTACTACTTTGCAATTTTATTAGCAGCTTTCTCGTAATATTGCGCCAACAACATAAAATTATTTTTTTAACAGCTTCTCTTTGACCCTTAAATATTAATTATATATAATTATATATATAAAAAAAACACATGGAAAAATAAAGAACAAGAACCGGCAATTCCACATTTTTTCCCTCTATTACCTAAATACACAACATGTTTTATTACTATTAAATACTCATGAAATTTTTTTTTTTCATTATTTAACAGATGAAATAAAGTTGGCAGTTTAAACCTAGATAATCCAGTCATTTTTCAAAATAAAGGATTGTTCAGACTCATAATACATACAACAGAAATAATTAGTTATTTGGTGGCCCGGCACCAACTGATCCACGGACCGGTACCAGTTCGGGGCCCGGGGGTTGGGGACCACTGATCTACATCACTATCAACACATTGAAATAATATTGGTGCAAGTCCACATACTTCTCTTAAGATATTTGCGGTATATTTTTTTGTAAAAGGCTAGCGTGTATGTTTTTTTAAACACTAAAACAAAGAGAGGAATTCGCTTCTTTTAACTATTTATAGGTTATTATGATGAGTGAACCAGTAAAATAATAACATAATAATTTAGAAATAATATGAACTCCAAACTTTTCTCTGTTTTACATCTACACATTATTTTTTAAAACAATGTGAATAATGTGAACAAACTGAAAAATAAGTGTAATTTCAACAATATTATGCTTGAATTTATAATTTCTTATATGTTCTTTATAATTTACAGACACAGTGGATCTACAAATACACAAAACATTTAGTATCAGCAGAATATTGGTAAAATTGAACTTACATCTCTTAAGACATTTCAGGTTGTTCATATTTGTTGAGATTTTTAAAATTTTTTTGTGAAATTCTACTTTGTTTTAGTGTAAAACATGTAGATATTTACATTTACAGAGAGAAAAATTGGGAGTTATGAGTATTTATAGATTGATGATGATAGTATGTGACTGATGTGACCCACTTGAGATTGAATTGGTCTGAATGTGGAACCTGAACTAAATTGATTAATATCATAATATCTATTTTTATATTTCACAAATTCACCCCAAGGGCCGGACTGGACCCTTTGGCGGGCCAGATTTGGCCCCCGGGCCGCATGTTTGACACCTGTTCTCTAAAGGCGGACACATGATCCAGCATCCTGTGTTTGTCTGCAGATACTCACTGCCAACTGAAGGAACTTAAAACGAACACCTTAGAACGTGGTAGAAGTCTCCTGAGAACCTAGTACTTAGACCTTGAGTTAAGATGATTAAATTTGGAAGAATAAAAACACTGCAGACTGCTTGTACTTTGAACTTCGCCAGTGGTGATGTGAACTTGGATGTGTGTAAGTATGTATGTTGGCTCGTTCCAAAACCCCTGTAGCGCTAAAGTGAAGCTTTGAACTGTTTTTGAAGAGACAGACATGGTAAGAGGTGTAACTTAAAGCCCGACCGAGAAGTAACGATCATTACACTGAGTAGTTATGATCCACAAGTATTGTTCTTGGTTCGGTTTGTTTGTTTGTTTAACACTTCAGCAGCAAAACTGTTATTGAATTCATACCAAATTGTGTTTATCGATTGCCAGTGACCCAGAATACATGCTATTATATTTTGGGGAAAGTTGGTCAAAGTTACATTTTTAATGAATTCTGTTTTTTTCTCCCATTTCCTGTATTTACAATAGGTGAAATTTCAAAAGTCTATAAAAACATCAATAAAAAAAGTACGTTTCTTTTGGCGTTTTCCTTCAGGGGTCGTCACAGCGAATCACATTCACATGTTCATTTGGCTCAGGTTTTTCCGTCGGATGCCCTTCCTGACACAACCCTCTGACACTGCCCCCTTGTGGCTACAGGTATAGGGATGTATAGCATAAAGGGCCTTACCCAAGGGCCCACCTGAGCATCGAACCAGCCATTTTCCGCACCAAAGGCAGTGGCGTCAATCAATATCATCAATCTTGTTTCAATTTACTTCAAATTTGGTACATAAATATAAACAATTGACATGATGACATCAGCTGGTTTAATCCCAAAATAAGCTACAATATGTGTGAGAGGCACAATCACTAACCAGAACAGTCGGACACAGATCTCCCTGCGCACTGAACTTCCCTAATGAAATCAAAGTTTCCTTAAACTCACTGTGGACCTACTGAACGTCATAGCTATCTGTCAACGTAACTAATAAAGCTTCGTTCAGTCCAGACGCTGGCTTTGTTGGTATTTTAAAATAAAACAAAACCCAATGAAACATTTACCGTGTTCGTGCTTTCTGCCTAAACAAGCTTTGATTCAGACAGATTCAGTTTTGGTTAGTGATTGGGTGAAGGCAAACCAGTGGGAGGAGATCATTTTGATATGAACACGTCAAATAAGAATCTTTGACGCATCAAATTCTTAATTCTTATATAGCACTTTATATACACGTTGGTACTCAAAGCGCTTTGGCCTCACATTCACCCATTCACACACCAGTAGACAGCTACTATGCAAGGTACTAACATGCCAGACCTACTGGGAGCAGTTTAGGGATCAGTGTCTTGCTCAGGGACACTTTGACATGTGAACAGTGGGAGCCAGGATTTGAACCTCCAACTCTTTGGCCATTGGACAACCTGCTCTACCAACTGAGCCACAGCCGCCCCAATTGATGTGTCAAATAAGCTTACAGCACGCGTCAAAACTAGGCGTAAACGTGAACACTTTGGTTTGCCATACTCCTGCATTTATGAGAGAATTCACACTATTTACAAATGAAATCCTTATGCCATGAAGGGCACCTCTTCAACTGCACTGAAATTGATTTGTCACACGCAAGAAACTTTGGGAAAGTCATCCCTCTGTGCTGGGCTGATAAAACGAAGAATCTGCATTTGAGCTTAACACCGATTTGTCTTCTAGGCAGACTGCGAGTGTGTCGTTGGGTGTCATGATACCATTCTCCTGGGAGGCCGGCGTCCCTCTGAGCCTGACTGCTTGACTGGCTGGTGCCTCCCACACATGGTAGGTTTCAGTTGGAAGGGGTGGAGAAAGGAGAGACTCTCTCCACACAATTAGCCCCTCAGCATGCAAATCCCACAGTATACACTGCGAGCCGGTGTAATAGGAGACATTAAGACAGCCTGAGTGACACAGAGAACTGTAAACCTCATAATCTGAACCACCGCTGACACGTGGCCATACAGGCAGGTTCTAAAATATCTAGTGACTACGCAGTTACTTCCAGATACATAAGAATTTACATGAAAAACTTGCAGGAAGAATTTACATTATAGTAACAAACTAGAAAACACTAAGAGAGCGCAAACCTCCACCAAGCAGCACAGTTCCCCCACATATTGTGACTGACACCCCACAATATTACTGCCACATTTGTTTTTTTTAATGTATTTTATTAAATTCTTGACACTGGAAACATACCCTTTGCAATTACAATTACACTGATATCGTTATTTATTGAATAGTTATTCCGTAATGGTGGTTTTCTTCAGGAACTATCTACCTCCATAACTATTGAAGATACGTCTATAGAAAAGTCTATGGACTATATGAGAAAACAGGAGTTCCGCTGCCATCTGGTGGACATTTGTTAGTAACGCAACAACGCTAATAATAACTAATAGAGAATCCTTTAAAAAATTTCTGGATCCAGACTGTGATCCGGATCACCTCTAGAATTTAATCATCTGTTCCTTGTCTCACAGCGAACATTTCCTGAAAATTTCATTAAAATCCGTTGATAACTTTTTGAGTTACCTTGCTAACAATTAAACAAACACATAAACCCAGGCGAATTAGTCGATTCGACTTAGAGTAAACAAATATCCTGCTTCTATCTACAAGTTCAATAATCTGTCAGATCTGAGTGTCAGTAATAATTATGCATTATTTAAATTCTTATTTGCTAGGCTTGCATCCCCTCTTAAATGCATTTCACTGCAATTAATGCATAATGTCTATAGTCTATATGACAAAAATAACCATAATAACATTAATTTAATTCAATTTTTAGTTTTTTTTTTTTTTTTTTTTTTGGTTTGACTATAATGGCAAAACAATATTACACTGCAACAAATCAAATATTATTATTATTATTATTATTAGTGGTAGTAATAGGATGAAACGATTATTAGAAAATGAATGAATGATTAAATCTCCCAAGTATTATTTTAAGTGTAGTGAAGTTTTAAGAGTTACTATGTGCTGTGCAAATATGTGACAAAACATTATGTTCTACAGTCAGTCATTACTGTAACTCAGCAGCTAAGGAGGCTTAAGGGTCTATAAGGAAAAGTAACGATGGCTTTGAATGGCATTTCCATGCAGTTCTATGTTTCTTTTGGAAAGTGCAGACCATTTTCAAACCATAAATAAGCAAGGCCTGGCCTGACCCACTGCTGGAACGAGCTGTCATTTATTACACTTGGTGGTGAATATAACAAACACTGAAACTACTTTGCTGAAAGAGGAGCCTCCCACGGGTGAACGTGTGCACACTTTGAGTACAGGTTTAAGTTTCAGTTTTCTGACCCAACCGCAGAGCCTTTCTTTAAATAAAATACACATTTAACAACTTCAACGATGAATTGGAGCAGTGTATTGACCCCCCCCCCTCCGGTCCATTGGCCTAAAAATAATTTAAGACAGTGGGTTCTAACCTTTTTCAGTTCTGACCCCATTTTAACACACATTTCTGCTGACCCCAGGCATTCAAAACTGACACTTTTTTTTGTTGTTGTTGCTAAAATTTATTTGTTTTTGATCATGTAATAGTTTGTTGCAAATAAACTTTCATTTTAGACACATATAGTTTATATAATGTATATTATTATGGGATGGAGGCAGAAAAGCAAGGTTCAGATTAAAGCACGAAGAGGGAATTTGATTTTCCTTGGTCAGGATATCAACAGTCAGTCCAGTTTGTATTTACAAGGATGAGAATTAATACTGAACAAAC
>JAPSES010000219.1:19024587-19036177 GCA_029822895.1 Maxillicosta whitleyi
AGACAGTGAATAGTGATCCATGAATCCACATGATGACAGAACCAAACTACACCATAGATGGAATGTAGATTCAGTCTTTGGTGGCGGACGTAAAAATCCAGAAGAGAAAATACGCAACAAGGGAGTTTTCGGCAACTCTGTGCAGACAACATGGAAGTAACGCGCCATGTCGGACTAATGAGTCGAGCCGAGCCAAGCTGGTCTCATGTAAGTGGAAAAGAACCACAGGAATACTGAGTAGAGTAGAACCATGTAGAGTAGAGTCACTACCATGTAGTGGAAAAGTGCCATAAATTAGTCTGCTGTAGATGTCTGAGACAACTGAGGATTTATACCTTGCATGGTGCGAACCTGGAGGCCCTTGAAAGATCGGATGGCCTTCTATTCATTGTTCAAGATGTTGAATTATCATTATGACTTGGTAATTATGAGATCAATGGTGCCTAAAAACCTAAATCTCAGTATTTCAAGACACGCTGTGATATTAATCAAAGCTTTTTTTTCCCCAGACTGGCAGCCAAATCTACTTTGTTGGAGAGTCCACACTGTTTTCAGAATGAGCCAAAGTCTAAACAGGAAAAGAAAACATCTGTCAGATTAAAATTAAGTTAACAAGTTAGATTCAACAACCTTTGAAGGTTAGAAAAGTGATCGCATTTGTATTTCTGTAAATGCATTCAGATGCTCTGGACACTCGCATTTTCCAAGTGTCTTTTGTGTTGTTGATGTTTCAGATGTACCACAACATCAAATCTGGGGTGACAGAAGATGACAGAATCCATACCAGACTTTAAAATATACTGTCTTCTAGGAGAAAGCCATGAAGCTGCATGACTATAGGAGGTATGCACAGATGCCTACACCATCACCAGAGCAACTCATGCAGGTAGACAGAAGACATTTGTACAAACACATTCAGTCTGATTTAGTCCAAGGGTAATTGAGTCAATGTTATCATTGAACGTCAGGCATTACAAAGATAACATGCAAAAGTAGGTTACATGACAAATCGATATACAAGAATAGAACATCATGACTGTTGATCATCCTTCTGCTTCTCTGCAGTGGTAAATACTTTTTTTTTTTTTGGCCAGGTGACCAAGGAACAACCAACGATATCAATGTCTATCTTTGACATTTTCTTTCATGTAAAGTTGAATCTGAATTAGTGCTGTGAAATGATTACAATTTTTAATCAGATTAATCATGATGATGGCTAAATCTGTGTTCATTTTGACAGCCTTAGTCTGAATGTGACACTAGGTCAAGGGTGTCCAATCCTGGTCCTCAAGGGCCAGTATCCTGCATGTTTTAGATGTATCCCTCTTCCAACAGACGTGATTCAAATGATCAGCCTATCATCAAGATCTGCTGAAGCCTGATAATGACCGTCCAGTGTGCATGAAGAGGGAAATATCTAAAACATGCAGGATACTGGCCCTCAAGGACCAGGACTGAACACCCATACACTTGGTGGACAGCTGGTTTTCCGTTTTGAGACATTTTGTAAAGTGTCAAACCTGCAGATCCTGCAGATGTCACCATTATACGGTAATGACGGGTACATCCTGACAAACACAACCTATTTTTGGCTAAATATGAAGGTCATCTACAGCCTGCTAGCCAAGCTTTACTAAGGTTAGTGTGTGTATTCATTTCTGTTTCCAGTGATTCTTTAGAGACTGTCAGTGCTAAAAGACTGTTCACTTTCACCTGCAGAACTTCTCAAGTGTTCGTTGCTACTGTAAAGTCATGATGTCAGACTGAAAACACATCTAATAGCGTTCAGCTGCTGATGACCTTGAGTGATCATTTAACCAACAATGAGTCTGGATCTCAAGTGGCCATGTGGAAGACATTGAAATTGTGATCATTTGGCAGGTTACATTGTTCTATGCAATGATTTATTATCTTTATCATTCCATGTATTATTTCAATTGTATATTGGGTAGACAAAGCTATAAATGTGCAACTGACTGCACTGCGATAGATATGACCCTGTAAATAATCAAAGATTGGACTGTGAACATTATACGTATAAATGCTGCATTGCTGTCTTAGTGGTTCCTACACTGTGTGAGAATTTAAATGTAATTCAATGCAAAGCTTTGAGTATTTGCTGTCAACATCTGATGAAGCATTAGAGCCCTGAAAAAAGGTGTTTGTGCCAGCCCCACTTTCAGCCCAAAATCCTCAACTTTGGCTTCGAGTGAATGGGTGCAGCTTTGGCACATAACACTACTACCCCATAACAACTACAACACCTTACACACAAGCGGTGCAACATAGTTTTATCAAGTGATCAGTTTGTTGGCTTTGGTGGTCCTCTTTGAGAAACCTTATTTTTTATTGCCTTCCAAAATATATTAATCCATTGTAGAAATGTAGTTGCCACCTAATTCATTTAATTTGTTTAACATTAGGGAAATATTCTTGCTGTTGAAGAAGGGATTGCTTTTTGTGGTCACTGGTGTCAATGGCATACTTTGTATACAAAACACCCTGCATTTACTATCAGTCCCCTGGATCTATTACAATGTGTCATGCAACGCTAAATTCTGAGACAACAGTCATTATTCATGTCCTGCCAGAAGCCTGCATCTCAGGTTGAGGTAACATCAGTGTAAGTGGTTGACCAGATGACTGTGTCTCTTTTCGTGTGAGAACATTAACATTAAACTATGCATTCTCATCAGGAGACATGTGTGCATTAGATGCAGCTACAGAATAGTTTTGGTTGTATAACTGAGCTGGCATACACTCTCTTGACTCAGGCCCTGCGTCTCTTACATCCCTGGGTTTCCCATCAGTGTAATGTAAAAACCACCACAACCACCTAGCATGCAAGACAAACTTTCCTCTTCCTTCCAGGAACAAGCGTTTTCCAGCATGTCCCTAGATGATGCTTCTGTTTCTGTAGCCACATTGCATAAAACTAGCACCTTAATCCTTGAGTAAATCAAGGGAATGCATTTGTTTCACACAAAGGACGACCAAGTGAATCAAGATAAGAGTAAAACCAGGCCAGACCAGTCCACACAAATCCACATAAGCTACTGGATACCCCTTGTTTGATAAAGCATGCAAGAATCTGTCTGATTATTGCTGTCTATTACTTAGCATTGATCTTGTTTCCATTTGGACAGTTGAATGATAAAAGAGGATAAATCCCCTTGGATGATTACTTTACCAGTGATATCATTTCCTACTACTCTCTCCCACATTTTAGATACAAGTTTTAGTAGTTTTAGAGATTCATGAGGAGGCTTACTGTCTGGGGAGGATAGCAGACATCATTTACAGAAGTCTGGATTTCTTTCAAACTCAGCCAAGGCCCCATACTGGCAGTTCTAATCGTCACTGTAGTTCACCTAAGCTGAGACTCTCCCATATGGCAGGTCCAAGATAAATCAGAACAGAAAATTATTACTCTGCAAGCATTCAGCACCAGTTATCTGCACAGTTTGTCTGAAGAGAAAAATGCAATTTGTCTGGGCATAAAAGAAAACAAATTGTTATCACTCTGTGCAACAGCAACCCCAGTTCGGTTATTTTAACGCAGACCAACATGGAAGTGCTTTCAGTGTTGCTTTAGGGAGGGAAAAGACAGATTTGCTAACTATCAGCAGCGCAAGCAGACAAGGCAGCATCTGACTGATAACTCAACAACAAACAAACTGAATAATGAAACAGTGTGCCCCACTTGGTGTGTAAAAGCTGTAAATATTCAATGGCTACAACTACAACTCAAGTCCCACAACTGTATGTTAAACAGTAGTGATAGCATGTGCATGCTTTCTTTTCATTTCTGAAGAATTTATCAAGCTTGCCTAGTTTTGTAGGTCACTCATGACAAAAACTCAGCTTGCCTTCTTCAGTACAGAATCCAAATCTGGGTCGCTTCTATATGGACTGAATGAACAGTTATTGTCTGGGGTTCTTTTCACCTTGAGATACTGTCACAGTGTAACAAGGGAAAATGACCAGGAAATGGGCGTCAGTCATGGACACCAACTGTCAAGAACTGTCGGATAAACCATTTTCTCTAATCGCACCTTACTAAGCACATCTGATCCCAAAGAGTCAGAGATACACCAGAAGTGAAATGTGCTGATAAACATATTTGTCACAATCAAGGTGAAAAGAACCTCTTACATACGTCCAGAAAGAGCAGGTGAATATTGATTTAGATCCAAGGTCATAGCTGGGGAGATAGCGAGTTGCTGAGGGCAGCACTATGGCTGTGAGTTATAATCATCAAACACAGAAATGAAATTCCAGGAAGAGGCATAGCTTGAGTTGACTGCTCGATGTTCGATCGATGGTACAGTTGTTGCTGCCTCTCAGAAAAGGTTTTTCAAATTTTATCACCTTACGCTCTATAACACACATGCCATCTTTCTTTTTCTGCCTTTTATGACTGGTGTAGCTCTTACTTTTGTGCTGAAGTGCAAAAAAAACCCTGACGTTATAGTAAATAAGTACACTGAGTGGATGCAGCATTAGAAAACGAGACAGCGAAGTAATCTAGTTCGGCTCATTTAACATGAGGGAAATGACTGAGGAGGTAAGATGAGGCTGACAGCAGGATTTGGTTCAAATGCAGCTGTGATGTGGTCAGGCCATAACATTTGGACACAGCTAATTGGCTGAAGACAAGCCTCCTCTCATTTTACTTCTCTGGAAAGTGTTACATCTTCTGTCATATTTGATGTCTGCACATTTCCAAGGTTCAGAAGGTCAACGCTCACTGTATAAACCAACAAAAAGATCATTAGAACATATTCGAACCTCCCAGATCTCCAATTTCCTTGAATAGAAACTGCGTTAGCCAGCCTTCACTGCAAACGCTCCCTTTTACTTATTTTTGTCTCTAATGAGTTCTTCACAGTTAAAGGATGACAGCGATTAATCAAAGTATTATCACCAAACTGAAGCTCACTTTAGCACTTCCAAGAAGTTAGAATAAAAAGTGAGGGCTTCTTTTAAAGAGTAAAATACAAAATAAAGACAAGGTTTAATGCAGTTTCAAGTACCACTCATCTTCTTTGGTGTAGTTTGTTAAAAACCAGGTCAAATTCTGGTCTAAATTAAAGGATAAGACAATTAGAGTCAGTCAGAAAGAGCTTTTATTTCATTTTATGTTGATTTTCTGAAAATGTGAAAATGCACCTATAAAATTAAAGTCTAAATCTCACTGTGATCTGATGATTTTAATCTAGCTTGACTTTTAATTGGCTTATATTTTATGTTACATATTGGAGCCACCAACAAACATTACAGTGAGTTCAGTTTTCTGAAGGGTGAAATGTCCCCATAGGCGCCACAAATATCTGACTGAAGCCGCCAACATGAAATCAATAAACCATATCAATATTTTTTCCTGACTTCAGTCCCTGCTATCGTTATTTCCCCTGTGAAAAAAAACAAAACAAAACATCATAATTTCACTTGCTAAACAGAAGTGAAATGAGGTATACACTGTTTTTGATGGATGAAAAGACGACGGGTTTCATCAAACTGAGGCAGCGCTCATTGGCTCTCTGCTGTGACCCCACTGGATCTGATGACACAGATAAAGGGGGAGTGGTGGGGGTTAGTGTGTTCATGGCTGATAAGGCCAATGGGAGGCTGGATCTGAGATACCGACAGGAACACTTATCTGGATACTCAAGGAGAGTGCTCTGCCAAGGCTGAGTCCTATCACACTCAGAGAAGCACCAGAATGATGTGGAGCTGGAGTTGTCATGTCTGACTGATACTGCCCTGGAAAAGTCTATTTCTACAACCAAAACCAATTTAGGATTTTGACACTAAGATACGGAGAAAACGAATGTGAAGCAAACAAGACGTTTCATTGGGTCAGTCATCGAGCAGACAGTCAAATTGCGAATCGGTTTTTAATGCATTGTGATTTGACTCACAGCTCCCAGTGAGGCTCATCAATATTCTTTATGGCTCTTTCCCTGCAGTGCCTCTGTCTTACGCTGCTGTTCTCACTGGGTCCAGATGGAGAGGTTGGATGCTCGTCATTGTTCATGAGCTTTTTAACATGCTGGGTGCTGGTGACCTAATGTTTATTAGACTAACCCCTGTGTGGCGTGGAGGCTTGGCAGCCTCATGTGCAGTCTTTACAGCACATCCACCTGCTGTTTTCTCCAGACACTTGTAATTGTGTAGTTCTACCTACTTCCTCAGCTTTCACACTGCTCTGCAATTACTATAAAAATCTGGCTTGTACGTGGCTCTGTACAGAGAGGCTTTGGTGTCAACTTCTGGGGCTCGTCTAAACTTACCATGTAACTAACACCTTCCCTCTCAAGTAATCAGCTGCAAGGTGAGAGCACAGTCTCTTCATGATGCTGAAAGGGCTTTGCTGACTTATTTTGCATGATTGTCACCTCTTGTGAGCTTTTGAATATGTAATTGCTACCGGTGTATTTCCTAAAGTGACATCAACAGCAGCCACAACATAAAATAAAACTGCAGACAGCAGACTACCAACTAAGAGAGACGCTATTGACGAACAGACCTCGTGACACAGAACTGTCTGGCTTCATGTTTTATGTACCAGAGAACATTATTTTTAATAAGCTGCCATCTTTTACCACCTCTTTGGTAGGCTCGTCTTGTGAAACATCTCAAACTCCATCTAATGACTTGTTCTCACTACAAATCCCTTGTGTTTTTACTGCACTTGGAAGAGCTGCTGTTAGTTTCAAAGCCCAGACTAACTGCACTCTTTCCAAAGCGACCTAAAACTTATCACTTTGGTACTCCCTGATGAATTTAAATCCACGATCAAAACCTGCCATCCTCTCTCTGCACCTATTTTAGCTAAATATTTCCATCCTGCATATTGTAGTATTTTATTAAATGAATGTATATCCTTAATTTTTACCTTCCAATATTACTTTTTATGTCATTTAAAATTATACTTATTGTTATTGTATATCAAAGCTCTCAGTGACTTAACATGTTAAAATAAGCTAATAAGATAATTCCTACATAGGCAATGGAGTTCCCTGGTCTTTATGTGGCCATTTCATTTGATGGTGGATTATTTTTGGACTTTAGTCTCAATAATGCTGAGTAAACATTTGAAAAGAGTTCTCTAGACCTTTCAAAGACTGCATATTTCAGCACGTTACACTAAGGGTTTATTGGTTACTTCCATTCAAACAAGCTGAGATGGATTTTTTTTCTCTCTCTTAATAGAAATGGAAGCGAGCGTCTTGGCTGTGATACCCGGACATCTGTTTGTCCTTGTCTGTGATGAAAGCCTGAAGCGTGTTGCGTGTCCAAATTGGGAGTGCCTTCCATTCAGACACTTGTATGAGCCTAATGACCTCGGTCCCCGAGGTCGTCTCTTCATTGGCTTCCCCATTTTTACCATTTTCCCCGTTTTAAATTGTCTGCCCCTCTCGAAAGGGCCCCCATCTTGTTCCAAGAACATTATGGCTCATGCATTCCAATGTGTGGGGGTCACTGTTGGAGGCAAAGTGTCAGAGCAAAGTGTCTACCACATGTGTTCCTCTATTGGCTGCCTCCAATGGAGGGATGGGCTATACAAAGGCATCCCGGATCCCACAGCTCCAAGACTTCCACTCCTCTTCCATCGCGCATTAGCATTGGAGGGACATTAAAAACCATCTGGGTTTCTGAAACCACTGGATTTCATTGAGGGGGGTCTTTGTTCTTTGGTGATGACTAATCTTACTGGAAATGACTGGCACTGTGGTAACTTTTGTTCACAAAAAAAGATTCATTTGTGCAAAATCTAATCCTTTTTTAGACTTTAAGCAGATGGAGTAGACATGAAACATTCTGAAAGATGGTTCATTAAGACTGGTGTAAAAGATCAAGGCCATAAGGAAGTTTAGATTTAGTGAGTTTAATTCAGAAATCAAGTACAAAACATTAAGAAAAGATGAATTCCAACCGTGATTAATGCTCTTCATTAATAAATACGAGGTATCCCTGGTAATTAGTTGACAAATATATGATATTTGTAATACTTAAGACATTTCTGAGACATTTCTAAGACAAAATTGAAAGATTTATAGGGGGGGAAATGCGGTTCTTGGATAAGTCAGTTTACTGAGGGAATCATTTGGATCTCAGGTGGTCATATCTGCTGGACGAAACAATTCAGATGAAAAGATTAACAAGCAAAAGAAGAACAGGAAAAAGACAGACAACAAAAAAAGTAGGCGAGGAGCCGAGAATCAGCTTTAATTTGAGACAACATCCATTTAGTCCAACCAAAACATTTCTGCATCTCTCCTGAGTCTTGCCCAGCGTGGGTCATCATAAATACCCACAATTATTGTTTGCTCTCCATCACCAGTGGAGGAGCTAAGTGGGGTTAAAGACAGTCACCCTCTCAGAAAGCTTTGTAGGCCAAGCTCTGTGTAGCGTTGGGAGCTAACAGCTGTCCAAACAAAGGCCTGTTTCCCACTCATCTTTATGCCGAGTGTCACTGTCAGTGGCCACTCATATGCGTAGTCAACGCATCATAAAACATTAATGCACTAAGCCTGAGCTGCCACCTATGATCGTAGAGCATGTCTGTCACGCATTGTTAATCGGTATCCCAAACATAAATACTCAGTGTAAATGAGAAAAATGAATGAGAAAAAGTGCAAAAGTGAATCTTAATGTGCAGTTGAGGAAACACCGATTGGCTGCTTCACTGCATTTGCATCTCCTCATCACCATCCAGCAGAAGGTGCCCTGGTATCCAGGGATTCTCCTCCAACTCAGCCTATACCTCCACACACACCCATTTCTCCAGTTCTACTGTCAATCCCTTATCCATTTACTTCCCTCCCCTTTTTTCTCCTCTCCCTCTGTCTCTGTTAGATTTACTTAAGAGTTCAGATATCTGCCACCATGAGAATACGATTTTCCTCAAACAGCTTCAGGCATATACAGTGTAAATATGTGAAACCTGCAATATATTCTGCCTTACTCTGCTTCCTTTAGCTGCTAACCCAGTTTAAAGAATTCCGTTAGCTTTCAGTGGGAGGTTCTGGAGTCCCACTGAGATATAAAGACTGTTTCCTAAACTGGTTGAGCTGCTGAAGATTTGAGACCAAAACTTAAAGTACATTTTTCCATGTACATTGTGCGTCTTATAAATGACAAAACTCAAGCAATAAAACACACTCTTGTTCAGTTCAGTGGACAGTTAATAGGGGCTTCACTACTTAATGTTACTTTGAGTGGTATGACCATCAGTTACCTTACTAGTGCTGAGCAGGAAATCACTTTTTCATTGTCACAGGATCCATACATGGGCAATGTATGGATCACAATACAAGTAAGAAATAAGGCTATATATATATCTATATATATTTAAAAAAAAAAAAAAAATCAGTGCAAACATCATTTAGCCAATCAGACGATGCAACGCTCAGGAAATTACTGTCACATTATTAGACGTAGTAGATTTTCTAATTATAATCTTATTGCTTTATGTGATTAACTGACAACATAATCACCAAATTAAGAAAATAAAAGCATACAATCATATATTTAACAGATAACACGTGTTTGAAGCACACACTTTTTCATCATCATGCCATGATTTACTTAATGATCGGTGGTCTTTTAGCTTTGTTTTTAGTCTCCACTAGCTGATGAAGGAAATGTCATCCATCCATCCATCCATCCTCCTATTTCTCTGGAGTTTTCTGTGGGACATACCTGCCAAACAAATGACACTGACCCAGAGAGTATAGACTGCACTACACATGAACAGTCAGTGTGTCAGTGAGGCTGCCAGCTTACAGCCGGCAGCGTGCATGCCGGGTATCTGGGAGAAGAACCAACCGGCAGCATCTAATACACAGCAGCTGTCTGTCTCCTGGGTTACACAAGCCTACTGTCTGCTGGCAGCCATAAAGTGTACAGCTGGACCTACTCCGGCAAGCAATACACACACACACACACACATATACATACACTAATACATCTCCCGACTCCTACGTCCCATCAGACCACCACTCAGCATCAGCCTTAATGCACATAGAAAAATTCAGCTCATCGGCACAGACCTACATCTCTCATCACACACCTAGTTCACCCTTCTAAAGCCATAAATAGAAAATAGCTGGCAAGCGGAAAACTTTCACAGTAAAACATAATTGGCACCCAGGTGTATGTAGTAAAGAGTAGAATTAAGACAGTCTGTGAAGTGACTGCTCGTAAAACATAAAGATGAATTACAAAAGCTGCTTTAATGAATGGAGGTGGTGTATTTTTGCCAACACAGCTGTATTCTTCATTTGACATCAATGCATTAGCCACTTGATCAGACAGTAATTGATTCATTATAAATTGGATGTCATAAATTCAGAGTTTATTTGCATTTTACATACTGAAGTTTGGAAGATAACCCAATTATTAAGGCACATTTTAGTTGCAGAATTGTGTTTTTTCACAAAAATAAGAAAAAAGAAAAAAAAAAAATTCAAAAAACTAACAAAGTTTAAAGTTTTTAGCTCATTAAAGTCCCTGACGCTGCAAAGTTGCCAAGCTCAAGATTTTAGTTCATGTCAATAATTCCAATGAGGCAAATCATTCAGTCCATTCATTCTGGTCCAAGTCAAACACACCGACTCCATGCAGGTAAAAACTTACCTCACATACAACTGAAAGCCTTTCCACTGATTAGGAAATTCAAGCTGAAGCAATGTTGAAGAGAGTCTTATCAGCCAGCCGTAACAAATGTTCTCACTGGTGTGTATCTCTCAGAGCGCTGACAGCTCTGTCATCTTCTCTCTTCTCTCTGTTCTCTTAGAGTGTTTACTCCAGTCTACCTAGAGAGCCGGCTGATGTTGCGCAGCCAGTGAGAAGAGAGAGAGAGGGGGGGTGAGAGCGAGAGACATAGAGAGAAAGAGAGCAGCAAAGAGAGAGAGAGAGAGAGAGAGGAGGAGAGTGAGTGAAAGAGAGAATTCCCTTTCTCTTAAACAGTAGACCCTCTGCGGTCAGACTCCACTCCCACCTACTGCTCTCTTAAATGCCCCCCACCCATTCACCCTCTCCACAGCATTGTGACTGAAAGTGAAGGAGCTGAAACGGGACGCCTCAAGGCTGGAAAGACAGAGAGAGACTGACTGAGAGGAGAGGAAAGAAAGAGGGTAGGAGAGGAAAATGGGGGGGGAAAGGGGAGAGGAGGCTGGATGGAGGGGGTTGGTGGACCATTAGCTGTAAATTGCAGCAGGAAAGCCAATGGCGAGCCAGATATGAGTGAATGCAGGGCCTGCATTAACATAGCATTTACAAAACTTGAAACCAGGGAGTGGAGGAAGACGGTGTGGGCTCTTTATGTGAGACTGATGACAGGACAGAACTTCAACTGATGTAATCAGTCCGACTGGTGTTGAAGATGTGTTAACAGTTGAAGTTTCACTCCTGCAATTAACTGAGGATGTTGTCAACAAATTCATTTAAGATAAAAAAAAAAATAAAAAAAATAGCAGCAACTTTCTCATGACACATGTAGCAATGTTCACTGTGGTACTGTTTATGTGTCACATGTTCACTGCGGTACTGTTTATGTGTCACATGTTCACTGCGGTAC
>JAPSES010000219.1:19037148-19052357 GCA_029822895.1 Maxillicosta whitleyi
AGTATTAATTCTCATCCTTGTAAATACAAACTGGACTGACTGTTGATATCCTGACCAAGGAAAATAAAATTCCCTCTGTGCTTTAATCTGAACCTGGCTTTTCTGCCTCCATCCATAATAATATACATTATATAAACTAAATGTGTCTAAAATGAAAGTTTGATCAAAAACAAATTCATTTTAGCAATAAAACAAAAAAGTCAGTTTTGAATGTCTGGGGTCACCAGAAATTTGTGATGTTAAACTGGGGTCAGGAACCACTGCACTAGAGAGTAAAGAAACATGCACACAAATCAGCTGGCATGGAACAGAATGGTCACCATGTAGAGTATCTCACACACACACACACACACACATATAGACACATCTTAAGAGCTAACACTCATGTGACTAATGATTCTGGATGGAATATATGAATGGTGGCTTCTTTGCCCCTGACTCATCCATTGAAATACTGAAGGAAGACCACTAAGTGGAAAACTGACACACTGAATCAAACAGTCGTGTCAGTAACCATCTCCTGATTAGAGTTTGCTTGTGGTACCATATGTACGCTGGTTGCAATTACCATTCGTCCTGTGCTGAAGAATTTGATGTAAACAGTCACAACCGCTTCAAATAAACACAGAAACAAAGACTTTGGGATGATCCCGCTCCACACGGATCCTATCCCTCCGTTCTTCAAAAGCGACTTCAAAAGGATGGAGAAATGCGCTTCAAAAGACCTTCCATAAGAGCCGGTGAAAAGGATGGCATGACACACATTAAGTCAGAAAATGACCCCTCAGATTGATCTTAAGGGACTTTGGTAGTGATGATGACAATGGTGGGGATAAATGAAAAACTGTCAATTAAATTGCTGGTTATATCATAGAACAGCTGCATAGTGAATGAAAAAGAAGAAAAAGATAAGGTGACTAACTTTCCAAAGGTTATTCCTCCCAAACGTGTCATTTAGAAGCTGGATAAATGCCTCTTTTTCTAAGCTAACGTGAACTAATCTTTGGGGAAATATGCGTTTGTAATCTAAACTGCCTCACATGTTAATAAAGGTGGGGTGGTATTTGAGAAGACGAAGATCCGAGGGTGTTTCGTGAAGCAGAGTGAAGCTTTTCTCAGCAGGGGAAATGATCCTCGTCTTGTTGCTGAGAGCCAGTAGCCAGTCAGGCAGAAAAGATCCTCTCTAATCCCATATACAGCACAATGGCACATATGTAGCACGGCTATCGAGTGATAAAAAGCAAATTCAATGACTTGAGGGGCCCTAAATTCATTTTCATCCTCGCTCCCCAGGGAGAAGAAGGAAATCTATACAGTCGGGGTGGAAAGATCTTTCTTTAATGACTTCTGGCTGTAATGATATCATTTAGATGAGATGATGGGTTGAAAGCTTGGCAGTGCATAGCACCTGTTTTAAATGGCTGTAAGTGTAGATTCCCTGCATGTCTCCATCTGTTCCTGTTCTCACCTTCCTGTTGCTCTCTCTCTCTTTTCTTCACAGCCTCGCCAGGCTTCATGGGGAATTGCTGTGGGAGTTCTGCACCTCCCTGTTTGCGAAGGCATACCTGTTCGCCGACTTTTAGAGCAACTGAACTGAGCGGGTTTGATTTCCCAGATGACACCCAGTACGTGCATCCTCGCCTGTCATCCAATTTCTGCCTCTCCGGAACCAGACGTCTGCTGGAGGGAGCCCATTTTATTTCCATTAGAGCACAACAATGTTCAGTTTTATCGGCTGTCATTTAACATATACGCACACAGAAGAAAGGCTGCAATAACATGCCAGGCAAAAAGAGAAAACACTACCTGCTCTGAATGTTGGGACACTGAACCACCAGGGACGGAAAAACAAACCGCATTTTCAAGACAACAGGTTCCTTCTACGCAGCAATATTAAAAAATTCAATGTATGAGCTGCAAAGACCAGAGAAATCAATTATGAAACAATACACAGTAACTTAATTGTGGCGGTTGGTGTTTAATTCAGTGCTGGAAAACTTAATCTATTGGCAGGAAAAGGAAAACTGAGCCAAAGGTTGCCTGAAGCACTTATAATAAGGTCTTCTTGCCACTGTATAATTGGTGGCATCTAACTTGAAGGAAAGGAAAGGGACTCAGTAGGGTGAGACACGTTCTGTCAATGACAGTGAGACCTAATTATACTATGGAGCCCCTGCAGCCATGGAGGATGTCAAAGCGGGCAGCAATAAGGCAGCCGATAGGGAAGACACACCACCCGCCTTGGGTGTGTGTGAGCTCACAGGTGACCTGGAAAGACCTGTTTACCTCATTAAAAATGAATCACAAGGTAATAAGGGCCCCTACTCCTGCTCTTCCCCCCCTACCCGATGTCTGTCCTTCATCCATTATGCAGCAGCGAGGTGGGACAGTGTGGGTTAAGTCCTGAGGGAGGGTCACTTGGACGGAGACCCAGTCTGCCTGCTTCTCCCCAAGCTACTAAAGCCCCCTGCCTCTCAAATGAAATAATGAGACAATAACACATTGATGGGCGGACTGTGATGATGAGCATTAGGTGCGGAGTCCAAACAGAAGCAGCCATCAGCGATAACCCTGTAGCCACAGTAAGTTAAACAGGGAGGAAAAGCAGCCTATTAGCAGTGATACATAATTCATAGTGCGGGGAATAGGCATGCCCCGTGATAGGTTTCATAAGACGAGGGGGTACAGACAAAGCAAATTGTGCAGTTTTGTTTTGATGCAGCTGCTTATATCAATGTTTGGGAACTGCTTTAGTCTGAAAGGGATTTGAGGGTTTCGATGTAACACAGACAGACTTGACATCAGAAGGTCGTATCTGAGACAAGTTGAAAAGAAGTGGAAGTCAGGCTGCTGAGAATTTGGAGGGAGATGTGTGTTTTGCTTTTTTTGGGGGGGGGTTGTTCAGTGTCAAAGAGAAGCTCAATATCTATCCCATATATATGTTAGTTAGCCAGTAATTATCTTGTCCAAGGTACAATAAAACAGCATCCAGTAGAGCCTGCTGACATATGTTTGGTGTATTTTTGTTTAGGGGAGCAGGTGATTTGGCTTGAGTTCTAAAGAAGATACAGAAAATCCCAATGGGAATATACAAGTAATTGTGTCGTACTTAAGCTTTAATGTGAGTGTGTCACATTGTTTTCTATAACAATGATCAGCTCAGTATATGATATTTTAAAGCTCATGAGGTATCTGAGAGTGACAACCTCAGTACAACCTCCGTAAAGTAAAAATGAAAGGATTTGCTTATCTGTCTTTTGCAGAACTAATTAAAACAAAAACCTATGCAACTGACTGGATCTTGGAAACCACGCTTAAGTCAGAGATGACTGACTGACTCCCCCTAAAATAGTGTTATTTAACCTTGGGGGCGGGACTCCACATGGGGGTGCCTGGGATTCAAATGGGGTCACCTGAAATTTCTAGCAATTGATAAAAATAAAACTTTACTAATAAAAAATATATGTCAAGTTGAGAGAGACAATCACAATCTATAAAAGACATGAAACTTAAACTCAAATGTTCATTGTGGCCAGTTTAAGATGCTGCAGCTCTTTCATAGTTTGAGTTCTCAAAGCATATATAAGGCTTTGAGGCCAGAGGTAAGCATTTCTGTTTCATTCAACAACTGTGTTCAACATCTGTCTAATTTTGGTTAATAATTTACACTATCAGGACTATGCAATTTATAGCCACTTTTACACAGAAATCATGGAAAAAAGATGATCCCACCTTTTTTTGTCACCATTTACTGATTTCCACAGCCAAAAAAGTAACAGAGGTGAAACAGGCTGGACTTTTATACAGCGGACCTGCATTCCGGAATCAAAGGGGCGGTGACGCAGTGTGGTATAGAATGCGACGTATAACTTCTGAGTCAGAAATACCCCGACCATAGCAGTGTTGGCTCTCAAAACAACAATGGCATCTCCTCAGTTTGACATCTTTCTGGTCGTGTTGATATGTTTGTTCACGGCACACGCTCATTTTTAAATCCCCTCGGTACAGGGGTTTCACTCGCGATATGTCATCAAAACGTCACACCTTGGTTGCGGAACAAGAGGTGTTCCTTTTACATAGTGTTCTAGAATCATGATTCCAGCTAAGACAGAGGTGGGACCAAATGATCCACCGTTCTATTTACACATACTTTGTTACGGAATACAGGTGAAATATTCCCAGAACAGAAGTGTTGAGTGAAAGGGGGTTATGATGAAGCGTACTGTTTTACTGAAATACATTTTAGCACCCTTTTTGTCCAAATATGGTCACTTCTGTCAAAAAGCCACACACACACATTCAGAAACCAGTGGGTGACATTACAGTTCCTCTGTCCAGTATACAGCTTATGATGTGAACATAGTCAATTTTATTTTATATTTTAAATATGAGGTAACGTAAGAACATCTTAACATCCATCACATGATCATAAGGCTAGGATTAGGCTTAGATTTCAGACATGTTTTCATGGATATATTTTTCAGCCACATGTTAAAAAACTGAACCTAGAAGATATTCCTTTCATATTCCATATTGAGCTTGAAACTCATGGATGTTATATGATTAAACATAATAATGTACATCATCTATAACACAAATCGACAGTAGCTTTACCTCCAGATGTTCCCCCCTGCCTCTGGTCTGTGAGCAAAGCTAGGCTAAATATGTCTCTACACTGGTCTCATGAAGCATCATTTCGGTAAATTAAAGCAGCAGAATCCTTAATGTAAATTAGTCATACAGTATAAAAGGTTTTGCACTCCAGATATGGTGCATTTATGTCCTGTCTCACTGGAGGACATGACGGTGCTACTGAAGATGCTACATATTTAGACCACACACAGTCAGAAGCACCCGTCTGTATAAAAGACCAATAAATGTCCTCGACACCGTGTCAAGACCTTGTATCAGTCCTGTGGTCCCTGACCTTTGACCCCATAACCAAACCCCACCCAGCTTTTGTGTTGCTACAGTTGGCATGGTGTTATCTTTGCATTTAACAGCTGTACACATCAGTTTGTACTCTCCCCTTCTGTCTGATACGCAGGACATTTAATGTGACAGATTATACATAAACCCATCAGACCACAGACTGATTTATAGGCTGCATGCATGCTGCATAATAAACACCAACCAACTTAACATTCCACTTTGCCACAAATATGTATATTTGGCTTTTTACAATAAATGGTCGACATTTTAACCAGAGAGCACAACCAGCCCTGAATAAGCAAAGAGAAATCCAACAGAACATGTCAAGACAACTAAACCATTTCCTCCTGACTGCCTGTCCACAAAGGACTCAGGGTTTAAGGGTGCAAAGATAGCCCTGGTTGAATGAGAATTTTGTTAGTGAGGACCAAAGAGGCTGCAGGAGGTCAGTGTTTAGTGTTTCAAAATGAAATTGTGTGGCTTATTGCTTCAGGGATACCCACCAGTAATGACGAATTGGAAGTTTAATTGAAATAAAATACTAAAAATACCAACTGAAAACAGCTGCAGTCTCCTAGATAGCACAGGCTGGAATGTGTCGAGTAAGACCCGGGGACCTCCTGGGTGAAGTGACCCCAGGAGACCTGACCTCGCCTCACCTCACCCAGGAGTGACAGAGGGAAAGCAACGCCACACAAACCCTGCCGGGACACCCACGTCAGCCCGGGATACAAGACTCTCATCTTTCAACTCCTCCGTCCTCCTGCAGGGTTACAGCAGGGCGAAAGAAGTCAAAAAACAAAGTGGAGGAGGTGGAGAAGACAACACACTGCACTGCATCACACAAAAGAAACTATTTATCACTCAGACAGAAAGTTTTTTAGTATAATTAAGTCTTTTATGTGATGCAACTGAGTCTGTGGAGGCAAAACAAGAGAGGGAAAACATATTAACAAGAGGTTCACAGATGCTTCAGACGGCACATATGCATATCTTTATGGTCACTTTGACGCAATCTGTCTGGACTTCAAATACGAGCACTTAAGCACTTAATGCTTCGAACTATCATGTATGTTCTATTGTTGATGTATGTTTTATGAGAATGTTTCGTTGCTGTCAGCGTGCAATGTACTGTCAAATGTTTCCATGTCAGATTGATGTTTATTTTATGAGATACAATGGGTTTTAGCACAGTGCAACACATATTTGGCCTCAGAGACATTAAAGTTGACTTTACAATAAATATTTTAGAGGAGCGATATGTAATATCTGTGCTTTAAAAGTCAGAAGTATCAATACATGACTTAGAATTAACACTCGTATTGACACAAGTATTTAAACTAAACTCTTCTGACATTATTTCCGATATTAATGTATTTGACTGTAGGGACATGAACAGCATTTATTGACAGCGATGGACCACTGAAGTTATGGGGTATTGAGTCAGTCTGTTGGTTTCCATGGTGAGGAAAACTAACATCACAGTCCTTTTAGCAAAGCATCAGAAAGGCTTTTTTTTTTTTACAGAATCGCTGGAAGAAACTTATTGAGGCAACTTTTATGTCAGTTTAAGATTTTGGAGAGATTTAACAGGCATTCAGTGGTGTAGTGGTCCTTGGGGAAGTTGGTGTACTCTCAATTTTTAGTGTTTTTTTTTTTTGTTTGTTTCTTTGTGTTTTTTGTGTGTGTTTAAGTAGCCCAGAAAAACACTGTTTTAGAAAACAGTGACTCCACTATGAGTGAGTTTCAGTATTTACTCACTATTTTAAAATTATCATCAGGTGCAGTTTGTAGGTATTACTGGTCACAACAGCAGCTGCATGACTGTAAATGCATTCAACATGAGGCAAACATAGGATAACGTTAGCCTTTCATAACATTAGCCTACTCGCAAAGTTGAACTATTAGCAACACCATCTCTTCTCTAAATGTGTAGTCGTATGGTCAGAAGTTTAACAGCGATTCTTCTGAAACCGTCTTAAAATTTACCTCAGAATTATGCGTTCCATCCAAGTAGATTCTCTCAAAACATGCCACTCATTTGAAATATGTTTATTCTGCCGTTCTTGTTCACATTTCCAATAATCACACATCTTTCAATGAGACGTGCAGTGACCTGTCAATCAACTGGTGTGGCACTGATCTGATACTTGCACAGTCAGACTAAAACCAGGATTTCTGCTCAGGTTTGTCTACAAAAAGAAAAAAGAAAAAAAAGCAACATAAATCCAATGAAATCCCTTTACCTTCACTTATGTACTGCTCAGGATTAACTGACAGGTGACGGGTGAAGTGTGTTGTTTCCTGATGCCTGAATATGTTACACAGACCAAACAAAGAGTTACACTAAAGCAGAATCAGTAGAATGAAAAAAAACAAACAAAAAGCAATGAAAATGTCAAGCAAAACACGGCTAGAAAACTGTCTGCTCCCTCTGTTTGTTTGTGTGGGAACTTAACAGTGTGATTTTGTTGCAATACATATTGTTTGAAATGATGAAACGAGTTCGTCAGAGGAGTCCACAAGCGTCTATCGCACTACAAAAGAGAGTCTGTTTATGAAATTCATCAGCGTCGATGAAGCGGACGAGTACTTGTACTTGTTTATTATGTCATGAATTGTTCCCATTGGCAGACAGTCAGCCGGATATGCCCGTCTACAGCTACGATTCATTTAATACACTGCTCCTGAGCGCAAAATAAGTATCATGTAAATGCAAAAGGTGATGGTATTTACTTGCACGTGGCTATATTTTTGCATGAGCGAGCATTACCTTTAGGAGATAATGCATATATCGCCTCCTATTTTGTGCTTACAAATGCACAAGGTTTTCTGACGGAGGAGACGACTGAATCGTATATATACCAGAGCAGACGCCTTGTGAGACTCTGAGGTTCTTATCTCTTCTATTTTAAGCCGTGCAGAGGAGCCCCTATAGAACAGTATGGCAGCTCCCACCCGTTGCCTCCTCGCTGAACCTGTGCTCATATTTAACATCACACAGGTGGAGACGGATGCGCAACCACAGCGTACGTCAGGCTTTATTGCTTTGTAGATTAACATGTCGGGAAGTTCAGAGTATTCCTCCAAGCCTAGAAAGCCTAAGCTGCAGTAATATAAGCTTATATGGTCTAAATATGATGCGATTTGTGCCCGGAAAACCATAACATAACGCATAAGCTGCAGGATTCCATCTGACAACACGGATCCAGAGTTGATATTTTGTTATCGGAGGAATGGAGGAACGCGGCGCTCTTGTAGAGCAGCGTCTAAAGGCTGCTTCTCAGTCTGAAACGCCTCGTCGGTCGTCGGTCACACGCTGCAGATATGGACATGGGGAGGACATCTTCACAGACAGAAGCTGTAGTTAAAGCTGAAGTGCTTCCCGTCACAGCACAGCTCCATTCAAGCCCTGCGTCTCTTTATGGTCGCTTTACCACAGTCTGTCTGGGCAAAGGGTTCAGGCCTGTGTCTTTTCCTCTTTTGTCTGCTCTCCTGGGGGATATGAATGGGAGGTTGGGGCCTGAACAAAAGGCAGATCATGGGTCTATTGGGGGGGACAAATGAGCTTAGTTTGGGTAATGGCAGCCAAAAGGAAAGGGAGGTCTGGGGAAGTATTGAGGCTCACCTAGGACCGGAACGGGAGGGGAGATGAGTTCTCTGGGATGAACAGCTAAGATCTGACAACAACAGGGCCTGTACTGTCTACGAGAGGAGGAAGGGGCGGAGCTAGATGGTTTAGGGTGCTCAGACTCAGAGGGGCACCAGCTGATTGCATGTTTCACCATGGCAACCGTGAACTCAGATCAGTGATGTAGTCAGACAAAAAAAAAGGAGGGTGAACTGTGAAAAAAACAAAACATCTCTTACATATTTTCCTACTTTAAAACGTGGAATTTGTTGTAATTTCATGAATAATATTAATAACTAGAAAAGCACTCAGAGAGCGCACAGTTCCCCCACATATTGTGACTGACACCCCGCAATATTACTGCCACATTTGTTTTTTTATCTATTTTATGAGATTCTTGACACTGGAAACATACCCTTTACAATTAGAATTACACTGATATCATTATTTGTTGAATAGTTATTTGCGAAAATCGACATTTCCATACATCAGGATCTAGCTCCATAACTATTGAAGATACGTCTATAGAAAAGTCCATGGACTATGAGAAAACAGGAGTTCCACTGCCATCTGGTGGACATTTGTTAGTACTACAACAACGCCAATAATAACTAATAGAGAATCCTTTTTAATTTACTTAATAATAATAATAATAATAATAATAATAATAATAAATTTAATTCCATGTCTCAGAGCGAACATTTCCTGAAAATTTCGTTAAAATCCATTCATAACATTTTGAGTTATCTCGCTCGGATCACCTCCAAAATTTAATCATCTGTTCCTCATCTCAGAGTGAAATTTCATTAAAATTTGTTCACAACTTTTTGAGTTTTGACTTTTTGAGTTACTTTTGACTTATCTTGCTTTATCTTGTTTTGACTTTTTGAGTTATCTTGCTAACTAACAAACAAACCAACCCTGGCAAAAACATAACCTCCTAAGCAAGTGAAACATACAATAGACTAATGTATTCATTCATAGGTGGCTAATAAGACATTTCTAAAGGTTTTTTTTTTGTTTTTGTTTTTTTACAGAAGCTGACTGCTAACGTTAGCTGTGAAATGTTTCAGAACAATGCTTTCAGACTATTTGCCACTCAGACAGGCACACAAGCTAGCTATTACAGCTGGCTAGCATGAATCAGTTTATATATATTAAGTTTAGTATGTATTTAGGAATATAGCTATCACTGTGTTGCGTTGGTGAGAGTGAACGGACAGGATTTGTGGTGACAAACAATTTTCTCTGAATTGTGATTTTAGGGTCGATATAAACAATGACAAGACAGGCAACCGACAAAAAGCTATTTCACTGCTAAAGTTGCATCACATTTTTAGCTATTGATAAGTCAGTCAATCACTTAGTCTTTTCCACACTGACCGTTTAGTACCTCTACCCCTCTATTTCACTGTCATATAAAGACATATTTTTGACAATATCCTACCATATTCATCATTTTGTCATGGAACTAGGCTAAAACGTTGATTCCCAGGTTCTTTTTGTCTATCTGGTCTGGTCTTAGTTTAGGTGGTTTTTACTACAACTCAGCTGATAAGTCTTTTAGTTCCTTTTATCTTCAAGCCTTTGTTTATGAGCTGACAGCTACTGATTTATAGTGTCATGTGACCTCACACTAAAACCTGTGATTTTCCAATAGTAAAATTACCCCTAATGGCTCAAATTTTGATGTCTTTGCTTTTCATTATACACTGGTGAGTGGTTATATTCTTTTAAATTATAAGCAAAATTAATTCAGAGATTAAAAATCATTAGAATGCAGTGAAATGGCATGTAATGAGGAGTTAATGCACTATAAACCTTCAGCACTGATCCTTCCAGACCTGAACCGTTCCTACTGCAGCACTCTTCCCACGGCTATGCAAAGTCTACATCTACCGTCCCCTGGTTACCCTTCAATCAGGTCCTGCTTACGCTTGATGGACTGGCTTTTGTCCTCTCCAAAGTGTTCAGAGTACGTGCTAAGTTGGCTTTCTGTCTGTCCAGGCTAGAAGTGTTCCGTGATTGGACAGTTACGTTTCCAGCCCCTGGTTGGTTGCCTCGACTTCGTTCTAAACTAGAGGAAGTGCGTGATTGGACAGTTCTTTCACCTGTCAAAGCGTTGACGGAGCGTACTTCGTTGGGTCTCCCTCTGTCCAAAGTGTTAAGTGTGTTTAACTGGCTGTTCCTCCCGTGCTCCAGAGTCCCCGGACCACCTGATTGGTTAGCCCTCCCTGTCTGTTGATTGTTCAGTGTTTGCAGTTGGCTGGTTCTGTCTCTTTCAGGGAGTTTTGGCTGGGTGGAACTGCTCCTGTCAGTGTTAATAGTTTGTATCCTCTGTCTCTCCCTTTCTAAACTGGTGTCCCTGCGCACTAGTCCGCTCTTCTCTCTCTCCAGGCTGCTCTGGATCTCTGCTCTCCTGGCCAGAGCCTCCCTCAGTTGGGTACGGAACGTCTCTATCTTCCCCTGCAGCTCCTGGAGCTCTCCCTCCCACAGGCTGGTCTGAGCCGCCCTGCTCCCCAGCGGAGACAGAACCAAGCCTGTGGAGGCCAGAGCTGAAACTGGGCCCCCGTTAGCGTGGAGGCTGATCTGTGCCGGGGAGGTAAAACTCCCCAGGTTGCCCAGCCCCAAGCCTCCGAGGCCTAGCCCAGGACGACCGACCATCCCGGGCCTGCCACGCACCGAGGCAGTGTGTGTGCGCAGACGGTAGCTGTGAAGTGTTTCCAGGTCAAAGTGCACACGCTTCTCCTTGGGCTCCTGTGACGGTGAAGAGGCAACTGTGTCTCCAGCTGTGGTGGAAGCAGGGAGGGATGTGGGAGGAGAGGGGGGAGGAGGCTGATGCTGTTTCCGGTGTAGAGTGCAGTTCTCCGAGATGCAAGAGGACGGGCTGGTGAAACAGAGGATCACAACAGAGGACAGACATAAAGTGAGATGGATTGTATAATAATCCGTAGATTATTATTAACAAATATAATGTAATTTCATAAACACATTGTCAGAAAAGTTGGGACATTTTCTAAAATACAGTAAAACCTAAACTCTGTGATTTATTTATAGTCATTTTGGCCCTTTATTAAAGCGACAAAACTACAAATAAAAGATTTTCAGTGTTTTCACCGACCAATCTGAATTTTGTTAAACTATACAAATTTTAATTTCAGTGCCTGTAACACTCACACATGTTACACTGAACATAAGCGTGTTTACCGCTGTACTACACACCCTTTCTTCTTATTACACTCTTCAATCATAACTGAGGGCAGTAAGAGTCTGTTTCTATGACTCGAGCTGTTCAACAGTCTGTGGCGGTCACTGTTTGTTTGTCGTCTTCATCATGTCTGTATAATTTCAACAGGAAACAGATGGGGATTTAAAGGTGACACAGTCTTATTATGATGCTACGCTGTTGGACCTGCACCAGATTAAGGCCTGGTAACGTCCTGCATCTGCGTTCATCATCTGACCCTGTCCTGTTTAGAAAACGTCCAAACTTTTCTGGAAATGGAGTTTGTACAGAATACATTATAGTATGCATTGTAACAATAGTAAATGTATGACAGCAAATCCAAATCCAAACAAATCCATCAGTAATTGATTACTTTTGATCAAGTCCAGTCAGCTCCTTCCCCACGTCCTGATACGTGGTGTGGAGGGCTCGGTGGATTTTCTGGGAACAGATGAGAAAAAAAGAAAAAGAAAAACACAAAAGGGAGTGCCTGATGAGTAAGAAGAAATGTGTTACCTCTTCATCAGTTCTGAAATAAATCAGGAAAGATGGAGAATTATAATTTCTAAGAGCCATTATTCCACCCAGTTGCACAGAACGTCTGTGACAGCTATTACAATTCCTGCTGTGGTGCCTTTTTGAATAATTTAAACAAATGATTGTAATTCAGTGAGAGAATATTCCTTCTCTTCTGCTTGAAATTTAGTGAAACATTAAGGTGTTGGCGTGTTATCCTTTCATAATTTAGCTACGTAACTGTTAAAAAAACAGACCAAAGTCAAACAGTACTATGCTGTATTTTTTTTTTTTCAAACATTTACATGCCTCAGGAGAAGTGGAAGCGTGGCTCTACGGGGGGATTATCTTGAAGGACTAACTCAGATGTCATCTTGTGATGAATGCTAGCGGCTGCTTGGGAGTGATTGCCCTTTGAGAATGATGAAGCAAACAAATATGTGCAGTTTTCATATCCACACTGGCAGTTACATTATGTACTCCTATAATGCCACTGGCATCTTGGTTATTAATGGGTAGACTGACATAAAATATTGTGAATTTGAAGATTTCTTGAAGTTTGCAATAATAAAGTTTCCAACTTTCTGTTGTTTTTTTTTTTTTAACGTTATGTAAACATAATATCTAAATTGCATATTAGCAGTGAAAATATATTGACATGTACACGCTGTTTGATTTTTATGTCGAAACGATACAATTCTGAAAGTATTTTGCTGTGGGGAATAAAGGTCAAAATAAAAAGTGAAACAAGGAATGGAGTTGTATAAAATGTTCACTGTAAAATGTTTATCACCTGCCCATAACATAACAAAACCAAAAAGGAACTGTTTTATTAGGCCGAATAGTGGTTTATTCTAGTAAGTAGCATTAATAATGTGATATATTTAGCCTAGAGTTAGAATAGTGTGATATGTACATGTTCGTTATTATATAATTAGTTCAGAAAATCATACTTTACTCTGAGGGAAAAGTGGATTTGACTTAAATAAACATCATATTATCATGGAGACATAAGAAAGTACAATTTGCGCTTGTAGGTCTGCTAGATTAGCAATATTTTAATGACCTTTCATAAGCATTTCTTAACCTCTAAATATGTAATCAGTATTGACAACAAACATTTCAGAAAAAAACATATTTCTACAGATCAAAGTTGCAAGTGTTTCTAGTGACCTTCCTTTGCCCACCGCATGTCTTTGGCCAGACAATATGAGTTTAACTGCACCATTAAACCATGTTTCATCCAACATGTGTCAAATGTGTTTTTTACTGCCACGATAATGGAGGTCACGGTGAATACTGCTTTACTGTAAAAACAACTGAGCCTGAATCTGCTCAGGGACGTGAGGGTGAATACACGAATACCTCAGCAATATCTTTGTGTTTTTTCTCTGGTAAATGTTTTTAATTTGATTGCACTGCATTTTTTGTGCAGTCAGTGAATGGAAATCTATAAAGATGGTAATATAATTTAATGTCATATAAATAATATATCATATTTTTAAGCTTTAATTACAAACATTACAAACACTATTACATACACCAGTGAATGACAGCTTCAATCAAACCTCTCCACATTAGTTATTTACTGTTTTTTTTTTTTGTGCTATGTCCTTGCATTTACATACACATCAGTATCCTGGTTATGACACTGATTGTGGTTTTGATCATATTTATTTTATACTACTACTGACATTGGCCCAAAAGAGGCCATTTGTTCAGATTTCTTATAAACTGTGCACATATTTCCATTGTTATATCTGGGGACTGACAAATAAATGTTACAGCAATACTAAAACAAGAAAGAGTTTTGCACAGTAAAGTGTTTTTATTGTATTATTATGCAGCCAACTGTGACTTTCTGTAAAAGGCTCTTTAACGCGACCTTCTGATATTTTCAATGTTAATAGTTTCTCTCTTCCTCCTCATCAGATAATCTTATTTTGAATTTCATTTCTTGCTGTCAAATACATTTTTTTTTACTGCTATTTATTTTAATACATCTTATTTCTTTTTAAAAATGTGTAAAGTAATCATTGACAGACTTTTTGGCTCATATTTATAATAAACTTCCTGATGGCTTCACATTTATGATTATTTTGTTATGGTGAAATAAGCTTTTCAAAGCTGTATAAGTATTTGGCTGTTTTCAAGGCTGCAGTTACAATATTATGACAGAAGAGGGCGTAGGTTACCAGAAAAAAAAGGTACATTCCAATGAGTAAAGGACCTTACCAACAGCAGCAGGATGTTCAGACTAAGGTCTGTGTATACACTTGCATATTATAATAATCAGTAATAATTGAGATCTTTTCTTTAGTTTTTCACACAAATCTGTGTAAACGCACACACATATTAGTGTTTACTCACCTGGCTGGTGTGCAGCCAGTACTGCAGAGAGTTTGCGCGTCGGAGGCGGGGGATAACTAGGTGATAGAAGGTGTGTTCACCTGCCAAGGTCAGCAAGGCTCCGCCCACCCCCATACACAACAGCACAAAGAGGCCTGAAAAATGCTGGATCCCCATCTGTAGAGTCTGGCCTTTTAATTAATGCCTCATTTTGTCTTATATATTAACAACCCATTTCTCATTGTTTCTTAATTTGACTTTTAATTAATGCTTCTGTTTTTATCCTTTTACTGTTTTATAGTTATACTATATATATTTTTTTATTAATATTATTATTATTTTTTTCTACAGTGTTTCATCATTCATCATCATTTCTCTGGGTTTGTATGAGTTTTCTAGTTCGTAGACATTTGTAGCAGGAGCAGCGGTTTCTTATGAGCGTCATATGAAGTCAGAACAGCTGCCATTCAGAACATACGAGCAGACTGAGGAGGAAATGATGTGATCTTGTGTGGTGCAAACACCATATACACTGGTCACAGTCCTCTGAACGGT
>JAPSES010000219.1:19080889-19100369 GCA_029822895.1 Maxillicosta whitleyi
TATTTATACATGTTCGTTATGGATCGGATCTACAAACACACTTAATAACAGGCAGAAAAGTGTTCAAATTGTGCTTAGTTGTCTTTAGGCATTTCAGGTTTTTCACATTTTATTGTTACAGGATATTTCGTAAATGTAAATGTTTTCATAATTTAATGTTATGTTTTGAACTAAAACAAGGACAAAAATATGAAGTTGTCAATATTTATAGACATAATGTAAATATAAGTTTTTTCACATCAAATCAAGAAGAAAATATAGTCATTTTTTTGGAAATTATTCTGTTATTATTTTACTTTAGATCATATTAGTCTGTATGTGGAACAAATTCATCCCACGGGCCACATTAGAACCTGTAGCGGGCCACATTTGGCCCCCGGGCTGCATGTTTGAGACCCCTGATCTACAGTCTGGACACATAGGAAATCTTATCAACTGCATTTCTTTTTTTTTTAATTGAATATGACACTCCTCGGTGCACGTGAAGGATGGTCATTAATAATCCAACTGAATAAAATGTTGTTGAAAATTGTATTTAATGAAAATATGTTTTTTTTTTTCTATGTGTCCAGACTTTAGGGATTTAGATTTAGTCAGAATATGGCATCCAACTCATTTTAGGTCAGGGGCCACATACAGTCTAATATGATCTTAAGTGGGCGGGGCTAGTAAAATAATATAAATAATAGGAGAAGAACTTATAAATATTGTTAACGCCAAAGTTTTTTTTGTATGTTTGAGTGAAAAAAATAAAATCCACGATGAAAATGTTTACATCTACGAACTGCACTTTGCAAATTCATTCAAAAAATATGAAGTTGTCAATATTTATAGACAGAATGGAATAATATAATTTTTTCACATTAATTTGAGAAGAAAATATAGTCATTTTTTTGGAAATTATTCTGTTATTATTTGACTGTAGTTCATATTAGTCTGTATGTGGAACTAAAATGAGTTCAACAGCCTCGACTGTGGATTTTTTTTACACTTTGCAAATTCATCCCACGGGCCACATTTGGCCCCCGGGCCGCATGTTTGAGACCCCTGGTTTAGATGTTCAAGACTTGAACTCTTTCAACCCCTCAGTGTATCCTGATGCATGTGTTTGTACTGTGCGCCCCCATGTGGCCAAATAATGTACATCACATCTAAACTAATAACACCAGGAGTGTTTTGTTTCAGGGGCCACATTCAGTCCAATTTGATTTTCAAGTGGTAAAAATAATAACATAATACCCCGTATAATAAAAATAAATAAATAAAAAGACAACTAATGGTCTTCTCTGTTTGTTTCTGGTGCAATTAACATTAAATTATATAAATATTTACATATACAAATCATCCGAACAAAAACGATGCAAATAACCTGAAAAAACCAAAACATCCTGAGAAACATAAGTGCAATTTTAAAAACATTATTCTACAGTTTATAATTTACACATGTGCATTATTGATCATAATCTACAGAGACATTTAGTAACAGGCAGAATATTTTTAATTTTCTTTGGATATTTCACTGGTCATATTCATTCATGTCATTCACATTCTATTGCAAAAAGGATAGTTAATTATTTGTTTGTGTAATAGTTTATTAATGTTAATATTTTTCATAATTTAACTTTTGTGTGTTCTTTGGGGTCAATTTGTATTGTATTTGTATTTGGTCAATTGTATGTCCTTATATCCAGAAAGAAAATAAAATGTTTATTGTTTTTATTTTTTGTGAAATACACATGGGGAGCAGTGGTTCTCAAACTGTTTACAGTGGAATACCCCCCTGAAATATACTTTTTTAGCCAAGTACCCTGGAATTGTCGCATGTTTTTGCCTGTGTTACACGCAGAACTATCGAACTTACTCAGTACTTTTGTCTTGTGAAGTCCGACCCTGCCCCAGGCGTGTTAATTATTGCAGCCAGGTCGTAGCGAAAAACTGACCGGCCAGTTTTCAGGCTGCGTGCTTTGCGCCGTGTTTGCGACCACCAAAAAAAGTACTTTCCACTTCCGTGTATTTCACTACTTGGCCCATTTTTAGCACGAAAACCACTCGTAATACCACGAACGACCGGATGTAAGAGAGCCTTTACTGCTTGACCATTCCCATCTTCAGTGTAATTGTTGCACTGTGTACATTCATCCCAGGGGCCGGATCGGGACCTTTGGTTGGGCCAGTTTTGGTCCAAGGGCCACATGTTTCACACCTTATACTTGGGTTTTACACTAAAAAAAAAATTAAAATGCATGAAGGCTTACATTGAAAATATTCCACTCCTTTGCATAGAGGGCATCTTAAAACCTTTAATAAACCAAAACTAATACAAATATGGAACAAATTTCCTGTAGTACAAAGATTTTTTTTTTTTTTTTTTTTACTAACACACAAGTTACTTATGCACACAATGTAGCAGAGAGAACAACAACAAGATTGCAGTTTGATGTCATTGCTACAGATGAAAGCTCTTCATCTTAATCTCAACGTGGGCTTCAGAGGAGTCATCAACAGAGAAATAGATATGTAAATAAACCCAACAGTGTTTGAAATAGACACATCACATTGACATATTGTTTATTCTGTTGCGATAACAGTTGAGGCAGTGTGGCGTTTCCTACGAGTGTCGCTGATACAGCATAACTTCAACTGGTTCGTTGAGACGCATTTTATAGTAACGGTGCATTTTGTAATAAACGTAAAAAAAAATGTAATAACTTTTTCATTTGGTTTTGTAATAAACTGCCCCAACATATTTATTATTGTTGAAAGGTTATATAAATGCATAAATAAAGCCGTTCTTTACTTATTCATTAGCGTTTCTATTTTTACGAATGTTTACGAATGAGTTTTGTTCTGTATTATAAGAAACATATAAGGTTTGTTGGATGTTTATAACTATACTTGATGTGGTTTTGGTATCCAATAAAAAAAAAAATCTGGAATTTACAGAATATTCTTTGTTAATCCAACCTTTAAATACTGTACTTAGAGTAATTGCTAAGTACTGCTACTAGGCTAACACAGTGATAGCGACTGTGTAGCTCAGTGGTTAACGCCACTGACTTTGGTGCGGAAGGTAGCCGGTTCGAGACCCAGGTGATCCCTTGGGAAATGTTCTTTACGCTATAGATCTCAATAGCTACAAGGGCCAGACCCAAGCCCGGTTGTGTCAGGAAGGGCATCTAATGCAAAAACCTCTGCCAAATAATGCTGTAGCACCACCGAAAAAGATAAAGCCGAAATGCATCATCATAACTAGGCTAATACAGTGATGCTAATAATAAGCCTAGTTTTTACAAATAAAATAAAATACAATTAACAAACAATATGCTTTAGAATTGTTATTATGTAACGCACCATTTTCTAGTGAATAAAAAAATTGCAAGTGCATTTTGTAATAATCTTCTCAAAATGTAATAACTTATTACATAATGCAGCAAAAATTATTACAAAATGCTGTAGTTTATTACAAAATAAAATGAAAAAGTTATTACATTTCGGACGTTTATTACAAAATGCACCGTTATTACAAAATGCGGCTCAACGTGGCTCGAATCTGAAAATCGCTCCCCGGTCGGTTCTGTCCGATCCATTTGGTTGGGGGGGGGGGTTCAAACTACAGCAAGGAGGAACAAACTGCATGTGACATTTAGCAGATGGAAATGAAATGTGAAGCCCTTTTGTTATGTTTAGCAGATATGAATAATCCTCAAAACCCACTTCACATCAGATAACACATTTTACGAGAAAAAACAAAACAAAAAACAAACAAAGCGCACTCACACTCGTCGTCACCATTCCAGTGCTGCCAGGCTGAGCAAAAAAAAAAAAAAACCAGCACGTAGGTCAAACAAATCAAATACAGCAGCTCATTTATTTGGGTCAGCCATACATGCAAAATATATATAATGTAGAACAATATCAGTATTTAATAAACTGCAATGAGTTTATATAACAGCAAGAAAGGCAAAAAAATATGAGTTAAAATGTGGTTAAACGGACTGAAGTTTGCAGTGTAATTGTCTCATTTTGGTCCAATCCAATCAAACCAAACATGCTTTTAAACCATCTCAATGTAGAAAATAGGTCTTTAATAAATACAATCTATGTATTATTTAGATATGTTTTCAGCAGCACACACCTCAGTAAAACTACAGTACAGCACACACTGATAAGAAGGCTCATATAGTGATAATAAAAGGATGAATAAGTGAATAAATGAAATGCTGGTTTATTATATATCAACCAGTGTTATATATGTTTTTTTTTTTCTACTGAAATATCTCATGCACAGAGACATTTCAGTCCATGTTGAGAGGTTTAGAAGAATGCTGGGTGTGTTTGGATCGAAAAAAAAATGGGTGTTAATGCTGATTTTGTTTCTTTTTTTTGTTTGTTTTTGGAGTAATGCCATTGTAACATTCAATAGTTTTTAAGACTGAAAACATTCTTAGTCACTTAAATTTCAGCGTATTGTAATGTTTAGTAAAGGGGCTCATAAAGAAGAACGATTAAAAAACTGAAAATTTTAGTTCAAAACAAAAAAAACAAAACAAAAAAAAAAAAGATATTCACATTAAAAAGGAAAGCATTTCCACCGTCAGTGGGATCATGAAACATTAAAAAAAAAAAAAAAAAGGTACAGGCACTTCATTTTCTGTAAAAAGTAGGTCAATTTGAGCTGTAAGGAAATCTAAAAATAGCAAAAATATTACAATAACGTCAACCCATTCCTCCTTTAGTACCTCAGCTCTGCTTCTATTCCAAGACCTTCTCATTGTCGTTTCAGCCTCTGTGTGTCTAAGCAAGACTGAAGGCCACACCCATATGGAAATATAACGTCAGCGTCTTCACAAAGCATCCAGAAACGCTCCTGTTTTTAGTGTTTGGTTGTGTTACTGCTTCAGGTTTAACAGATCCGATCGTCAAAAACCGCCGTTTGCTCTGAATGACACAGCGCGTTTTTAAAATGTACAGGAAACATCATCCAAAAGCAGGAATCTAATCTATCTGCAACAGAATAAGAGAGAATTTTTTAAACCAGGGGTGTCAAACATGCAGCACGGGGGCTAAAACCAGCCCGCCAAAGGGTCCGATCTGGCCCCTGGGATGAATTAATGAACCGTAAAAATTAAGAGAATTCACTAATTCATCCCGCGGGCTGGATTGGACCCATTGGACGGCCGGTTTTGGCCCCCGAGCCACATGTTTGACACCCCTGTTTTAGATATTTCCCCTCTTCCAGCACAACTAGTTCACAGGAAACTGGCCCTCTAGGACTGGAGTTTAACACCCCTGAATGAAAGCATTTATTTTTAGAAACTTATTTTTAGATATTTACTGTTATTGTCTGTTTTTATGCTGCTTATATCTTATGACTTTTATTCTGATGGTATCTTTTATTCTTTTATTATGCTTGTTCTCCGAGCGACCTTTACATAATAACTCCATAATGTGCACAGATGGTAAATAAACTATCTTATGGTGTCAAATAATGCCCACCCCCTTGGATGAGTATCTTACTGGATAATAAAACAACAGCTGAACAGTGACAAATCTCAAAGTCTATAGGACTGGAATACACTTTTGCACTGGAGCTAATACTGTGCAACATTTTTTCCTGTTCTACTTAAATGAAGTTGATGTTGAAGATCATTCATAAAATGTGTTTTGTTGTGAAATAAAGAAATACATTCTAAATAAGATTGCACTTTTTGTATTTATTCCCATTAATGCATGTTGTTGCGCCTAAGTAACATACCTATTATTATCATTTTTGGAAATTATGTGTTAATTTGTTCAATGTGTGCAAATATTTTTTTCTCAATTATTTCACATATCATGCAATAGAGGGTTAATGTTTATCCAACAAATCAATAAAGTGAGAAAATAATCAAGAGTGTCATAATAAAAAGTATATATATATATATATATATATGTGTGTGTGTGTGTGTGTGTGTGTGTGTGTGTGTATTTTATCAGGAGGCTCCTGTCACACCACTGCTGTTTTTGTTCTTTTCACTAATGCAGTGACATAAACCTAAATAAAACCAACAAAAAGTAGATTACTGCGACTCTTCTTGTTCCTTTGTGAAGACACTGAAGGAAACATATTTTAGATATACCTCCAATGTGGGTACATATATGTAACATTCTTGCACAAGTACATTTAATATTGAATTTTGGCCATTTTAGTGTTTGTAAAATATACATACGATGAGCTGCTTAAGTGAAACTTTGTAAATGTTTAAATATGCAGAAAGCAAATACTGTAAAATAGCCAAAGTCTAATATCAAAAGATATGGTTTTTTTTTTTTAGAATGTATCCAAAACTTGTATTCAAATATATGTTTTATTTCTTACAAAATATGTCATATTTCCATTTGGGCAAATCAGCTCGACTGCCATCGCTGTCGAGGTTTAATTACATAAACCTCGACAGCCAGGAAACTGCTGCAAGCGACGGTGCATCTTCCACAGATCCAACATGCAAACTAACAGCAAAGAAATGAAACCCAAACACACACACACACACACACACACGCTTAAACACACACGACAACATTCACAACTGAAATACTGCACTCAGAATTCATGGAATTCAAGCAATGTCCACCACCACGAATGATTACCAATGAACACAGGACTTTAGAGTTGGAGGCATAGATGTTAAGAAACGGTAAACAACTTTGAAACTTCTACTGCACTACAAACTGTGTGCAAAGCTCAGCAATACTCTGAAGGCTACATGGGCATCACACTATTATTGGAACTCCACGTTTTTAAATGCTCAAACTGCAATTTAAAAAATAAAATAAAATAATAATATCAGGCAGTACACGCAAACGGTGAGCACAGGCGCCTAGACCTGCTTGATCAGTCGCCATGTTAGTAGCATGTTTATCCTACATAGCTACGGTGTCAGTGGTCTAAGGCTCATTATTTTCAGTTTCCAAAAAACGAAAACAACTGATGCTTGAAAAATACAAAAATATATTACAAAACCTGGGTGAAAAAATTGCATAACAAAATAACATTTGCATCGCAAAACACTTCAATCTGACAGATTCTCGTTTTGTTTTTTTTGTTTGTTTTTTTTTTTAAGCTGCACTAATGAGTATAAGATTAGGTCAAATATGGCACGTAATATGAAACGGGTCAACTGATGCGATGATCCAACCTGACTGCAGATTCCTTTAACTTTTCAGAGAATTTTAGATTTGTTGTAAGGCCACTAAACGTACAGTCGAGCCTCTGGCTTGTTTTGTAGCATGAGTCGCTGATTTCCGTAAAAAATAAAGCTGTGGTTATTCAACGTACACCACCTGCAGACTAATAAACAGCAGGATAATGAATTAGCCAGAAGCTGGAAACATATGTAATGGCTACAAGGTCTAAGGGTGAAAACAGATGCAGGGGACTATGAACACTATGGCTTTTCTACTTTAACTATATTCACTTTAAAAAGCCAGAATATGTCCAATCTGTATTGTTTGTTTGTTTGTTTTTAGTTAAAGCATTATCCAACCTGCAGCAGGAGGTAAACTTTAATTCAAGGGGACATAAAGCCATGTGAAAACCTGCTAAAACCTGCTTCTTAAGAAACTAATGAAAACATCTGTGCAAAACTGAACATGATGAGCCTCGTCTAAGGTAGAGGGATGATCACTGGAGTTCAGAGACAATGTCATATTATTTGTCTAAATTTCTACTTGGCTCTTGGAATGATACTGGTGTATATTTTATTAACTCTCCCAGTCACTTTGGTAGGTAATCAATGGTTTTCTTGGATAAAAACTGGATGGTTAATAGTTACAGTGGTACAGTTTGTTTCCTGCTCTGGTCTTCCATGTTGCCACCACCAGTCCATGTGGAAACAAACACAACTACACCGACCCCATGAGAAATGCCATTAACTGCTGATATGGAATTCCTGTCGATTCACACAGGTTGGTAGCATCAAAAGGCAGACTCAGATTTACGCCCGTCTTTCACCTAAAGGCCGGTGAGGTCAACGATTGCCTTGATGAAGATGGTGTCGTCGCGGATGTAGGAGTTTTTCGAGTCCAGCTTGGAGAGCGGGCAGAAGAGCGGGCAGCCACTGGCGATGTTCATGTCGCTGACGGGCCTCTGGAAGGACGAGGAGGAGATGTCGGGCCGGAAGGCATCGATGATGTGCTCCCTGTTGTTCTGGTCGAGCAGCATTAGGGTCACCTGGGTACAGATGTGGGGAGTCTAGCCTTACATCTACTCTGAAAACACTGAACTAATGCTGAAATACTGAAAGACCAAGGAAAATGTCAAATAAAGGAAAAAAGTGGCTAAGGGGGTCATCCATTTTTCTCAACATTTTCAAGAGCGTACAAAACGTACTCTTTCAACCCCCCCCTCTAAATGAGTACACTTGTGGGTTCGATCCTACTCTTTGGCACGACTTTTTCTGAAAGTTTTTTCAGAAAAAGTCGTGCCAAAGGGTAGGATCAAACCCACGAGGTGAGGATCCCCAGCCGTGTGCGTATCCACTGCGGCTTGCTTGCCGGTTGAACTCAATTGGAACTTCAAAACAATCCAAACAGAAGCTACAAATACTATTTTTTTTTACCTGTAGAAGTGTCTGTGTTTCATATTTTGCACATATATTCGCAGAAAACCTTTGTTTACTTCAATTTCTTGTTCATTTTAACACCTGGTAGAACTAAGGGTACATTTGTTTGGACAAATATGATAACAAGAAAAAATAACTCATACGAATTTCATTTAAGAGCTGATATGTATCCATTTTCCATGTTTTCTTGATAATAACCAAAATCACTTTAAGTTCTTACATCAATAGTTATGTTACTGTACTGACAAAAACAGTGCTTTTAGGTATTCCATGTTTTCTTTTTGTATCTATTTTAGTCAAATGATCCACACAGGAGTTAGCACTTGATTGCATAACCATTGTTTCTGATGTCTTTTGATGGTTTAATGTATAATTTCCGTGACTGTATGTCATGCATTTTTTTAGTTGTATGTTAATAAAGGGACGCATGCTTATTAAAAGTCTGCAGAAACAACAAATCTAAAGGCAGCATATGACTTCTGTACAGTACTGTACGTTAGAACAGGCTTTTAAGGACGTTACCTTCTGATTAAAAGGCCACTTGAGTAGCGCATCACTGTGTCCTCTCATTACCACAAAGAACAGAGATAAGTGGGTGCCACGTCCTGTCCCGTCACCATTCAAGTAGATCCGCAAACACATCTTGTAGCCATATTTACTGGTATAAAAGGCTGAAATCACAATAGACAAACAAACTGTTAGACGTGTGACTCCTCCAGACAGATGGTTCCTCACTGTGTGGATTTAAAGTCGGGTGAAGCCCTTACCAGGTGAGAACATGGCAGGGGCCCGGCCGGCCACAGCATCCTGCCGCTTCTTGGTGAAATCAGAAATCTTCCAGACAAAGATGCCGTCGTATGTGGCTGCGGACATTTCCCTCATCTTGCCCTCCATCTCCACGATGGACAGGTCCCTCAGGCTCACCGTCCTCTCCAGCTGACGAACCTGAAGAACAGCACAAAGTGAACACCAGGAAAACAAGTGATTCTAAGCAGTTAAAAATAAAATACACAGGCTTTGTTTTTGTTTGTTTTTTTTAGCAAATCAGACTTACTTTTACGACTGAACCTCATGAATGGCTGATCTTTCACATTTATGTTTAACCAGTTGTATTGTTATTTCTGTTGCCATACCAGCAATATTTTCTGCATCACATGAAGATTTCACTGTTTTCATCTTAATTGCAGTGGATTCAGCATCTTCACTCATAACACAGAATGTAATGGCCTTTTCCCATTACATTACATTAACATTACATTTATCAGACGCTTTTATCCAAAGCCACTTAAAATAGAGGACAGAAACATAGCATACAAGGTGAACAGGAAACATACAGAACAATAGGTGCGACTACAGACTGGGGTTAGTAGGTTTTTTTTCTTTTGTTGCACGGGGTCAGGTAGAGTAAACCCACACATACCACAGGGTCTACCCCGGGTCTGGGCAGCTCAGACATCAGTGCAGTAAATAGTCTTTAAAGAGGAGAGTCTTTACATGCTTCTTGAAGGCTGAGACAGATGATACTAGTCTAGTTCTTTCAGGAAGTTTGTTCCACCACTGAGGGACTATTACAGAGAACAGATTGACTTGGGAACGCTTAGAGCGAGCTGGGGGTACAGCATGTTGTTTTTTATTAGAGGAACGCAGCTCTGTGGCAGGAACATACGCTCTTAGTATTTCCTTCAGATAAGCTGGGGCTGTTCCTCAGATGGTTTTGTAGATGGGGGGTCATGGACTTTTGCTTGATCTGGGCAGCCACTGGTAGCCAGTGTAACTGGGTGAACAGAGGGGTGACATGGGCCCTTTTGGGTGAAAACCAAACGAGCTGCAGCGTTCTGTAACATCTGCAGTGGTTTTATTGTGCAAGCAGGTAGATCAGCTAAGAGGGAGGGGCAGTAGTCCAGGTCGGAGATGACCATATACATATTGGGATGTACAGTCTAAAGAACTGTTCCCAAGGGGTCACCTGGGTCTCGAACTGGACATCTTCCGCACCAAAGTCCGTGGCGTTAACCACTGAGCTACCCAGTCACTACATACCAATAAAAATAAATTTAAAAAAGGTTATGCATTATTTTGTCACCTTATTGTTAAGGATCTCAATCTTGTCCTGATCAAGGCGGTGTTGGCGGTTGTAGGCCTCCATGGTGGTGCAGGATCGCTCCATCTCTCGGTTGAGGACGCAGACGATGTTCTCAAACGTGCTGACTTTGAGCTCCAGGTCCTGGCAGCGGCGGCTCAGCTCGGCCACCTTGGTCTTCTCACTCTGCAGCTGCAGCTCAAGGGCGGCACCTATAGCGCTGGGCAGCGGCGTGAAGGAGGTGGCCAGAGTCGGTGCACACGCACCCTGCATGGGAGCTGCACCACCCCCACCCAACTGGCTCATCTTCATCTCCAGATCCCTGAGGGACTGGTGGAGCTCCTGTAGCTTGTGGCTGGCCACCTCCAGGCTCTGAGGCTGCAGACTCTCCAAACTCACCTTGATGCCCATGATGAAATGCAGGAGCAGGTTCAGGTGCTCATATGAACACTGACGCTCGTGGTCGTGGATCTTCTCCTTCTCCACCTTTTGGGGAAAAACAGAAGACACAAGCAACAAAGTCAATAAGAACACTAGCAATACATGCAGTATAATATGTTATAAAGAACAAAACAAAACAACACAAACAATGACGAGTCAGATTAGCAAACAGCAAAGGAATAATGAAGCTAATAATAACTTATGTTTATTATATGTAAACTGTATATGTACAATATATACACACAAGTATTCAACCTTCAAATTCAAAAAATGCACACAAAAAAATCCAAACATCCAAAAATAAAATACAGATGTGGACAAAGGTTTTGTCTCTTTGCATAAATGTAATATATTTTTCAATTAAAAAGATTACAATTGTTGTTCAGTGCCACTCAGAAACCCATGATAAATTGTCTATAGCATTTAAGCAGTGAAGCTTGTGAAAACTAAATCTGTGTGAATGCCTTAGTCTCAACACATCAGTAAAACCTCCTCACATTTTGACCTGCAGGTGTCTGGAGCTGTGTGTAATGTAATGTCTTATCTATAGGGCAGGGGGGTCAGGGGCCACATTCAGTCCAATATGACCTGAATTGGGCCGGAAATAATTCTATAATTTTTGAGCCAGTTTTGGTTGGTGGAGTGCTTTTTTTCTAATGTCAAATATGTGCCGTGGCGCAAAAAAGGTTGGAAACACTGGTCTAGACCAGTTACATACACACTGTGAAAGGCATGTGTTCTGCATTTTTAATACATTTTTCTTCAACACCTTTCTGCTGTTTTAGTTGATTATTGTGCGTTGAAAGTTTCTTCATCTGTACCTTTGTGTCTGACTCTAAACTCTCTTTGCCTTTTCAAAACTGAAGGTCAGAACCCAGCATGTGTTACAGACCTGTTTTACACTCTAAAAGGTAATACTTCTACTACTTTCTGTGTGGAAACTCTGCTTAAAATAACATCCATCTGTAGTCACATCGACAGCCTAATGAAAGACACTGAATTCTTATGAATGAAAAACAGATATTACACAGAATATGTTTGAAATGTTTTGGATATAGAGTGGACTGAATCTGTAAACAACACTTTTACCAAATCAGCTTTTCTTATTGACAATAACATATAAAAGTCGGTGAATACTTGTGTAGATACTCTGTACGTGTAACATATATACAAACACAAGGGCTTAAAGAGGTAAAGGGTTCTATGTAGTATTTCTACTTTCAAGGATAAAAACAAAAAAAAGCCTAAAATTATCAGTAAAGGTTTTAGCTGTGTAGTACTGCCAATGATGACAATATAGTGGACTGTAGAGACATGAACAGATTTAACTTACAACAATGAATTTGGGGGTTTACGTGACCACTAGAGGTAGTAATGAGTCACTCTGCCCGGCTCCCATGGTGAAGAAAACTAACACCACAGACTCTAAATGAAAAAGACTGGAGCTCGATGCTGCAGTGCTAATGTTTCTTCTACACTGATGAGTTTGATTATGAGGCTTATGAAGGTATAAAGTTATTATACGATATCATTATTGTTGCCAAGTTGCCATTTATTGACCTATGGTTCAGACTAAACTGACAGTTGTGACCTTGTTTATTCAATTTTAAAACAGATCTTTAGTTCAGCTATTGACAACACAAACTGTACAGAAAATGGATGTGATTTGTGGATTTACTGTGGCTGTTTTTGTCTAAAAAGAGAGATAAGCTAACAGAGCTATAATGTAAACTATCAGCTGATGCAGAACGTGAAGATTAGAAGACAGAGTAGTCACTTTTCCATTGGCCCTCCAATTGCATTAATATAACTTATGCATAAAATTTGTCTAATGGAAAAAACAACAATTTTGCCAAAACTCTTATTTTTTTATTTAACGTTTTGGCGCTGGCAAGGGGTGGTTTTTCAAGTGTAGCACAACTGGTAAATTGTGCAAAACTGCAATGGAAAGACCTTTTTCTGCAACTAGAGTTACATAAATAAAAAATCAGATGATGATGGATGTTACAACAAGCAAAGAAGGAGAAGAGTTTGAAAAGAAACATGGTGTGGTTTGTGTGGACACAACAGGAAACCAAATCATTTTCTAATTTAGTACAAGACACAGGGGTAATACATAATAATAATGAATATATCTGTAAATAAAGATGATATTTACGGTTGTCGCCATGTTCATGGAATGACTTCTTGTGTCATCTCGGGACAATAAATACAGAAATTATCACATTTGTGATTTAATGGAAAAAAACGACACTATGCACTTCTGTTTCTTCAACATTTAGGAAATATCAGTAAAATTTTGTGCATATGTCCAATTGAAAAGTGACTAGTACTATTTGAACCAACTGTCAATATAACCATCCATGAGTTTTTAATACAAGACTTCCCCCTGCTGTTGAGAGTCAATACTACATAGAACCCCTTTAGCAGTAAACACAGGATTGCTAAACAGGCAAGGACTTTATAATAACTGTTGAACTAAATAATACCTTGACAAAGTACAGAAATAAACCTTAAAATGGGTTCAATTGCAGCAAAATCCCTCTTAATTTGACCATATATTTTTATACATTGGTGTATTAAACCATTCAGACCTCTTTGTAAATCAGTTTTGCCAAGTTATCCAATTCTCCAACAGTTATTACATTATATTAATACACATTCAGCAAATTATGACAAAAATATCTACTTACAGACGTATCGCAGCCAACAACATGAAATCTGCATGGTGCTTTAAATTTACTGCAGAACTTAATATGGTCCACATACTGCAAAAAAAAAAAAAAAAAAAAAATGAAAGAAGCTAATGATCTGCAGAGAAATTTGAAGACGTTTGCTAAGAAAATGGTAAATGAGATCTAACAGAATTATGAACAGTCACTTCTGAATTTGATGGCACACCTTTTCTCTGGGGATCTTTTTCTTTGCACAGCCTTCACAAATCATGGGGTACTTTGGGCAGATTTCATCGTGAGCCTAGAAAACAAAAAGTAAAGGGAGTTCAGTTGTCATTTTCATCTAATAATGACATATATAACACCTTTCACAGGACTTAAGACACATTACAGAAACATGCCAAAATACATATTTATCATTGCATTAAATAAGTGATATTTTGCTTTCTTAAAAATGGAATTATGTATTTTAAAACATTCCTCTGTGGTCTACATAACCTGTACAAGCTATGATGAAGGGTGTGAATTCTTCATTAATTTAACTCCACAGATCCATATTCAATCCTATTTCTGAGTAATGACACCAGAAAGGTCATTTTGAGCGCTGGCCCTTTAAATGCAAATGAGCCAACTCATGCCCCGCCCCCTCCAGGTTACTGACTGTGCTGCTCTGTCCTATTTAGTCAACAACTGAACATTTTAGGTAATCGGTTCAAAGTTAGGACATATTTTCAGTATGGACTACAATCGCTCCAGCTGACAAACAATGGCGTCCTCTGAGAAATATTTGCCAGAGGTCTTGACCTTATATGTGCAAATGTTGTGATGTAACTAGTTACAGATGTAAGAAACTAAGAAGAAATTAAAACAGGTTGTAGAAATCCACTAGATTTGTGCCAAAAGAAATCCTAAAGATAGTTCTGCAGCATGTGACGGGTTTAAATTCAAACTTTATGAACTCTTACGGTCCAAATACACAAATAAATGAACCAAAGACTAATAAAATTGTGTTTAGAATAGAATAGAATGCCCTTTATTGTCATTTCACATTGTGAAATGAAATTGGAGCGTCTCCTTTCAGTGCAAATGTATAAAACATTACTAAAAAAAAGTAAAACAAGTAAGATATAACGATACAATATTTACAAGGTAAGATACAGTATGTACAGGACTTCACACCAGAGTAATAAATATAGAAAATAAGTATAAAATCTGAAAATAAGTAAGTAATTTAACGGTATGTACAGTACAGGGTTATCAGTAAATATGGACGTGGGTATGAATGGACATTAATAATAATAAATAATAATTGGACGTATTGCACATGTTCTGTTATAATTGCACATGTTGTGTTATAGATATATTGCACAAGTGGAATGAGGTAGAATGATGATTATTGATTTTTATTATGTTTAGCAACATATGACCCCTTTAAATCACATGACTGTTGGGTGTGTGTGTGGTGACGATAAGGCAGTCGACTCACCTTGATGTTCTTTAACAGGAAGGGTTCTTTGCAGTATTTACAGTTGAGCGTCCTCTCGGGACATTCTCTCTCATTATGGCGTTCCTGTTCATTGGCCCTCATCAGCTCTTTACATGAAGGACACAAGATGATCATGAAGTCACAGTTCCCCTCATGGCTTGCCTGAAACAGAACAACAACACTCGTCAGGTTGTCGACCAGGGTTTCCACGAGTCGCAATTAAAGCATTTTAAGTTCTTTCACCCACAGGTTTTGTCTAGCTCAGTGACAGTTTTCATATACAGCAAAAGGGGGTGTATGAACATGACAAATTCATAGGGACCAGCATTTTCGGGGGGCCCATAGAGGAGTGGAGGGGGTCCAGTGGATACAGGTTAGAAGTTGTGAACATTCTGTGTAAGGTCCACCATACCAGAAAGGCATAGAAACCATTAAGTTTCACCAGTTCCTTGACTTGTTGCACAGGGTAAAGTATGCTGAAAAGCCACGCCCTCATTGGCTAGCTGTTTGCCAATCAAATTTAAACAGATTAGCATGTTGAATATTCAGGACAACTGGCACAAATTGACCTGAGTCTTCCGGCAGGCTTTCTATACCACATTAGAATGAAACTAGCAAAAGGTTTTTAAATGGACCTTATAACTCAATATACCCAAGAATATACTACAGGTCCAATTGACCTTTTTCACACTTGCTGTAAATACATAATCATCACAGGACAGTACTTCCTGCCAAACATCTACACAGTGAGACAAAATTAATCATGTACACAACCTGTCTGAGCAATTTGCTAAACATTACATTTGAAGATGTTGTAAGGTTTGTCAAAGAAAACTGTAACTAGACAGAATATAATCAATAAAGGGTACAGGATTTTTCCACAAGGAATTTCAAGGTGAGTAGAGAGCAATCAGGCTGTTACTGAACTGCTGGCTACAGTGACAAGTCACTAACCTGTTAACTTAGACACAATTTATGTCTAAGTTAACTTTTCTGGGGGGGTAATTGTTTGTGTTTATGTAGTTTTCTGAACAGAAATGAAGCTGTTCCATGAGAAAAGGCTAAGAATTAGCCCCAGGTTTCGGGTGGTGCACACTGATACCCAGCACGTAATTTTCCGGTGGGATATGTGTGCTGCAGACGTACGTACTACCATTTTTAATCACAAACTTTGATCCCTCATCCTGCCAGATCGCCTGACTCCATTTCCCCCTAACCTCACTGTCTACAGGAAAAGAATGAAAAGACAGACATGTGAAACAACATTTTTCACATTTGATCTGGGCAAACAATTAGCAAAACAAGTACTGAAAATAAGTGTATTGGGAGAAAATTAGCATATCGGGTCAAAATGTTAGCATCGCGGTTCGCTATGCTACTTAGCGCTAACTAGAACACTGTAGTGTGGCACTGAGTAGTTGGTGGATTTGGTCATCTCAAGTGTGTTCTGGTACATGACTTCCTGCATGGAACCAATTTAAGTGGCAAAGCAAGTAATCAAGCTGAAACAGCCTGTGGCCATGTTCATTTCCCATCAAGCTTTGCATTAGTGTGCACCTCAAACTCCTTGATGGTTCCCGTCCACGTGCAGCCTTCGTTAGGACAGACAGCTGCCAATGCCTCCACCTCTCGGCGAGCTGCGTTGTCTGGAAAAGCCTGCGTGGAGAAACAGAGGTTGTCAGTGTCTTCAGTTACAGTCGGGGAGGGGGGCGGGGGTGTTAGTTACATAGTTTGTGCGTTGGTTTTCTGGAGAGACGGATACTTAGAGCTTGCTCATCAGTCCTGGCTCTCCTCTCTCCTGCACATATGGTCATTCCAGGGACGCAGACCTATATTTGCTCCATCTGTTGTCTGAGCTGCCAGGAATTATGAAGTTGTGTTGGCTCGGAGCACCAGTTTATTGGATAGGAAAAATCAAACAATGGTGATGAGGTCACAGTGCTGACGCAGTGCTTTTTTTTTTTGGACTTTTACATTCATACCAATCTGTGCATCTCCAGGACTTCATCAGATCACACTTGAAGAGATTACTTAGAGCATCTGAGTTAAACTCCTGTGAGTCTGGGAAAAGTTAGATTCCTGATGATTTAACACGGAGGGGGGTCAAACTCATTATAGTTCAGGGGCCACATTCAGCTAAATTTGATCTGAAGAGGGCCGAACCAGTAAAATAATAACATAATATTATACAAATAATGTAAATTCCAAATGCTTCTATTTGTTTTAGAGCGAAACAAGTATATTTACATTATGAAAAGGTTTACGTCTACAAACTGTCCTTTCAAACAATGTGAATAACATGAACAAACTGAAAAAATCTGTGTCATTTTAACAATATTCTGTCTTACTTTATCATTTTCATATGTTCATTATAACGTACAGATCACAGTGGATCTACAAACACAATTTAATAACAGGCAGAATATTAGTAAAATTGCAGTTAGTTCTCTTAAGACATTTCAGGTTATTCACATTTTTTTCAGAAATTATACTTTGTTTTAGTGTAAATACATGAAAATTTGAAGTTTTCATTATTTATATGTTATTATGATGGGATTTTACTGGTCCTACCCATTTGAGATTGAATTGGTCTGAATGTGAAACTTGAAATAAAAGGATTTTTCATATCTTAGGGTAATTTTTGCGTTTGACAAATTCATCTGAAGGGCCAAACTGGACCCTTTAGCGGGCCGGATTTAGCCCCGGTGCCACATGTTTGACACCTGTGATTTAAGACCATTATGGACAAGACTCCAGACCTACTTCATATCATGTTGTGGTATGGCTGGACTTCGGTCATTTAAAAAATGTGAATACAGAGTAACGGTGGTAGATAGGAAACATTTACTTTGTCCTTTTTATGGCACTTTTCTTTAACATGTAATTGTAAATCCTTTATATCCAAAGAAATTATGCGAGTCAAGAAACAAGCACTAAATCTTCCTCACTAAAGCCCATTTTTAGGGCCAGACAAAGTCTTATTTAAGAGCTTTTAAGGTATTTCTGAGCCTAAAATTCTGATCATCTTTTAGAGACCTGCAGAAACCATGTGAGGTATTCTAGGACACTGAAATTAGGTACAGTATATTCATAGTCATCGGAGATTTGGGCAAATTAATGAGCACTAACTTTCAAAAACATATCTGAAAGTCACCAGACCGCCTCCTGACTAAAAGAAATGAGGCCACAACACCAGAAATTACAGACTACACCACTTTTACTTAATGCATCTTGAACCTTTAAGGAATACAACATATCACAATACTGTCAGAATTATTAATAGAATGTGTCTTTTTGTTCTTATGTTCATTACATTCAGTAACATATACTGAACAAATATCACGGATGAGTGAAACCATGTTTTTTTTTTAAAATTCAATACACTGATACTTTCTGTTTAAAATACAATCGTCAGTCATTAATACAAATGATTAATACAAAAATATTTGCTACTGAATATCAAAAAGAAATCCTTTAGTAGTTGAAAGAAATACTACTTCCATCAGTGAATCCCACAGACTTTTCAGCCTTACCCTCTATAGGTATTTGGCTGTGGCTGACTTCTGAGCTGCCTCCTCATGATTACCATTTGCCTGTGGGATACCCAGGTATTTGTCATCTGTAAGCCAGCCTATCAGTTCACAATGATGGGTAGAGTACGGTGCTCCGGTAGCAAAGCGAATAGCCGAGTGGTGGAGAACATCCTGACACTTAAGGGCACTCTTAGGGGTCCTTTTGTAGATTGTATCTCCATAATCCAGCATGGGCAGTATAGTATATATATTGTATAGTCATCTTCACCAGAGTGTGTTTGGCAGGGCGTGTGAATGAAGCTTTGTTACGGTAAAGGAACCCCAGCCTAGCCTTAACTTTGGCCTGGAGTACCAGTACCAGTAGTGATGGGGGTACTAGGGTCAGTGACCCCAAGCTGAGAGAATGGCTCCAGCAGAACCAGGAACGACATCAGAGATCTGAGTCCAAAAGAGCACATTGTTAGGAACAGCTAAGATCCTGCGCAGAACCCTCAGGCTCCCAGGCCTCTGGTAGACAACCGAGTCCAGTACTGTCCAGGTGGCCGAGAGGAACATTATATATATATATATATATATATATATATGTATGTATGTATGTATGTATGTATTTCTTTCCCCTTATTTGTTTAATATATTTCTGCTATCTGTAGTATAGAGTTAGCTTT
>JAPSES010000219.1:19100469-19111433 GCA_029822895.1 Maxillicosta whitleyi
TAGATAGATAGATAGATAGATAGATAGATAGATAGATAGATAGATAGATAGATAGATAGATAGATAGATAGATAAGAATATGTATAAGGTAAAATTTAAAGATGCATGGGTGTGGTTATTGCACTGAGGTAGTGTGATGTAATACAATATATAATTAATATAATTAATATATAAATCATGTGGTGCATTGTGTATTAAAAAGGCTTTGACTTCAGAAGGAGCTTCACTTTCTCTTGTGGAATATTATTTCAGTAATTGTGTTTAGAATTGTACTAAAATAAGGTGTTTATAGTCTGAGCTGTCATGTGTTTCAAATACTTAGTGGTAGAGAACTGACACTAAGGTTCCAGAGTTTAGTTAAAAACCTTCATGTCTAAGTTAAGGATCATTAGATACTGTTATACCGTACAGTCCTGAAACTGAGGCACTACTTCTTATAAATCTGACAATAGTTTGTCTAGTTCCCTCAGTACAAACATCAACACCAAGTCATTGTTTCATGACAGTCCAGTTTGAGAACAGAGCCAAAACTATGACACATTACTGTTCTGATCCAACCTGACTACAGTGACAGTCATTGGTATCAAACGGGAAAAAACTCTGAGTTTTGGCTCATTTCAACTGAAAACTAAAAATACCAACACTGGATGGAAGTCACAGAGATAGAGGGTGGAAGGCACTGTATTTCCTGTAATGGTGATAAAAGGTGAAGGGTTCATGTTAAAACTGTACTTACACCACCCTGTTTGAGAATGGAGGTGGGTTCTTCAAACAGGTCTTCTTTGATGCAAGCGCTGCAGTTTTGAGGTCCAGAGCTTAAAGATAGAACAAACAAGCCTGCCATTAATATCACCTCTATGATAAATACATGTGTTGAAATATGGATTTGTCATTTTGGGTTTACTTTGATTAGATTATATTCCACATTATTCATTTAACTTTTAATATCTTTGTTTTTGTGGGGGTTTTTTTTTTTTTTTTTTTTTTTGGTGATCATTATGCTAAAGAATTTAAAACCTCAGATAAAAATTAACTTCATGGTTTTTGTCCTGTCAAATAACTAAGATTGTCCAATTCTTTATTTTAACATTAAAATTCAGTAAAGAACATGAACAAAAACTGAGTATTTTGCACATCTGTTTGTCAGTTTTACAAGTCAAGAAAGCATCAGTTTGTGGTAAAACTGTTGAAGTATCAAACTGTGAAAATATGTAAAAATTCAATACAGTTTTATTTATACAGCCTAATTATTGCAAGTATTGCCTCACAGGGTTTTACAGCAATTGTTGGCTGGATAAAAAAAAAAACCCACAATGAAAATAAACAAACAGTTAAGCAAAAATAAAGACTACACCTAAAACTCTATGAGATGATGTAACCACCTGTCAAAGATCTGTTCAGTCATTGAAGATGTTTCTGCAGCTTCAACTTGACCAGCTTCAACTTTTTTTTTCTTTTTTTTTTTTTTTGCTTCTTTTCAGTCTTTCTCCCCTGGATCTCAAAGATTGAAATTAAATGTACCATGGAACTGGAAATTTTGTGTATCATGCGTGATGAAATACAGTCTAGACAGCTCTTAAACATAAAACTAGATGCTTCTTTACAATCTACACTATACACACCATGACTTTTCAGTTTTGTTAAATTAGCTTTTAAACTGACAAAGCATATGTGTACATGGTGACACAATTCTTTGACCATTGACTGCAATTCATATTTTTTCAGAAATTAGGCTCCATGGGACCCAGCAGAAGGGGTGGGACTTCAATTCTATGTAAGGAAGATAGTTTCTATGATGATAATATTTCATTTCATCATTTCTATGATGATAATATTTATTGCACAAAAAATATCAATACTGTTGGAGGTTAACTCTTTTGTATTGTGTGTTAGAAACTACATAATTGAGTCAAAGTAATACATACTTAGATCTCATAGAACAGTAAATTTGAAGTTTTGTTTTAGCTATTATATTCCTATTATTTTTAAGTATGATCTAGTAACTAGTATGATGTATTGGCCACAATCGACACCAAATTCTGCAGAAACCACAACCTGTTAATACCAATTTCTCAGACAAACTGACATTATGTATACTATGTACGTACGTTCTTTCTTCACATCCCTGGAGGGTTTTAAGCAATTCACCTTCATTTTACCTTCCAAATTATGCATGGTTATTAAAGAAGTGATGTGAAATGAGTCAGATGTAAACAGGTGACAAAAATCTGTCATGGCTGCAGTCATCAGGTTGATGCATCCAATATTAAACTAAAGTAAATAATAACAGGACACATTCTGGGAGGAAATGACACACAAAGCTCTATAGACAAATGAATCAGTGTCACTTCGAAGCCTGTGTTTAAATGCACTCAGTATTATAGACAGCATTCTTGTCTTATTATCTCATTATTATTGTTTCATAAATATATTTACACATTATATCATATTCAGGTTCACATTTAGTGGATTGCAAAAACCCAATAGTTAATTGCTGGCGCATGAATGCATCACATCACGTTATGTACAATGTACATAAAGGTCACCCACAACTCCGGTCAAAAACTGCTTTATTTAACAATGACTCTGTAGCAACAAAGACAAATGTGAAGAGAACAAATGACTAAAAGTGTTACAGTTTACATCCGGGTGTGCTAGTAATTTCGGCATATGTCTCGACCTGAAATGTTTTCGTGAAAGGCACTATATGATGATGAAGTTGTGGGGATGCAGGGCGCTTGCTCCAGGCCAGTCTCAGCAGAGGTTGGGGGTGCCAGACCGTAAGGACACCTGAAAGCATCACACAACTGATGGGATAACGTCCCCGTAGGTGAACCAACCTCCAGCCGAATTTTACATCCCTTCTTTCCAACACATACGTTAACTTGTTTGCGTTCGCGTGCGGCTTAACCAGTGTCAAATTAGAGAACAGCACTGATTTAGAGATTTTTGAAGGGACGTTGGAGCCCACAGTTCGCTAGCTAGCGTTAGCCCGTTAGCATCCGCGCCTGTACTCACCTCACAATTTTGTTGAAACAGAACGAACAAAAACGGTGACCGCATTGGGCTTGCAGGGGCCTTCTCAGGATTTTCTGGCACGAATTACACAAGTGCTTGTCTTCGTGGTTGTTGGCCAAAATTTTCTTTGGGAAGCCCGGTTTGTTGCCTTCCAGGGAAGATGGTGGAGACGGCTCCTGTGCAGCCATTATTCCCCTTGAACAATATCGGGGTACTCAGCGGGGTGTGTTCAAGACAACAAACACAGCTGAACGGGGTTTTAGCAACAACTGTACACTACTACAACTCATCGCTCCAGCTAGAATCTGCACTCCTGACTATTTCTACATCGTATTGGGATATTATTTTTACACGCTTAGAGAAATAGGACAGAGCATCCGTTTTCATGTGATAAAACTGACAGCTGAGGATGCTGCGTTCAGGTGCACGGAACTACGTCTACCACTAGGCGCCGCACACCCCAGAGGAGAGAATCCCGTCAGTGTCATCAGGAGGCTGGGTGTGCTTGATTGGACAATATGGATTGAACCACAGCTGCAGCAAGTGAGCTGCACGTTGACAGCATCACATTTAGGAAGTCTTGTCAGTTTGCCTTCAGAATAAAGTCATTACCAGATTGTGTACGCAAGTCCCTGTGTATAAATTTCCTGCACAAAAAGGGTTAAAATGAGATGTATTTCTGCTGATGGAGTTAAATAATATGCCTTGCCACTTTTTCAGCAAACTTAAATACATTTGTTCCCACATGATTAGCATTCTATGATGCACTGAGTACCTGTATTTTGTACAGTGTTGTCCATAAGGTTGGGATGGATGGATGGATGGATGGATGGTAATAAAATTCTATAGGCTATATACTTATTTACATAAGAAGCTGAACTCCAGTATTTCAGACAAACAGATTTGAGTTTTCATGCATTTATTTACATAGGCGCAGTGAGGACACACATGTCCTGTACAATGAAATTCTTGCTTTGCTGTCTACAAAAATCTATATATACACTACCGTTCAAAAGTTTGGGTTCACCCAGACAATGTTGTGTTTTCCATGAAAAGTCATACTTTTATTTACCGCCATGAGTTGTAAAATAAATAGAAAATATAGTCAAGACATTGACAAAGTTAGAAATAATGATTTGTATATATATATATATGTAATTTCACTTTCATCAAAGAATCCTCCATTTGCAGCAGTTACAGCACTGCAGACCTTTGACATTCTAGCTGTTAATTTGTTGAGATAATCTGGAGAAATTGCAACCCATGCTTCTAGAAGCCCCTCCCACAAGTCGGATCGGCTGGATAGGCACTTCTATGGTACCATACGGTCCAGTTGGTCCCACAACAGCTCAATGGGGTTTAGATTTAGCGCTGTCCACTCCATTACAGATAGAACACCAGCTGATGCTTCTTCTCTAAATAGTTCTAACACAGTTTGTAGTTTGTGCTTTGGGTCATTGTCCTGTTGGACCATGAAACTGGACCCAATCAAGCGCTGTCCACAGGGTCTGGCATGGCGTTGGAAAATGGACTGACAGCCTTCCTTGTTCAAAATCCCTTTTACCCTGAACAAATGTCCCACCTTAGCAGCACCAAAGCAGCCCCAGACCATCATCTTACCCCCACCATGCTTAACAGATGGTGTCAGACACTTTTCCAGCTTTTTTTCAGTTGTTCTGAGTCTCACAAATGTTCTTCTGTGTGACCCAAGCACTTCAAACTTTCATTCATCCATCCATAACACTTTTTTTCCGGTCTTCCTCTTTCCAATGTCTGTGTTCTTTTGTCCATATTAATCTTTTTCTTTTATTGGCCAGTCTCAGATATGGCTTTTTCTTTGCCACTCTGCCCTGAAGGCCAACATCCTGGAGTCACCTCTTCACTGTAGATGACACTGGTGTTTTGCAGGTAATATTTAATAGGTACTATTTAATGAATCTGCCAGTTGAGGACCTGTGAGGCGTCTACTTCTCAAACCTGTGACTCTAACGTACTTTATGTTCTTGCTCAGTTGTAGAGCGGGGCCTCCCACTTCTCTTTCTACTCTGGTTAGAGCCTGTTTGTGCTGTTCTCTGAAGGCAGTGGTAGACACCGTTAAAGGACATCATCAGTTTCTTGGCAGTTTCTCACATGGAATAGCCTTGATTTCTAATAACAAGAATAGATTGTCAAGTTTCACAAGAAAGTTCTCTTTTTCTGTGCATTTTGAGCGTTTAATTGGACCCACGAATGTGATTCTCCAGATCCTCCACCTGCTCAAAGGAAGGTCAGTTTTATAGCTTCTCTGAGCAGCTAAACTGGTTTTAGCTGTGCTAACATGATCGCACAAGGGTTTTCCAATCATCCATTATCCTTCTGACGCAATGAGAAAACACATGGTAGCTTCTATACACCTGTGTAATTATTTCACCAAAAACCAAACATTTGCAGCTAAAATAGTCATTTACCACATTAGCAACATATGGGGTGTATTTCTGATTAGTTTACAGTTATCTTCATTGGAAAAAAAACCAATAGTTTTCTTTCAAAAATAAGTGACCCCAAACTTTTGAATGGTAGTGTATATATAAATCAATGATAAATAGATTGAAAGAATTTTTTTTAAAGTAAATGGATAAAATAACAGATAAATTATGCAAAAAACAGAGTGCAAATGTAAATGGTGCAATTCTATCTGCGCAAGTGAACATGTAAATATACACAGACTCAGCAGTAATCAACCTTTGATCAGGTAAAATGATTATATACTTAGTCCCAGTTACACTTAATCTATCAGGAGCAAATCACATTGTCACAATCATTTCATGTGAAGAGGTAAAAATATTTTATTCCAGTTTTATGAGCAACAGTGTGTTATGCCCTGATGAAGATTTTGTGTAGTAGACAGTGTCCTATTGATAATAAAGCACTTGGTATGTTGCAGTTAATTAGGTTGTTGCACTGCTTATTTTTTTTTAACTTCAATTCTTGATTTTTTTTTTTTTAATTATTTTAATTATTGTGTATGATATGCATGTTTCCAATATAATCGATTTATTTGCAATCTTACACTGTATTAATTCTACCATCTAATCCCCTTTTTATTTTATTTATTTATTTATTTTTTACCATTTTGTTTCATTAATAAAGATTTGAAGGTGTGTAGATAAAATAAAATAACGTTTTCGGTTTTTATTTTGAAAGTGCAGGCGGAAGTGGTGTGTTTTAGTGTGTCGTTTGACGTTTTCTCGCTGCTTAGCTGTCTGCTTTCTTTGCAAAGGAATGTCGCTGCTATATCTCTGTCGAGATGGAGGGTTGACAGATGTTTCTTTGAGACAAAGATGCCGGTCCTCCTGTGCATTATGTCATTAAATCACCGTGAGTATTTAGAGCTGATAAGTGTGAGAGGCAGACATCAGAGCTAGCTGCTGTCTAATGTCATTGAATGTAGAATGGGAAAAGCTAGGCTAATATTGTCTTGCTAGCTAGCCAGTGGATAACGTTACCTTTTAGTCAGGGTAGGTAACAAACCGAGCTGCCGCATCACTGTTTAAAGCCCTTGGTGACCTTGATAGTTCCATAACAACATTTCGCTTTACATTTTAACACACAATGAAATAAAAACACACTGTAAAAGCCCTGTTTTATCCGAGCCACAAACCTGGCCAGCTAAAGCTAGCAGGGTAACGTTAAAGAGAGAATTCACTACTATTAGAACACTTGTCATGTAATTATTATAATATTAAACAATAATCTTTGAGTACGTGCCTTTTTCTGTTCTGATTGAATAACAGCACGGATTTTCCTGTTCAGAGAGATAAAGGGTTAAGCTTGTTTTGATGAAACTTGACAACTACCATTGCTGTTTTCACATGGGGTTATGCACTAAGGTGTAAGTCCCACATTCATGTGTTATAATGTGGCTCTAGCATTTGACAATCAATAGAGCAGCCACAGTGTAATTTGCATTTAAAACTGGAGGTAAATAAAGTGCAGCAAGCTGTCAGTGTCTAAAGAGGTAGAGGAAGTAGTTAAAAGATGATTGGTCAAATTGTGGCTGTGTTTAAAAAATATATTTAATAGGAAATAATACACAAAATGAACAAAAACACTAGAACAATTTCAGTTTCAGAAGTTCTTTACTTAAGGAGACATCTCAGCATCAGTGAACACAGCACCCAAAAAATTATTTCACACATTTAAATTAAATTAATTCTACTATATTGTCAGATGGAGTTACAAAGTGTTGCATAGAAAGTGCTATTCATGTCAAGGTTTTTGTATCAATATTGAATATTTTAAACAACACCCAGCCATAGCTGTTAACTAGGCTATGCATTAAAGTAATTTACCTAGTAGTTGATGTAATTCACTGTTCTGCAGTACTGCTTGTAGCCTCTTTGCATAAAATTTCACCTGATTACACTACTAAATGTAGTCTTAGAATTGTGACTTACATGTAGTTACTGTGGGAAATTATCGGTCTTTAATTGTTATGTCTCTCTTTCAACAGATGATGCTCAAGACAACATGGTAGTTGCCTCCATTCCTGACTGGCGAGCAAGAACATCTGGTTAGATTTGAGTGTTGCTCAATAACAGGCCAATATTTTTAGGAATTTTTTCATCGTTGCTGCTTGACAGCATGGACTGCTAACTTCATCAGGACACAGGACTACACTTTCCTTCGGTTGGTGGGTGACATATTGTCAGTGGATTTCCACTGTACTACTTGGTACTGCTGTACAAGTTGGTGAAGCTGCGTCAAGATGTTTTCAGCGTTAAAGAAGCTGGTGGGGTCAGAGCCAGGACAGCTCAGGGATAAGAATATTCCTGCTGGCCTGCAGTCCATGAATCAAAGTTTGCAGAGACGCTTCGCCAAAGGAGTCCAATATAACAGTAAGTAATACAGGCATCTGCCCTTGATTCTGTCTCTATATGATGAAAATGAAAGCCAATTTTGGGGATTTTCTTTATTTGGAACCCCATAATTCAGCCAGAGTCATTGTTAGTTTGGTAGCACTACAGAGTGATCCATCTTTTTAGTCTTTACAAAGTAGAACGTGGAGTGTTTTATTCATGGAAAAAAATCTATTAAACCAGTGTAAACAAAAAGAAAGGAATTTTGGGGGATATCCACTTTCCATTTCATTTAACCTTCCTCTAATTTCATTTCCCAAACCCTCATAGGGAAGAGGATTTGTATACATAGGCCTAGATAATGAATTTTGAAGCCAAAAAAGTAGTTTGTGCTTATCAAAGTAATTTTTGTCCAGATATAGTCACCGATTTTGGATGAATCCTATGTTGATGCATTGATTAAGATTCTTCTTTTCACATGGGGTTGAACTTTATATCCTCCAATGAAATTCCCAATATTTTAATCAGATTTCTTAATCTGCCCTACAAGGTTTGAATAAATGTATGTTTATTCATGATGAACCTAATGTAATATATGCATTTTTTTCTACTCAGTGAAAATAGTCATCCGGGGAGATAGAAATACCGGAAAAAGTACTTTATGGTATCGACTGCAGGGCAAGAAATTTGTGGAAGAGTACATACCTACTCAAGAGATCCAAGCCACTAGTATCCATTGGAATTATAAAAGTAAGTCACTACAACTCTTCACATCAAAGCTAATTTCATGTTATCATTGATGCTTTGGTTTCTATTTTGGTAAATATTTGACTTGTGCTATTTATTCCAGTGGCTCCATATCAAGGTAAAACTGACACTGTGTATTAGATCTAGTGTCCGCTAACCTATTTTAGAATAGGTGTGTTGTAATCCCATTCAAAGAAACCTTTGTGTCGTAGTTTTAACGGAACAGTCATTTAGTTACTGCTTGAATATGGCATAAGATGATTGTAAGCGTTATTATGCTCTGTTGCTTAATATAATAGACTTCTTCTGTTTCTCTCAGCTACTGACGATGTGGTCAAAGTAGAGGTGTGGGATGTGGTAGACAAAGGTAGGTGGACGCAAATGCCTGTTGAAGAGAAAGACACGTGTCATGGTTGATCTGTTTAAGATTATATCCCTGTTTCTGCCACTACGTCAGCCTGCTGTAGTAATTTTTGACAACAAACACACACAGTTGCTTGTTTCTGTCCTCAGTGTCTTTTTTTTTTTGTTTGTTTTTTTCTTTTGTACCTCTTGCACTCATCTCAGGCCAAAAATATCCTCTTCCTGAAGGTGTAGGTGAGCGTCACTATAGTGTGTAGACATTAACCGCCTTTGTGTGCTGTGGGTTTTCCCCCGCCTTATCTTATTCACACTTATCTGAATGTAAATATTCTCAAGGTTTGGCTACTCCCAGGTTTGCTGCGTGGCAATATTACAAGTTTGGCTGATTTTCCTGCAGAGTGCTTGCATCCTGTGAGTCCTTATAGTTAATGGCAGCAGCATTTAGAGAATGGTGTGTGTTAAAGCTGCTGCAAGATGCTTTTCTGTGGGAAAAGCGGCTGCGCTGCTCTGCTTGCTACTCACTTGAACTAATGTAAAGCAACAACTTTGACTTTAGATTGGGATTTGCTTTTCTTCTCAGCTAAACTCTTTCACTTGTTATTCTTTCAGGCAAAGGCAAAAAGCGAGGAGACAATTTAAAGCTGGAGAACGAGCCACAAGAGGTGATTATCACATGACTGTCATGCGTTTAGAATAGGCTGACTTACACAAGATGGGAAAGTGCGGATGTCGGCCTTATGATGTTGAAATGATCAGAAAATAAGTTGAATAAAGTGTGTGTTTTCATCAGTTTAATATGGCTACACTGTATTGTTCTATATGTGTGTTTTAGTCAGATGAGGTGGCCCTGGATGCGGAGTTCCTGGACGTGTACAAGAACTGTAATGGCGTCATCATGATGTTTGACATTACCAAGCAGTGGTAAGAGCTCTCAGTCTGTGTTGTCTTCTCAGTGAATGCTACAATATGCATGGAGTGATTAGGTTTCAGTCGGTCTGTGCATGTGAAGCAGAGAGTTTCCAGGGTATGGGGGTTTATTTCAGCTCAAAGAAAAGACACGTCATTGTTTTAAATAGTATTAGTATTAGACATAGTATAATGGTGTAAGTATTAGACATTCCAGCACATGTAAATATATGTAAATGTGTTCTGTTTGTGGACAAACTGCAGTAACCTGTTGCTTTTATTGTAGTCACAGTGTTGGTGTCAGGTTCATTTTGCACTCAGACCAATTTCCCTAGGCTTTAACTCTCACCATGAGATCTCTGACTGAACTCTGTTACAGTATGTTGCCGAGTTTTTCTTCATTCATTACATACACCCTGATGCTCTTATGATTTCAACACTTGTAGGACATTTAACTACATACTGAGGGAGCTGCCGAAAGTACCCACCCATGTACCAGTGTGTGTTCTGGGAAACCACAGGGACATGGGCGAACATCGCGTCATCCTCCCTGATGATATAAGAGATCTGATCGCTGGATTAAACAGGTAGAGAACAGATAAAAGTGTCAAGAGCCTTTAGCCCGGTTGGCACTCTGTGTTTGTGTTGGGTCATTATGTTATAAACAGTGGAGCCTGAAATAATGAAAAAAAACATCAGAGCAACTCCTCAATTATCCATTTTAAAAATACAGTGGACCCCCGGGTTACGATGTCCCCTGCTTAAGTTTTTTTTCATGTTACAACGTGGGATACGCAGTTTTTCGTCCCCGCCTTAGGGCATCAACAGCAATTTCTCTCATGTGGCCAAAAATTCAAACTTGGCGGTCGGTGTGCGTGCGTACGACTGTCGGCGTCACTAAAATGCCGATATGCTAATGGATGAAACCCCTCCCACAATGCCCCAGAGAGATGCTGCCTCTCTCTCTCTTTATTTATCGCTCACTCAGTTCGAGATCTAGTGTGCGTTACGTAACGACTTGTATCCATGGGTCCCAAAATTGCAAGTAATGATAAAGGGAGAAGTAAAAAAAAATGGTAACTATGGAAACGA
>JAPSES010000219.1:19125877-19141839 GCA_029822895.1 Maxillicosta whitleyi
CTTTAATGTTAATAATGATACAATGTAATGCAGAGGTGTACTTATAACTATTTTATAGACAAATGATAATTGTAGTCACAGTGGAGAGTGGGGGTGGGGGGAGCGCAAACTGTTTTCTTCTTGCTGGGGGGGCGTAACACAAAATCAAGCACTTCCTTAATGCTCAAACATGACCTTTTTGGGCTGTGTCCTTTTTCAACACTAGTGGAATTGAGGCACAGTGGGTAAATCTTTGCTCACAGCAGTGACCCCTGGAGGTTATCATGTTTATTACACACTGGGAAACTGGATGACATATTTGACATTTAAGAAACAATAAAAATCTGCACAGTTGATCAACTAAGCTAGTAACACTGTGGTTCCAAGGCTTTTTAATTGATAAGGTGAAAATTAAATTACTTTTGTAGGAAGAACCCTGTGTTTCTTCTGGTGTTGATACACCACTAACACAGGTACAAACTACAGATTTTTGTGCTTAAACAAAGAAAGGTTTACTTTTAAGTTCATTTCCCTGTGGTCTACACAAACTGTAAATGCTGTGCTTGGCTCTGAATTCTTCATTAATTCAACTCCACAGGTCCATCTTCAAGCCTTTTTTGGAAAAAGAAAAGGTCATTTTGAGTGCTGACCCTTAAATGCCACTTCAGGCCCCACCCCCTGCAGGTTGTTGGTTGTGGTGCTTTGTCCTGTTCAACCAACAACTTAATATTTTAGGTAATCTGCTTTATATGAAGTTTGGACATATTTTAAGTATGGACTTCAACCACTGCTGCTGACAAACAATTATGGCATAATCTGAGAAATGTTCGACCTTATATGTGCAAATGTCATGATATAACTAGTTATAAAATGTAACAAATTAAGCAGGAATTAAAACAGGTTGTAGAAATCCACTCGATTTTTACCAAAAAAGAAAATGAAGCTAGATTTGCAGCACCTGGAGGGTTCAAATTCAGTTTGTAATAATACCCACTTGTATTGGCAAAATATGAGCCCTTTTTAAAGCAGATATTTGTCTCATAACGTTCACTCTACAAAACCAGCAGGATTACCCAACAACTACTGCAGATCAAAACCAGTGACCGTAACACAGAACTTTATCTGGGACAGTCATAAACAAATGAAACCAGGTTAACGTGAGATTATCTCGCGCTCAGAAGTTGAATTTGGGTGTTTTTTTGTGGACAGATGGGCTGGTGGTGTGCCACTTACCGTTTGGACCCACAGCTTATTTCACACTCTACAATGTGGTAATGAGGCACGATGTTCCAGACATAGGCACCATGTCCGAGGCCTACCCCCACCTCATTTTTCACAACTTCTCAACACGGCTTGGCAAAAGGGTGAGTACTGGACCACACACTACACATGCTGCCGATATTCTCTTTCACCACTTGTTTGTTGTTGCATACAACTCATTAATTCTGCTCGCAGGTATCGAATATCCTCAAGTATCTGTTTCCAGTGCCCAAAGAGGACAGCAGGCGTGTCATCACATTTGCAAACCAAGAAGACTTCATCTCTTTCAGGTCAGTCTGAAAAGTCACGCCATTCATGTCTTTATTACCCCTCCCCCTGAAAGGGAGTCAAGGGGTGTTATTTTTGGTTTGTTGGATTTTTTACACTCTAGCAGCAAAACTATTGGTTGAATTCATACCAAATTTGGTATACAGAGTGCCAGTGACCCAGAATAGATCTCATTACATATTGAGAACAGTTGGTCAAAATTCAGATTTTTCAAATTATTATTATTATATACTATACTATTGTTATTATGATAAAATTTTAAATGTCTATAAAAACAAATTTGGCTTCAGTTTACATCAAATTTGGTACATATATAGAAACAATTGACATGCTGACATCAGCCGGATCGATGCCAAAATAAACTACAATAAATGCGAGGGGCGGGGTTTGTTGTGCCTGGCAGCAATTGTGTTATTGATGTCGCATTAATCTTAATAATGGGCTTTTCTTTTTTTTTTTTTATTCTAGACATCACACCTACAAGAAAATGGATCACAAGAACATAGAACTGACAGAAGTAGGACCGAGGTTTGAAATGAAATGTAAGTGAAATTACTAAAAGTGAAAGAAAACGGTTCTGCCTGTTTATGAATAAAACTCTAGTTCCTTCAATGGATGTACTTGGATACATTTTCTGGTGAAAAATCACTACACATATTGCTTCAGGTTCCATACATTTAATCAAACTGAATTAATAAATAAATTTATGGTGTGTTCTATTTTACCTTCAAAGGAGATAAATGATTAGAAATGATACGAGCTCCAAAAATTCAAGTAAATGGTTGCAGAGAAAACTAATGTTTATGTACATATGTAATATGTTTATGTCTGTTATTTTTTGTTTTGTAGTGTACATGATCAAACTCGGCACCCTTGAAAATGAGAACACGGCCGATGTTGAGTGGCGTCATCATGCGTATACACACACAGCAAAGAAAAGGAGATTCCTCAGTGTGGAATAGGAACTGATAATAAACTAATGCATCAAAAACTGAGCGCCATGGTTCTTTGGACTGTTTTGTACATGTCTTTTTTTTTTTTTTATTATAAGAGTTTTTGAATATTTGGTCAATTATGGCCAAAGAAACATCATTTTGTTATTATATTATTGTTACATTTTATAATTAGTATGCAACAAAACATCAAACTAAAAGTATTTTTTAAATAAGTTTGAGTGTTTTGGAAAAACAATAAACCCTGAATGAATAATGTACAAGGCTGTACCGTTTTTTTTTGTTTGTTTGTTTTTAATAAAATGTGTTACTGATATTTGCTAATTTTGCCTGCCTTACATTAAATAGCACATTTATTTATTTAACCTTTATTCTACCAGGTAAAATCACTTGAACACAGCTTCTCATTTACAATGATGACCTGACATGTTTATGAATGATCCAGTGGTGTAATATACAAAAGTACTTTCAGGCTTTCCATATTATGTTATGTATAATCCATTAAATCTCAGGCAAATATTCAATTTTATTCCATACAGGGAAGGCTTTAGATGGATAAAGTGTTAATTTATTTAGTTTGTAAAATTCTTAATCTTTTTTCCTAAGATATGTTGGAAAATGCATTGTCACAAAGTGCACAACTTCTCCTTTCGGCTCTTTCCACACCAAATCATTTGCCTCCATCTAACCCTGTCTTCTACGTCCTCTTCTCTCACACCCACTCCCTTCATGTCCTCTTTGACTCCACCCATACACCTCCTCTTTGCTCCTCCTCTATTCTTCCTGCCTGGCAGCTCCAAACTCTCCATCTTTCTACCATTATATTCCCTCTCTCTCTCCTCTGGACATGTCGGAACCACCTCAGCCTGGCCTTACGTTATGGAATAAAGGTGAAATATTCCAGAACAGAAAAGCTGTGGAAAGGGGGCGACTGTTGTAGAAGATGACCGTGTTTCCATGTTTACTCCGGAGCCTCTGAACATCCAAATGAGTCATATCTGATGACCATGAAAAGATGTAGAACTGTATTTTACAACAATTATATTTACATAGATTGATAATATTAGTGGATTAAGAGATATTAAATATTTTCGATCAGTTGATGGTTTTGGTCGCTGGTGGATGTTTGGGTCTTTACGGGTTAAAAACCTTCACTTTGGAACTTTTTTTCTTCTTAATCTCTGTTTTTACTTTGTGAAATGTTATTTGCATGTGGATGAGAGGCTCAAACATGTTTTGGGAAATATCTGCCTTAGAGTGGACAACACTTTAACATATGCAGAAAAAAATAAATGCATCCAAAACTTCCAAGCTTTGGTGCACCACATAAAATAAATAAATAAAAAAAACAGCAGTAGCACCTTTCTTTTTGCATTTCAGACACACTACTTCTCTCTGCTCACTCTCACTGAGTTGAAAATGTCACCAGACTCACAATGGACCTTTAAATGCAGCCTTTTGTGATTATGTAACTTCACAGGCTGACATTACCATTCGATTTATTGCCCAGTTCTAGTATTAATGTTTGCTTTTATTCGCTCAACAGAGTGCAATTAAATTCCTCATTCTTCATCTGTTCCTCGCAAATGCCCTTATTTTTTTTCTGTTTGTGTGCGTTTTCAGGACACATCTGTCCAAGAAACCATGCCAGTGTGTCTATCTTCGTCATTTCATCCTGTTGTCATTCACACATTTTAAATACACATTTCAAACATTGCCACATGATGCTACAAGATTTAGATGTCATACAACAGACAACCATGACAGCAAATAGCTTAGCCCTGCTAAGTCTCGGGGGGGACAAAGAGAGGTGAGATAAAAGAGGCTAAAGGAAATCTCTGTTTGAAGCTTAAGCCTTCGAAACTGATGTCCTTTAAGTGTTCGTCTGCCCACACAGTGTGACTGAGTCAGACACCATGGAAAGCGGCTTACAGCTATTGTCATGCTCTCGGCTGTAAAAGGTTGTACAAAAGCTTAGCAAAAGGAATGCAGAAATGACACTATACCACCATGTGTCTGTTCCGCTGAATGCGTGTAGCGTATGAAGAAATGCAATCTTGACATTTAAGCAAAGAGTTGTGTTGGAATATTTAATGTTTCAACACTGTGCCCTCACACAAAAGCTATTGTTTACTAAGGTTTTGGCCGTATAAAATATCCTTTATTGGATGAGAGCATCTGGTGCTCATTACTCATGAACTATAATTGTTTGTCACATTGACTTTTGTTTGTTTGCTCTTGTTCCAGGTGAATGTGTGTAAGATTTTCCATTCTAATGGTTTTTCTTCTTATAAATAAGATACAGAAAACAAATGTTTGTAAGTAATAAGGGTTTGCAACAGCGGTTTCACAAAAGGTGGGACGAAAAAAGACCATAGTGTTTTGCAAATGCCATAAACCCTTATTTTATTCACAGTAGAATGTATTAACTTCAAATTTCAACTGGGCAAATATGCTTTTTTTTTGTAGTGGGTTAATTGTGATGTGATGGCAGTAATCTGTCTACAAAAAAACAGGACAGGCTGAAGAACTAAATGGAAGAATCTTTATTTTTGTGAGTATATTGTATGGGGGGTGGGGGTATCTATAATAGTATAATATACAATCAAACTGGCTATTGACACAGTACTACCTCTAGAATGCTAACTTACAATCCAAAAAAGTACCAAGACAAACATAGTGAATGCATCACTCAGGGTCACATGGGATACTTAGGTCACTCTGTAACGTATCGGACTGCAACGTGGAAGACTTGGGTTCAGTTACCAGTTGGAGTAGCATTTCTTTCTTTCTTTCTTTCTTTTTTTTTCTGAAGATTTCCAAATGGGGGCTGATATAAATCTATAGAATTATTAGGATTGCACAGGATCACAGCACTGAAGTCACATGGCACACTACTACATCTATTGAACATGTAGCTCCGCCCACCCACCTACTCCAGCCTTCAGAACAAAGAACACCATTAAACAACATATAGAGCATTTTGAACAATAATTCCTATTCTTTACTATCACTAATTTGTCATTTCTTCCACAGTACTGTGGTTGCAAAATGCACAAAAGAATGCACTGAAGTAACAGCTATATATGACCACAGTACTGTGGTAATAAGAGGCTAATGACTTCATGGAACAGTATCTGTTGGCTCTAGGACAAATGTTAACATTTGATTGGTCTGTGGCAAAAGACAAACTGGTATTTTGTGCCAGTACTGTGGCAGCAGCCATTAACCAATGTACATATGCACAGGGTTAGAATGTTTTATTTTTAAGGCCCTTACTCGTCTTTTCCCATCCTATATTAACTTTTTAGTATCTTATAATGATAATCTATATCATACACACTGCAGGTTCCTTTAGTACTGAACTGGGAGGGTCCCATTTTTCTCACTGTGCACCTGCAATCAGGAACACTCTGCAAAACCATCTCAAACTTACCACACATTTGTCATCAGGACAATTTAAATCTTTAATTGCATCCTATTTTACCCCCAGCTGCTCCTGTTTTTAATTAGATTTCTCTGTGTTTAAGTCATCTATCACTTTTCCTTTTTGGTATTTCAGATTTGTTCATTGTAGGCCATAGTGTAAATTCAGTTGTTTCTTCAGTTGACACTGAAGTATTCACTCACCTGCCCTGACTCACAGTGATGTCCTGTTCTTTATCCATAGGGTTTCATATGACATCACTCCACCCTTTGCAGCTCTAACAGCTTCATCTGTTCTGGGAAGGTTTTTCACAAGCTTTAGGTGAGTGTTTATGGGAACTTCCTCTAGAAGTGGATTTGTGAGATCACACACTTTGTCCAAAAACTCGTACGCTGAAACTAGAGATTTTGGACAATTCCATGCTCACAACTTTGTGGGAACAGTTCGGGGATGCCCTCTTCCTGTTCCAACAGGACTATGCACTGATGCACAAAGCAACGTCCACAAAGACATGGATGAGAAAGTTTGGTGTCAGTGATGGGAAGCTCGGCTCTTTTCCGAGAACCTTTCGAGTCCTGAATATAAATTAGGTAATACAAGAAACAAGAAGGAGTTTTCAATACACAAACCATTCATTTTTGTGGAAATGTAGTAAAATAAAGACCTGCAAAAAATCCTAAATTAAGAACCGTCCAGGAGTCCAAAGAGGCGGCTCTTGGAAACGACCCGAACTTCCCATCAGTATTTGATCTGGATGAACCAGATTGGACTGCACCGAGTCCTGACTTCAACCTGATAGAACACATTTGGGATTGAATTTAAGTGGAGACTGAGAGCCGGGCCTTCTCATCCAACATCAGTGTGTAATCTCACAAATGCACTTCAGGAAGAATGGTCCAAAATCCACATAAACACATTCCTAAACCTTGTGGAAAGTATTTACAGAAGTGTTGAAGCTGTTACATCTGCAAAGGGTGGACCGACCTCATATTGAACAACTGAACCTCTAAGTTCATACACGAGTTTGTACCACACGCACATGGTCCGACAATCACGGACCGTGAAATGTTCACTCTGATACAAGGAACAGATGACTAAATTTTGGAGGTGATCCGGATCACTGTCTGCATCCAGGAATTTTTTAAAGGATTCTCTATTACCTCTAGTAATCATTGGCGTTGCTGTGGTAATAATAATAAATGTCCACCAGATGGCGACTCATATTTTCTCATATAGTCCATGGACATCAGAATCTTAAAATGCTGTCCAAATAAATGAGGGACTAAGTCCAACCCCCCCTCATTGCAGGGGTGCACGCGCGGAGGTCTGCGCTCTACTGAGTGCAACTCTAGTTTTTTTTTTTTTTTTCTTTTTTAGAAGTCCCAGCTCTGTACTCATAAACCTGGGGCACTACATGTTACTTAAGTTGGTCTGTGACGACATATTTTGCACTTGTCGCCGAAAAAAACGGGAGGTTTTTCTTATCCCGGAGGTAACGGGCAATAAAGTTCCAAGCCGTAGTGTTTTAAAATGAAACCTGCTTCCTAACATTACAGCCCAATGTAGGAAATAATATCAGCTGATCATTGTTATCTAGCGTTAACTTACAAGATAACCCTGCTGTCGTCTTTTATCTGCAGGCTAATACCAAGGTTGTCAACATTAACTGCGCTCTTAAGCACAGCTAGTGTCCCTGAGGTCCAACTGGGATTAATAACGCTATAATAAACAACTGAAAAAAATGCAAAATGCTTAAGATGGGAACATAGTATAATTACTTAAGGGGATATTTTGTCTCTTTCAAAACGACATATTTAATATACATCAGGCGCACAGTACAACCCGTCTTATCTACGCCATAAAGACTCGTCTATTCATACCTGCAGTGATAGCTGCCGCAGGCGGGGAAAAATGCCATTTCCCCAGAAGTGAGCTTAAAAGCGCTAAAGTTCATTTGCGTCCTTGTTCTGCCTTTTTTGAAATATGACAGTAATTCTGTTCGTCTTTAAAAGTACAAGGCCTTGAAAACATTACTTGCTTGTTTGTGCGTCACTTTATTTTCCTTTGGGAGCTTTGTGGAATTGATATTTCGGAGCGTCGCCTCTTTCTCTTGATGACAGTGATCGTTCTTAACAACTTACTGTAATTTTCGGTGTGAAGTGAATGAGCAAACGAAGTGCATTTTTTTCACAACCACTGATATAATATCTTGTGAAAAGCCCAAACTATTTTCTAACTACATAATATTTGACAAATTGAACTGTGTGTATTTCAGATATTCCTTTATGTCATTACTTACTCTCTTATAAATGCATCCCGTGCCCGTCGGGTCACCTCAGCAATATAATCTGGATGTTAAAATGGAGTGAAATATGAAATATATTTAGCTGAGAGACTCATTTCCACCATTAATGGCATATTTTTCCTACAAGAGGGAAACTGCACTAAAAAGGTTCTGAGCAGAGTTCAGTGATGATTTGAATATAATAAAACTGAAGTGTTAATAGTTTAATGCTAATTTTATTTATAACACTGAGCCGCAATTATTAGACTTTATCTGCGTCTGAGATTAAATTGGCTAAATCTTGCACATTTTAATTAGAAGAATTAATGGTGTTTATATTACAGAATATATTGGTTTATGTACACGAATACCATAGATTTATTTATTAACGCAGCACAGTCCATTGAGTACTTGAAATCTTTTTTTAACCTACTTTTGTGGCGGTTCCAACATAATTTTCCCCTCATATTTCACCATTCTTAAGTGATTTATCACCCTTTATTATAATACCATCCATTGTGTTTTGTATATTTTCAGTAAACATCTAGTGTTTTCTTATATTTTATTTTCTGATCATATAGATGTTCATAAAAACTCAGATTAAAATTGAAGGTTATTATGTCAAAATGTGGAAAATATGAAGAAAAGTGACACAAAAGCATAGTTTTGATGCTATGGACATTTGAAATTCTGCTTTTTATAAGTAAATGGGAGAATAAAAAAAAAATCATAAAAATTTGAACTTTGACCTACTCTTCCCAAAATGTAATTAGATTTATTCTGGGTCACGGGCAATTTATAAACTCAATTTGGTGTGAATTTAACAAATAGTTTTGGTGCTATGGACATTTCAAATTCTGCTCATGATAAGTAAATGGGAGAATTAAAAAAAAAAAAAAAAATCAAAAAAATTTGAACTTTGACCTACTCTTCCCAAAATGCAATTAGATCTATTCTGGGTCACTGGCAATCTATAAACCCAATATTGGTGTGAATTCAAACAATAGTATTGATGCTATGGACATTTGAAGTGTTGCCCATTATAAGTAAATGGGAGGAAAAAAAGATTTTAAAAATTCATAAAAATGTTTTTAACTAAAACCTACTTTTCCCAAAATGTAATCAGACGTATTCTGGGTCAATGGCAATCTATAAACTAAATTTGGTGTGAATTTAACCAATAGTTTTGTTACGAGGGTGTTAACAAACAAACAAACAAACCTATCCTTCCCTTTGGGGGGGGCGGGGTTAAAATCTGGTAGAGTAGATATGGATGTTTCAGTATGGATCCACACATCACTACTCAGTATTGAATACACTGAGAAAACCGTATGGCCGGCCACGCTAGAAACATATAAAGTCACACCGTCGACTAAAGCAAATATTTGTTTTTAAATGCATCGTTTCGCTTGTGTTGACTCTTAACATCTGCATCACTTCAGCGTTTTAACCTTCCCAAAATGGAGACTTTTGAAAATCCAACCTTGTTTAATGTGGAAAGACGAAAAAAAAAAACACAGCCTGTTGAAAACAATGACACACACACACCTGACTTTGAGTCTCTACCAGCAGATGTGCAGTGAAATTCCGCATTTTATCAAAATCCAACTGATTACTTTCACAGCAGGCAAGCTGTTAGTTGAATAATTTGAGAATTTCGAAAGTTCAGAGATTATTTAGGAAACTTTGATCGAATGCTAATGTGGATGTGGAGATGCGGATAGGTTTTGAAAATGAAAAAAAAAAAAAAAAAAGGCAATTAGTGCGGGTGTAGCTTAGCTTCAGCGCTAATTCCACGGTATATGTAAGTGTTCCGTTTCTGTGGGTGGTTTTATGTTACTGTGGGGTTCTCTAAGCGTTGCCAGCGTGGTTGTAATTGAAGAATAAGGTATGAATAAATTAGCAGTTGCTGTGCGAGGCCCCGCCGTACATCACAGACGTTTAATATGAGTTCATACCCGGTAAAAGCAGGGCGTCCTCCATCAGTTTAACGGAGACGTGTTATCGGCGAATCACACAAAATCTGGAGTTCCACTTGATAAAGAAGTTAAAACCACTCCCTTAACTGGGGCTGCGATTGTGGAGGATATGTTTTTATGTGCCCTAGTTAAAGCTTGCATTTTCTATGTGTAATATCCCATAAATAGCAATACTCACTACCTACCCTGTACACACACACACACACACACACACACACTGCGCCACTAAGGAACTGAATGTCAGAGCCAAAGGGACTAACTGTCAGAGGAGCCTTGTACATGCATCAATGCAACCTGATGGTCCAGAACCTTCATTTCTTTATGCGGGCCTGGCTGGGAGGAAACAGTCTCAGATCAGCTTCGTACTGTCCTTCCCAGTTAGCGGCTAGCGCGCTCGCCAAACAAGTCGGAGAGTGACAAGTTAATTTGATCACCCAGGTACGACGGAGACTGGCATATTACTACAATCAAATCACTGTTTGGAGTAAAAAGAACACAGAATCTTCAACCGCCCTTTCTATCAAACGGGAAAGTGCACCGAGGCATGTACACGTGCGCGCGCAAACACACATTTTCGCACGCACGCACGCATCCACACACACACACACACACCAAAGCACACAAGGAAATGATTTAAGTAAAATTCGATTTCCGTGTGCGTCCACATTCAACTATTTTAGATCTTTCCGACACATAGAGCTAAAGGGACGACAGCCCGGGTCTATACATGATACATGAAGATGATGGAGTAATTCATCTACGGTCTGATGGATGCCATGGCTGCAGGCTCTAGTCCTATGAGACCGCATTTTATTTGAAGCACACTGAACTCATCGCACATCCTCTTTGTGCGTACAGTGTGTGTGTGTTTAAAAAAAATCTAATGTGTGTGCAGGAAATAGAAGTATCTGACAATTATTGGTTCTCTACATTAACCTGTATAATAAACAGTGAAATCTGTAGGTGTTTAGACTCTATCAGAACTCGCTTTTCCATTGCATAGATGCGCAAAAGTTTACCGATATTTACTAAATGTCGGAAAAACAGGAGCGTGTGTTGAGCCGCATTTTGTAATAACGGTACATTTTGTAATAAACATCCAAAATGTCGTAACTCTTTCATTTCATTTTGTAATAAACTACCCCAACGCATTTTGTAATAAATTTTGCCGCATTATGTAATAAGTTATTACATTTTGAGAAGGTCATTACAAAATACACTTGCAACTTTTTTTATTCTCTAGAAAATGGTGCATTACATAATAACAATTCTAAAGCATAGTTTATTTGTTTATTAATTGTATTTTATTTTACTTTAAAGTATTTGTAAAAGCTAGGCCTATTATTAGTATCACTGTATTAGCCTAGTAGCGGTACTTAGCAATTACTATCAGTACACTATTCAAAAGTTGCATTAACAGAGTATATTCTGTAAATTCTTTTTTAATTATTAAAATTTATTACAAAATGCAGTTTATTGCAAAATGGGGCTTTATTACAAAATGAAATAAAAAAGTTATTACATTTTGGACGTTTATTACAAAATGCGGGTCAACAGCGCATAATGTGGGTTTTCCATTAAATCACAAATGCAATGATTTGTTTATTTGTTATTGTAAGATGACACAAGAAGTCATTTCAGAAACATGATGACAAAGTAAAATATTGTGTTGATTTACAGACATATAATAATAATGAATATATTACCCCTCTATCTCGTAGTAAATCAAACATTTTGCAGTAAAAATGTCGACACATACCACATCATGTTTCTTTTAAAGCTCTTCACTTCTTGTAACATTGGTCACCGTAGTTTTTTTGTTGTTGTTTTTTAATTCATGTGACTAGTTATGGAAAAAGCTCTTTCCTTAGCAGTTTGCATCATATACCATTTGGGCCACGCCTGAAAAACCACCTCCACCATCAAAAACATTTCATCGAAAAACAAGCGTTTTATCAAAATTTTCCATTAGTCTAATTATTAGTTAAGTTATACTTGCGCAATTTGAGGGTCAACGGAAAAATGGCAACAGTAAAACCGTTTTTATGGATCTGCCCCAGGTTTTAAAAGGTTCACCTTTGGCCCATGTCCGACCTTTCCACCAAGTTTCATGAAAAGTGTTGGATTTGGCAAGGACTTCTGCTAATGGAACCACATAACGTCTTTAGCAGAGATTACAACCTATTTTAATTCCGTCTTAATTTGTTATGTTTTATAATCAGTTACATCACGACATTTGCACATATAAAGTCAAGACTTCCGACGAACATTTCTCCGTGTGCGACATAACTGTTTGTCAGCAGCAGCGGTTGTCTCCAATGTCTGGAGGTTTATTTTTTTGGCCGGCCAGTGTACGTTTTGGATCAGTAGTGTCTCTGACCACCACCTCTGTTCAGGGAAGGATTTTCCACTTTCACAAAAATGGCTTCTTTGACTCCTTTCAAACCATTTGTCTTCTCTGGCCAACATCCTGACATTACCGTCCTTGAAGGAGTGTCCTCTTTCTTCTAAGTGCAGATGGACTGTGGAGTCTTGGCCTGAGGGTTGTTTGGTTTCTCCTATGTCTATGCCCGTACATTCACCCCTCCTGCCAACATAACCCCACCCCCAGGGACACGCCCTTTCTATGACCCCAACACTCAAGGTCATTAGCATACAGATCAACACCTACATAGACCACTCCCCCTGCAAGTTATTAGAGATAATGAAGTTTCTTGGATGAGAGATGAAATGTTTTTACAACCTAAACTAGTCCAGTAGAACCGAGAAGAACCGAACAGGCTACATGTGTGTTGGGATGAATGTTCTGTGATCATTTCTCACTAAGGGCTGAAAGTTATCAATACTTGGTTCCTAAAATTCAATATAAATTGTCAGGTTGCAGCTCAGACATTTCCCCAGACTCATTTCAACACAATACATTGAATAAGTTTATGGCAACATAACTTAAATAGGTCATATTTATCTAAACCTACTTTTATTATTAGTTTTTGGTTTGTTTATTTGTGTATTTGGACCCTAATAGTTCATAAAGTTTGAATGTGAACCCTCCAGCTGCTGCAAAACTATCTTTATATTCATTTAGTCAAAAATTAAGTGGATTTCTACAACCTGTTTTAATATGTTTTATACTTAGTTGCATCATATTTGTACATATAAGGTCAAAACTTCCAATGAATGTTTCCCTGAGTACGATATAATTGTTTATCAGCAGCAGCAGTTGTAGTAAAAACTGAAAATATCTCCAAACTTTGAGCCAATTAGTACAAATGTACCCCAGGTGTTGGTTGAACGGGACAGAGCAGCACAGCCAATAACCTGGAAGGGGCGGGGCCTGAAGTGGCTCATGTATTTAAAGGGCCAGCGCTCAAAACCACCTTTCTAGTGTCATTACTCAGAAATAGTGTTGACGATGAACCTGTAGAGTTGAATTAATGAAGAATTCAGACCCAAGCAGAACATTTACAGTTCATGTAGAACACAGAGAAATGTGGCAAAATGCATAATTCCATTCAAACAAGCAAAATATCACTCTTTAAGAACTACCATATCAAATTTAATACCTTTTTTAAAGACCTTTTTTAGGTATTAAATGCAGATTTATAAATTCAAAGCTTTTAAAACCCAGTGGGAACCCTGTTCATGTCAGTCCCCTGATGTTAAGCTTAAAGAGCAGCTTCTCAGTTACTGTAGACTAAACTGAGGGCACAAAGACCCACGTACACGCAGCAGCCGAAGCCGAAGGTAGTTGTAATAAAAACCTGTCAAACATCTCTAGGAGGTAAAATGTCCACAGGTTCCAGACTTCAGTATAAGTATATAAAAAAAAAAAAAACAGTCACATCACAGTCCTTTTGTGTCTCTGGGAACAGAAAGTGGCTTTAATTCCTAAACGGTTCATATAAAAGATCTTTGTTAAACCCCTTCAATTAAGGTTGAAAGTCCACACATCAGTCACATCTTGACTGTTTCATTTCAGATCCCCTGTTGAGATGTACGGAAGCAAAATTATAAAACGTGTCACTAAAATTATGGACCTGGTAGAAAGCATTATATTCTAAAGCGTAATAATACTGCCTGTTTCCAGGTTGTTTTTTTTTAACCCAAATCGCAGTGGAAAGGAAGAAATAAAAGACATACAAAGAAATTAAAATATCCATTTATTCACAAATGCTTCATTCAACAGAAGCCAGATTGAAATTGAAATCAAATGATTGATTTTTTCATGTAATTTAGATCTTTTGCCCTTTTATTTTGCATAAATTACAACATGTGATTTCTTTTATAAGCCTCCGTGTGTCTGAAATGGAACGCTGATTCAGAGCACGAGGAGTCTGGCAGTAGTTTGAATATTTATGCCAGTAGCTACGAGAAAGCAAAGAATGAAGACGGCAGATGGATCTTTTCACATGTTGGAATTTAAAACTGTTACACACGGAGCAGAACTAAATGAATTACTTTGAGATTTCCTGAATACAGTTACTCTGGAGAGGTCAAACAGTCCAAATGCACGTCATTGACAAACAGTGTATTCGGCCTGGAAATATGGAATGACTAATGCCCCAGGCGTTTTCAGCAGCTCCTTCAATAATAATGATTAAAAAAATGCGTATTACATCACACACTTTTTAATATATTATTTGATAATACAAGGATAGTATATTTTTCTGTTCTACTTTTTTTGTTTTTACATTTCATGAATGATTAAAAATGTAACACTTCATCTTTTCCAGCACCAAGAAATAGCAAGAAAGTTCTGTTTCCTGCAAATTCACTATTTTAAACGTTGACATACTTTAGTTCCAACATTTCTGCTTTCCAAAAAAAAAGTAAAAAAAAAATAATAATAATATAGATTTAAAAATGGAAGAATGCACGTTATATTAGATATCCTTAGGACAAAACAAACAAAATGCACAAACTAAAACTACCCCTCCTGAGAGCTTTAACGTGTGAAGCAGACCAATAATTTTAACAATTGAATAAACTATTGATTTTTAGACAACCGGGATAAAGCCATATACAACACCTTTTTTTTTCTCTCTAATTTCGTATTCTAAAGTAGAAAATCAAAACCTCCAGAGGTCCATAACAATAGTCCACTTTTATTCAAATTATTACCTATTTTTCCACTCTTTTTTTTAAATATAATTTACTGCATATTTTTTAAGTTAAAGTACGTATAATGCAATGTAGTATTTCCATTTCCACATAGTAAACCTGAAAAATACCTAAAATTATCATTAGGATGTTTCGAATAACAAGAAAATCGACATTTAAATATAAGAAAAGACACATGAACAGTATCAAATCATACGGAGAATTATGTGACCACTAGAGGGAGTAGTGAGTTACTCTGCTGGTCTACCATGGTGAAGAAAACGAACACCACAGGGCCTTTGACTAAAGCATCAGTAGTCGGTTCCACCAGCTGAGGGTAAAGTGGAACCTAAGTTCCAGTGTAAAGTCCACTGTAACCCTTACGTTGAGAGTAACTAGCGGCACTAAATTTTGGTTGCACCACTATTGCTTAAGTCAGGGTGTAACTAGTAGGGCGTAAAGTTCACTGTAATGAAGTAATTGTCGCATAAAATGACGTTGATCAGTTTTAAGCCGATCAAGGATGAAACACATAAACAGGAAGAGACGTGTACGGTGTGCAGTCTGAACCCAGTTTTCCCAATTTAGCGACTTTTCAGACCCCTTTAGTGACTCTTACAAAAAAGCGGATAGCGACAAATCTAGTGACTTTTTCTGGTGTTATATGAGACTTTTGGAGACTCTGGTGTGAA